>QEPC01002388.1:16990011-17018970 GCA_003113815.1 Sphenodon punctatus | reverse complement strand
GGCTCTTCTCACACAGACACTCTAACACCGATAACGGTGACTGGAAGGCTCTTCCCACACAGACACTCTAACACCGATAACGGTGACTGGAAGGCTCTTTTCACACAGACACTCTAACACCGTTAACGGTGACTGGAAGGCTCTTCTCACACAGACACTCTAACACCGATAACGGTGACTGGAAGGCTCTTCTCACACAGACACTCTAACACGGATAAAATGGGTGTTACATTTCATTATACATGCTGCAGGGCACCCATAGAGCACACCTGCAGCCCTGCAACATGCATAATAAAATGTAGCACCCATTTTATCCGTGTTAGAGTGTCTGTGTGACAAGGGCCTACCAGTCACACCTCTCCCCCCACAAGTGGCGATGGTCGTAGCATCATCCAGTGGGCTTTACAGAACAGTAGTATGGCTCCCAGTGGGCTCCCTTCCCTCTCATTCTACCCCCCCCCCCCAGTGGTGACCTGCAGTGCGGATCCTGGCTGGGGCCCCTTTCGAGTGGCAGCTTAAAGGGGGCAGCAGTTTAAAGGGGGGCTCTTGCCATGGAAAGCAAGCCCTGCCCTCCATTGTGGAGGCCTTACCCTCTTGTTTTTAGGGGGCCCGTCATTGGGACCTGAGCCTGTACCCTTTGGAGCCCCTGTGCCAACCTTCTGGTGGGGCCTTACATTAAAAAGGTCAACCAGGGCCAGCCACTGGAGCTAGCGGAAAACCTACCATTGTTTTAAGAAGCAGAGTCAGCGCTTTTCAAAATTCCATCCCAAATGCGAATTTTGTGATAGATGCTTCCATAGAATCATAGAACGGAAGAATTGGAAGGGACCTCTAACGTCATCTAGTCCGGTCCCCTGCCCTGAAGCAGGATATTCTACATCGAAAGCAGGGAGGGGAACCTCACACTCGGGGGCCAAACACAGCCCGCCCTTGCCTAGTTTTTATGTGGCTCCTTTCCAGTTCCTGGAACTGATCCCTGGATCCAGTTCCTCCCTACCCCCAAGCATGGCAAAGCTGAGCTCAGGGGAAGGAAGCCGAGAGGAGGGCATGCACATGAGGGGAGAGGATAGATCCAGTGCGCAGATCCATGATCTGGACCCTCCACTTCCTGAGTGCCCCCCGCCTTAACGACTCCCATCACCAGCTTCTATACAGCACTCAGAGCTGGTTCTCGTCTCTGGGAGGGAAAGGTTTCTCCACCCCTGACCTAATACATCCCTGACAGATGCCTCTCCAGTCTTTTCTTGAAATGGTAGGAGTTCTCACACCACATCCGCTCTCTCTCAATCAATCAATCAATCAATTTATTATGCATGGCCATTGGCCATAGCAAAAGGAAAATAAAAGGTAAAATACAATACAAGGTATTAAAAATTGAAAACAAGTGACAATACTAATTCAACAGACTCTCCTGTAGGCAAAGTACCCAGGCATCAAAGAGCACAGCTCATATAAATTTACACAAACCATTTATGTCAGCCAGGAGGTCCAAAATTAGAGGCCTCCCGCCAATCCCCGATTTAATAGACGTCTGGGTCATAAACGGCATCCACAGCACCAATATTTTGTTCCAAACCCCAAGTCCCAAAACCGCACTAAACACAGTCCCACCCCCCGGGCAAAAGTTAAATTAACTAGACAAACAGAGTGCCGTGACTCACCTCATCATCCTTTGGCTGGGACTTAAATTGCAGGAAAAGATGGCGGCAATTCAGAGCTAAAATTTAAAATGTTGAGACCATAAATGAGATCTCTGGGTCTGCATCGGAAAGAGCCAAAAGCAGTAAACTGTGGTCAGTCCTGCCAGGATATTGCAGCAAAACGAGGATACAAGTTCCTTACTTAAGTTGTCATACAAATGACAGGCAAACAGAATATGATCAGCTGTTTCTGTCGCAAGATGATCAAAAGGGCAAAGCCTGTCTGAGAACTTAATGGCTTGGATTCGACCCTCCAAGACCATAGTGAGCAGGGCATTAAAACGAGCACAGAGAAACAAAAAGTTCCCCTTCGGTGACGCTGAGGAGGTTAAATAAGAGGCCATAAGCCCCTGTTTCGGCATCAGAGACAGGTACCAGACCATATGGGGGAGGAGGCCCTAATCCTAGCAATCTCTTCTTACCAGGTCACATCGGCGTGCCTGAGCAGAATTTCTGTTTTAGCAGCACACAGATCTTTCCCTTCCCAGTAGTCATGAGAAAAACCCAGCTTTAACAGAAAGATCTCCATGACCTTGGTCCATCGGCCTTTAAATTTATTTATTTATTTATTTATAAATGGGTCAGCCAACCAAAATCTCAGGATCTCAGCACTCTCAACCCAAACCGCAAAGCAAGCCCCCACGCCACCTCAGACCAACTGCACTGCCCCACCTCAGCCCTAATGGCTGCAGAGGGGGTGTCCTTGGGAGCCCTCAAACGCCCTTGGAGAAATAAAGATTGCACTCTGTTCAGACACATCCGCTCTAGACAGCTTGTTCTGTTGCTGAACTGTTCAAAGAGTTTAGAAGTTTTTGCTTCTGTTTAATCTCAATTTTTTCTTTCTTTCTCTCTTTGTCGCAGCACCCCCCCAATGAGACACAGAGACCAAGTATTGGATTAAACAGGCCACACTCTTTATTAATAGTTATCAAGACGGTGGGTGATTGCCCACGCAATATGGGTCCAGTATGCTAGCTAATTAACTCTTATTAACCCGAAACTGGCCGGGATGTGCCTTCCCGTGCCAGCTCCATCACAAACAAGGCTCCCCTTCGACAGCACCCTGGCTCTGGCCGAAAGGGGGAGCATCCCAACTGTGGGCTTGAGTAAGGAGGTGGGTACCCGCTAAGTCAGCAGACCGTGCAGGTACTTACTGACGAAACTGCAGTACCCCTCCCAGGTAAATAACCCCAGTGCGTACTGCCTGCGCCTGGCACTGGGTGTCACCTCCCCATCTCTTAAGGAGATGACTCATTTCAATTCCTAACCTATTTGACCTACTATAGCATACTGGACCCCCACAGAGTGTGACATTTATGATAAATTAAAATCTGTCCATCGAATTGCACAAATTGTACGTGACCTATAGCACGTTCTTCACGTCCACTTAGCCAAATCACTTTCCAAATTAAAACTATTATAATTAACAATTATAGCCAAATAATAATCTAATCAACCTATTTAACCTATTCTGCACTGTTGAAGGGGCGAAACGGGCAACCCTTGAATTCAGGCTAGTCGCTAAAATTCCCCTTCGGCTCCGTAAGGGCAACCGGTAACTACCACAGTGCTAGAGGTGAGGTGGGTGGGCTGCTTCGCGCTCAAGCTAAACTGCCGCTCGCATGCGGCCAGCGCGACTCCGCCCTGCGTCAAGAGGGCGGGGCCCAATGAAGACACAAGCGCAGTGTCTCTGCGCACGCGCACCCGCTGTTGCCGGGCAGATTCCCCAGCGGCCGGAAGCACGCCGCAGTGCTCGGCCGCTCCGTTCACGTCCGGTCTTCTCCGCCTCCCATGGATGGGGGCCGGACAATTACCCCGTCGCCGCCATTATGGCGGTGAAGGGGGCTTCTTTCTTTCTTTTGGGCCAGCCCTTGCTGTATGAACTTGATGGGTGCTCCCACACGACGGCAGAGATCACAACTGACCAGAGGGGAGGAGATGGCCTTTCAGATAAATGGCACCCAGGCTGAGTAGAGGATTGAAGGTCAAAACCAGCAGCACCCATTGCTTCTCAATGGCAACAGAGAACAAATGTTCTCCCATTTTTTTATATGTGGACACTTTGCTTCTATTCTTGTGCTACTTTCCAAGAGCATTTGTTTCTGAAACGGCCTACAAATGCTTTCGAGAAAGGTTTGAGGAGGGGAGAGGAGGAGGGAGCAGGAAATGCACCGGACTGGGCATGTAATGCTGCCCACAATCCCCTCCCTGCACCTGTGCCATCCATTTGATGCCCTCGGGTGTAGGATTTGATTGCTCAGCTTAGCCTGCATTGTGACAAGTATCGTAAGTGCGTACCATGGCTGCTTGTAGAGTTAGGGCGGCGTGAAACGGCCTGACGAAGCCTTCCAACCAACAGACTCCAAGCATGCCAAGTAGCTGGGAAGGGAAGATGGGGAGTTGGCTCAGCTGTCAGCAATCAGCTCACTTCACAGAGGGCTGGCGGGTGGCTGTGGTCATCAGGGGGCGTTTTTAAATGAACATGGGAGTGGGGGGGTGTCTGTGGTCACCGCGTGGCTCTGCCACGGAGCCCCCACAAAGGTGGGGTGCATGGGGAGGGATTAAAATGGATGGGTCCTGGCAGGCTACCCCGGTCACATGGGCAGCCCTCACGCACTCCCTCTGCCACAGACCTGGGGGGCGGGGGGGAATGCGCCGGGCCGGCCTTCACAAGTGACATTTCCCCAACTTGAGTGCCGAGGGAACCAGGGCTCCCCCATGCTTCCGGCTAGTCCTTGTGGCTTGCAAAGGCCACTCCCCCTGCCCACAGAGCGGCAGACCTGTTTGCTGGCATGGCTGGCTGCTGCTGTTCATATGTGGCCGCCTGTTGCCATGGAGCTTTCTGGCTCTGTCTGTGGCCACGAGTGGGTGCTCCAAGGCTCACGGGAACGGGCATCCGGCTGCTCCACCTTCAGATGGGAGGTCGACTCCGTGGCTCCTGGGTGGCCATGCAGGGTAGCATCTCATCTGAAAACACCCAGAAAGGACAACCAAAGCATGGGAAGGGTATCTGGGGTCAGCCTGGAGGGGGAAGTGACCTGATGCAAGAGGAGCTATGGCCCTTTTCACACAGACAATCCAACACTGATTAAATGGGTGTTACATTTTATTATACATGTTGCAGGGCTGCAGGTGTGCACTATGGGTACCCTGCAACATGTATAATAAAATGTAACACCCATTTGGTCAGTGTTAAGAGTGTCTGTGTGAAAAGGGCCGATATCTCAGGGAGCTATGGCCAGTATTGCGCTCATGATATTTCACGGGTACCTTGATAGTTATTCTATAAAAATATCAAGCTCTAGCAGTAAAGTCTTATGAGGAAAGAGATACATATTGTGTATCTGAGTACCTTCCCCAAGGTACGGCATGATCACCCAGTTCTTTCAACTGTAGCCTTTGGGTAATACTAATAACCCTCTTCACCACATAATAAGTGCCTGGCAAGGTACGAATTAGTTTATATGAGAAAAGCCATTTGCAATTTCTCATAAAACATCCACTGAAGTCTTATAAGGCAATGGGACTAAAGTAAATTAACACCTTGCCACAGAGCAATGACTACAACTAGACGGAGACGTAGCTGGTTATTATTATTATTAATCATTTCGCTAGCATTCAGAGGGTTTTACAGTCTTGATCTAGTTCACCTGCACAATAGTCCGGTGAGGTAGATCATTATTATTCCCATTTTACAGATGGGAACTGAGGCCGTGAAAGAGCAACTTGCGCAAGGCCACCCAGCAAGTTCCTGGCTAAAACAGGATTTGAACCCCCATTTCCCAATCCCAAGACCTTATCCACTAGGCTACAGTGGTTCAGAATTAGGGTTGCCACTTTTTGCAGTTTGACCCCAAATACTCTCGTTTTGGCCTATGGGAGTCTCAGGGTCAAACCGTAAGAGGTGGCAACCCTACTCAGAATCCTGATGTGTCTGGGGTCATAAGAGTAGTACTGATTCTGGGGGGCAGGAACTGCATGAGAGAAGAGATTTGCTGCAAGAAGAGCATCCTCAACAGAATTATTTTCATCCGTGCAAACTCCATGATGGGCATGATCTGCATGCGCTATTCCAGGATTTAATTTGAAAACCATAGGGTCCAAATGCCATTGATTTGGGCTGGAGATAGAATCATTATTACCGGTGATGAGGGACAAGATTTTTTTAGGTGGTAGGAGACATTTTGTTCCTTAGTTTTGGCCCTGTTGGCCCATGAGCCAAGGAAGGGATTACTTTATTTATTTTATTTTATTTTAATTTATAGCCCACTCTTCCTCTAAGGCTTGGAGCAGATAACAAACCCTGCATAAATTCCCTGTATTAGAATAGCATCCCAAAGCCTATCCCCATTAGCCAATGCCTGGCCAAATAAACTGGTCATGCGTTGCCTCTGGAAAATGCTCAGGCTTTGGTGAACCTCCAGGCACAGAGAGCTCCAAAGTTGCGGCGCAACCACAGGGAATGCCTCTCGGTGTGCCTGTGTCATACAAATCTGCTGGAATGATGGACTTGGAAGACAGCCTTCTTGACTGACCTTGGGAAATAGGTGACTGGTAACTGTAGATGGGGGGGGGGGGAGGAGAGTGGACACTGGCAGGGTTTCATGGGATTGGGGCTCAGTACCCCTACTCTAGGCTGTCATGACTCAATTTCCCAATTTCAGCTCTCACTGGATCAGCTCTCTCTCTAGAACTGACTGAGCCTGCAATGAGTGAACCTTCTTGTCACCTTTTCAGCCATAGAGCTTCCCAGCATAGACTCGTTCTCTCTAGGTTCGTCTGTGTTTGTAAATACAGAATTAACCCCAAACTGTGTCCCGACAATGTTAGGATTAGCAATTCCACCGGACCATATGAAGTTCAGTAAAAAGTAATTTAATGAATAAGTCATGAATAAGTATGCAGTACAAGATTATACTCGAGAGTGCGGAAATTAAAATAACATAACCAATAACACATTCCTATCTGTACTTGGATTCTCCTGATTTAGGCTTACCCTAATCCAGGTCCAAAGGTATTTCAGTTCATGTCACAACCAGCGATGGAAAGCTTGGCCGGGTACCAGTCGTTAGAGTTTCCAAAAGGCCTTCATAGTTCCTTTGGTGCAGCCCTTCTCTGGCTGGTAAGATAGGATGTTGCAGATGAACTTCAACAAACTGATCTCCACCAACTGAGAGAGATAGAAAATATTCTCTCTTTGTCTTGTCTCCCCCCTTAATTACCTTTCCAGGGTCCTTTGTTTGATTTTCCCGCCAGGTGACTCTGTGCTTTCAGTCACGTCCACAGGAAGAAATCCATTTGCAACTCAATAGTCTATGGTTTGCATTTCTCCATTGCATGAAGTGATTTTCCAGTTCTCAGCTTTCACATTACATACATGTTTAACCTTTACCTTTACATATTTATTAGACCTGTAGCCTACATGTAGCCCAGTATCTCCTTATGACACAGGGGTTCTATGGGGCTTCCAAAAATCTCCATGAGTTGCCTATGGCTAAGGGTGGTGATGGAACCTGAGGAAGAAGGTGGCCTTTTATGTATGTAGGCCCCCAGGCTGTTTAGGGCTTTGTCCACCATACTCCAAACTCTGCTCCCCCATCTCCTATTTTTACAGGATGGGGGTCAGTGGGCAGAGAAAAGGGGATCAAGGAGTAGGGCTGTCTCCCTTCACTTGGAACCATTCATACTCCACTTCTATTTAGACTACCAGAGATGAAGAAATTAAATCCCCTGCAAGGAGGCACTTGCTGATTCCAGGAGGTTAATACAATGTAGGTTCTAGAGCCTAGCTGCATAAAGAATGGGATTCCAGGGACTGAAAGGACCAGAAGACACCGTTGTTTCCACTGGCCACAACAATAGGTTATGTGTCTATGGAACTGTATGTTGCCTACAATCTTTTTGAAAGGAGAGCAGAAACACACAAACACTCCTGCTGCACCGATGGATCCCTGCATTTGAATGTGTAAGTGGGGTAATTACCATCCTAAGTGCTCTCTCAAACCTGCCATTATAACTAATTTGCGCACCCAAATGTGAATTCTTGTGGTAGCGCCTGTAGCACTCTCTCCTTTGAAATCGGTCCCCTCTGTTTTCATGTGAAGGCGTCATCAGCTAGTAATTGAAGCAAAAGTTACAAAGCCTGGAGATTCCGGGATCCAAACTTAACCTGACTCAGTGGGTGACGTGGCCCAGTTACGTGGCTTTCTTAGTAGGGCCCAGAGTGGAACTACTAGGTATTTATTTTCACTCAGCAAGTCGCCACTCCTGGACTAAGCAAATGCAGAGCAGGTATATATGGGAAAACATCTGCTCGAGGGGGAGTTTTTTGGGGGGCGGGGGCATGGGGAAGTTAGGTGCATTTCAAACATCAAGGAGAGGAACCCATAATCACATGATGTGAATAAACGTATGCTTTATTTGCATCGGAAGCATGGGAATACAATAAGGGGAAACCCAATCATTGGATCATATGAAAACAGATGCAAGCATTCACTTGGGAGGTGTGTTACCATTTGGTGCTGAAACAGGTGGCTCATTTGCTACCTGCGGGTAAGACCCACATTTTCGAGTACTGTCTCGGGTACTCGACAGGCTACCCAAACACCGATTGGGTACCTTCATACCCCCAAATTTGGTAATTTCAAGTACCAGTTTTTTGGGTCACCAATTGATAAAGCGGGACAGAAAACCAAAAGAAATGAGGGCAGATAACCAAAGAGCCGGTACTGGGACATCAGGTACCCAGATCAGGTCGCAATTGGGTACCAGTAACTGATATTTTCAAGTCAATTCAGGTACTGGAAATTTGACTGGTACGCACATTTTTTCCAGTACTCGTTTCAGCTCTAGTTAGGGGAGAAAAGCCATTCGAATTTCAAACATATCAATACAAGGAAGGGGAACCTATAAGCATTTCAATGTACGTCTTTTTAATTCTAACACCTCCCTCCCAAGTGATGGCCCTTTATATATAACCCTGCCCTGCATTTGCTTAGTCCAGGAGTGGGCAACGTTCACATCCTCAAAAGCAACGTATCAAAATCTCTGTAGGGCCAAGAGCCACAAGACACGCCCCCATGCGTGCCACACACCAACCTCTCCTGCTTTGTGATTGGCTGACAGAGCTGGTGCTCCGCAGTCCTGGCTGCTGAGATTCTGAGGAGCAGCTGAGACTCGGCTGCTGAAATTCAGGTCCAATGAAGTAAGATACAGGATCATAAAAGCAGCGTAAGGCCCAGGACCAGCTGTAGCCAAGAGCCACACTTGAGTTGCCCAAGAGCTGCATGTGGCTCCTGAGACAATGGGTGTTTTTAGACAGACTTTGGGGTGGCCATGGGCCTGCTCTAGGGGGGTGGGGGTCACCCCTAGGTCTGCAGCAGCCGTCTGTCCTTTAGATGGAGCACTGCTCTGCCCCCGGCCGGTGCTCCAGGTACGTGAACATTCTGGAGCACGGTGAGGGGAGCTGGCCCGGAACAGTCAGTTCCCCCTCCGCTCCTGCTCTGCCTCTACATGGACGGGCCACCTAGGGTTGGGGCACAGCAGGAGTGGAGCAGGTGTCTGTCTAAGCACACCCACAGTTTGTCCACCTCTGGCTTAGTCAATCGTTCTGGCTTTTTACGTGCCTGAAGAAGAGCTTTTTACGTGCCTGAAGAAGAGCCTGAAAGACATAACACGAACCCCACTTTAACACCTGCTTTATCATTTTTGATGCATGACGCTGGGCTGCCTAGGGCACCAAGACAGCCCTGCAACATACATTCCTCTCGGGGAGAAGCCAGCGGGTGGTGCTGGGGGATGAGATATCTTGCCCCTGCGCTTTATCCTGCGGCGTTCCGCAGGGTTCCATTCTGTCTCCATTATTAATATTTAATGTATATATGCAGCCCTTGGGGGAGGTCGTGAGCGGGTTCAGGGTGCGGTGTCACCAATATGCTGATGATACTCAGCTGTACCTCTCTTTTTCAATGGACCCAGACCCTGCTGTCTCGTTGCTATCCCAGTATTTGGAGGCCGTGGCGGAATGGATGTGGCAGAGCAGATTAAAGCTCAACCCCGATAAGATGGAGGTGATGTTGGTGGGGAGAGCGAGGGAGGTAGTGGCCCCCCTGATTGGGGGGGTTCGCCCTCCTATAGCTCAGCAGGTCCGGAGTCTGGGGGTGATATTGGACGTGGATCTCTGCCTGGAGCAGCAGGTGGAGGCAGTCGCGAAGGCTGCCTTCTGCCAGTTGCATCTGGTGCGGTGGCTGCGTCTGGTCGTCTCCGGCCCGGACCTGACCTCCCTCATCCATACCTTTGTCACCTTGAGGCTGGACTACTGCAATGCGCTCTACGTGGGGCTTCCCTTGTGCCTGGTTCGGAGGCTGCAGGGACAGGTTGTCGGGAGCACATGACACCTGTGCTCCGGACTCTGCACTGGTTGCCAATAGCGTGCTGAGCCAGGTTCAAGGTTTTGGTGTTGATCTATAAGGCCCTTCAAGGTCTGGGCCCCTCGTACCTCAGGGACCGCCTCGCCCTCCGCGCCCCAGAGAGGCTCCTTCGGTCTGCCGGGGGTGCCTTCCTGGAGGTCCCCCGTGTTAAGCGAGGGGCCACAATGGAGAGGGCATTCTCGGTGGCCGGGCCGCGGCTTTGGAATTCCCTCCCGGAGGAAGCTCGCCTGGCCCCAAGCCTTTTGACATTCCGGCGAAGTTGTAAAACCAGACCTTTGGGGACGGGGGGGAGGGTGGGCTAGAGGGTTTTATCTCCCCTACCCTATTTATTGTTTTATTGAGTTCCTGGGCCCTGTTTTAATATTTTGATTTGGATTTTGAGATATTTTAATTGTTTTTAGATATATTTTATATGTACTGTTTTTATTATTGTTGTAAGCCGCCCTGAGCTGTGTTTAGGAGGGGTGGGGTAAAAATTTAATTAATAAATAAATATAAATAAATAAAAACCACCCATCAAAAACCACCCCTATCCTTTTTATATATACTTGTAGGTATTGTTAATACTGTTCTTATTTTGTAAACAACTAACTAACTAACTAACTAACTAGGCTGATGTTATGCGGCAAACTCTAAGCTGCATTGAGGGTAGCTTTTCTGATTTCACTGGAGGCATGTGGATATACTTTGTCTAGGGATCTGGTCTTTGACACACACACCCCCGCCGCCAAGCCTTTCAGAACGGGCTATGTTCCAGTTGTCGTATGAAGCGGAGGCCATTTATTGCGACGTAGAAAGATGGCACCTAAATCGTGCGTGGGTGAACGAGAAAAGAAGCTGGGATGGAGGGAGAGGCAGTGTCAGCAGAAGCGGGGCGTGGCAGGAGGTGTTGGTGCAGCTCCAGGCTGGGGTGACATGACAAACCCTGTACAATTATTATGATTAACCTGAAAGTCCAGAATGCACTAATTCTAATTCTTTATTTTCTGTCTCCAAGAACTTTTTATTTATGCCAGCAATCTCCCCGTGCTGGTGTATAATTAATTAGAAATACTGGTTTTTGCGGTTCTTTCTCTCGTAGGGGCCAACCTTTCTTGTCCGTGCTGTGTTTATTTAGGGCGTGTGGCCTAATTAATAGGTCGAGTTGTTTACAAGGGAGGGGGGGGATAAAATAAATCAAGTTATTTCCCATAGGGATAGGAGGGAGTGTGGGGCCGGGGTGGGGAAAGGAGTTGTTTGTCTTTTTCACACTGAAAAAATCCCTGCTAATGAGAGGCATATTTGCCCTGTCATCGAAACCACAGCATTGTCTCAGCCGCATTTCCGACTGCCCTATGCAAAGGGTGAGGCAGAGATTCCAGCCAGACCTTGCCGAAATCATGGTTAAAAAGGTCTTATTTCAAAGAAAGGCAATTTGCCCACAGTATTCTACGACACTCACCCCATGACCCCACGTCCTGTACACCTCAAAAGCCCAAAGCCCATGAGATATAAACCACTTACTATGGGCTCCAATAAAGCTACACTGGAGTAAGATGTTTGTGGATAATGACCAAGGAGGGCTTTGCATAAGTATAGACCAAGGATGGGGAACCTCAGGCCTGGGGGCCAAATGTGCCCTGCGACAAGTTTCTATTTCCCCTTTCCAGTTCCTTGATCTGGCCCCTGGATCTAATTCCCACTCTCAAGTGCTGAAAGACTGAGTTTAAGGTAAGGGGAGCAGAGATGAGGGCATCCACATGAGGATAGGGGACAGATCCATTGCCCTGACCCATGATCTGGACCCTCCTCTTCTGAGCACACCTCTCAAGCACTCCTGCCCCAGCTCCGGCCCTCGGTACTTGTACTAGTTTTTTTAAAAGTGGTCCCGGGAGGGAAAAGATTCCTCACCCCTGTTATAGACAAAGACCACATCCACACCTGATGCTCTCCTCTTGTTTTGGCTCCGGGAAAGAATCCAGAAGACAAAATATGTGCGGGGTTTGTTGGGTGAGAACGCCTCCCACCGCACGGCTTTGCCGGCGATCATCCAGGTGATTACAGACTGGGTTTTCCCTGCCCTGCAATCTCTCAGATGAACACTGGCAAAGCCGCACACACACAGACAAACCAGACAAACACTGCACGTGTTTTGGCTTCAGGATTCTTTTCCAGAGCCAAAACAAACGCGGACTGTCAGGTGTGAAAGCGGTCTAAGAGTGGACACAAACGTGACATTACCCACTCATAAGTGAGAAGGCTCTGGGTCTGTTCGCCTCTGCTTCTACTAGAGCAGTAGCATTGGAAACATGGGGCAGAATAGACCTGGAGCTGGGAAGATGCTTCTATGCATCTCATCCACTGGGAGAGGCCCAGGTCCCAGATGATGCCTCTTCCACCAGGGGTGCAGAAACCACCTGATATGAAGCTGACCGCAGTAGGGAGGCAGTTCTGGGGAAGTCTGGCTTTTCTACAGGTGTCTCCCTCCACCACCAACATATGGTTCTTCATGTATCATGCATCTACTGGCTTGTCTTCACCTTCAAGATTCTTCATGGCTTTGCTCCTCCCAGTCTTTCTGACCTCTTTTGCTGTTATGTTCCCACCTGGGAACTTCGCCCCTCCCCTGCTACCACCCTTAACCACCCCAAAGCCTCCTGCTCCCTAACCTGTTTTTGCCTCTTCTCCCATTCTTCCCCAAGTGCTTGGAACTCCCTCCCTGAACTCCTTGAAATTAGACCTGAAACGAGTGCCCACAAAAATGGGTATACCGGTACCCGAATGGATTTCCGGTACCCAAATCAAACTGAATATTTGAGATACTTTTTGGTACCCAAACTGGTTTTCAATCAGGTACGCGAAATACTGAAATACCGAAAACTGGTATATTGAAACACCGAAATACCAACAGCCAGTATACCAAAATACTGATTTTGTCCCAATTCTGTTCTGGATTTCATCCTGGACTTCAGGATTTTTGTGGGGGGTGGGAATCTTGGCCTTTCAGTATATTGGCTGTCAGTATTTTGGTATACTGGTTGTCAGTATTTTGGTATTTCGAGCACTCGGTCTTCAGGTACCGATTCGGATACCCAATATGGAACCCGAAAATGCGGGTATTACCCATGCATATCAAATCCGATACCCGTTTCAGCTCAACTTCAAATCCCCTCCTCAAATCCTACCTCTTCTGTCAGATTCTCCCTATCTCCTCACCCTACAGACTGTTTGCTAATGCTCCTTCTACTGTCCTATCATTTTGGGTCCCCTTTCCCCTGTCACTAAGTTAAGAACATGCACTTTTAACTTTTCAACTTCATGAGAAGTATCCCTGGCTCTCCCTTTCTTCCTCTCCTTCTTGCCTCCCCTCCTTGGTCTATCCCTGAGACAGAGACTTGTCTCTAATTAAGATTGTTCAGTGCCAGTCATGTTGCTGGCACATTTTAATAAATATTAAATAATAATATCATTTATTATTAATTAATAATCAATGATAACAAGAACAATAATAATGAATAAGTCTGTTCTCATCTGCAAGGGGAAGGCATATCCCTGGTATGCAGAATGGAGAAGCTGGACCTGTTTGGATCCTTCTGTGTGTTGACAAAGATAGAGGGTTCTTGACCACGTAATTGTTAGTCAAGACACCTCGATCTTGGGGGAACATGGTCATGATTCAGTTAATGCTTTGATTCACTTTGAGTGGCCAAGGCCTTTGGTGTTCAGAGGACAGCAGATGAGCAGAGGCATGGGGAAGCAAAAGTAACAGCAATAATAAAACTACAACAGCAATTAATGATGATAATCTTTTCAAATGGGATTGCTCTTCTATCAGCCATTACTGCACTATAGCTTGATTCTCCCCTGTATGGGAAGATCATTGAGGTCTATATCATTATTATTATTAATAGGGATGGGCGAATGCGGTTTGGAAGTTCGGAGTTCGGCCCGAACTCAGCCTGTTCGGACGACCGAACGCGAACACGAACCCAAACCTGAACATACCAAACAGAACCGAACACTGAACAGCAAAATGGCCGAACAGTTCGGTCAGTTCGGATCGCGTTCGGGTGGCAAAAAAAGGTTCACTGTAAGGTGACAGGAAGGGGTAGTACTAGTCACTGAGGCGCAGACTTCCAGGCACCAGGGGTGGAGAGGCTTGCAAGAAATGAAACTATCTGCCTCCCCCCTTCCCAACACCTTCTGAGCTTGTCACTGTTCCTGAACAGCAGGCGTTGAGTAGGATTATTAGATTGCTTTAAGTTTCATTTCAGTTTTGTACTGAAATGAAACTTAAACCTTAAACTGAAACCTTGTGTTTGTGATTCCCCCCCCATCCCATATAGAGCGAGATAGAGAGATAGAGATATAGATAGATAGATAGATAGATAGATAGATAGATAGGGATAGTAGTTGTAGGAGCTAGCTTAGTGATAGAGATAGCGTTAGTGATTTAGTTTTAGTGTTTGTAGGAGTAGGCCTGTGTTCTTATTAGATAATCTATTTAGTTCATATCATTTAGAATAGTTAATAGCAGTTAGATTTAGTGTAGATAGATATATATAATATTAGATTAAAAAAATTAATTAAAAAACCCCATATAAAAACCAAAAAACCAAATAAAAAACCAAAAAGCCCATATAAAACCCAATAAAAAACCAAAAAACCATATAAAAAACCAAAAAACCACCCATAACATTCCCCGAACGGCCGAACCGAACAGCCGAACCCGAACCCGGCGAACTAACCGAATGGCCGAACCGAACGACCGAACCGAACGGCCGAACTGAACGCAGTCGAACCAAACGGCCAAACCCGAATCGCGATCTGTTCACCCATCCCTAATTATTATTAGCATTGACAGGAGAAGTGTTATTTATCTAGATTGTGCAGGGCTAAAAACAGGTGGTGTGGTGGCTAAGTGGTTAAGGCACTGGACTGCATCCCTGAAGAGTGTGAGTTCAAGTCCTGATTGGTCACTGTATAACTATACAACCTGCCCACCTCTGAATGGCTTCCTGATCTGTGGGTTGGGGAACTCATAGGCTAGGCGGTAGGATGTGGTGCTGGTCACACCTTTGCCCACCGCAGGCCTCAGAAACTGGTAGGCCTTAACCATGCTAGGGTGGGCTTTGGCTTCTGATTAGAAGCAGGGCCTAAATAGAGACCCAATACAGTTACAAACCACAGAGATGACTCCCACCTCCGAAGAGGTCACCAGCTGCATAAGTGCATCATCACTCACCCCCAGGGAAAACAGCCAAAATCATCTATGATTCCTGGGCTGTACTATAAACCACCGCTGTAAATTTGGGAATGTGCTCTTGCTGATTTCTACAATCAAGGAGGGGGATGTTTAGGGGCCACTTCCTTTGTCTCAAGGAAATTCATACTGTTACATCCCACTGGGTGGTTTCCTGAGACCTTGTTTGTGTTGTGCATGCAAAATACAGGCTTTCAGAAATCACTTATAGTGTCATTTACCGAGTCAACATGCAAAGCAAATATTAACTGCAGCAGATTCCTATTCAGAGGTATATAAATTAACTAGTCAGGATGGGGTCGAGGGGAGGAGTGTATGGATTTTTTGAAAAAACTTTTCAATAACTCCCCTCCCCTTTTATTTTTTAAACAGAGGCTGGCCAGCCATCTGTCAGGGATGCTGTAGCTATCGACGTCCTACAACCCTCCAGCCCATGGTTTTTAATCTGATCCCTTTCCAATTCCTAGATCAGGCCATGCCCACAGATCCAATCCCAACCCCCAAGCACCGGAAGAGTGAGCTCAGGAGAAGGGAACGGAGAGCAGGCAGGGGGTGGCTCGATAGCATCGATCCATGATCTGGACCCTCCCTTTCTTTCTCCCATCTTGAAAGCATCACATCTTGACCTCTTAAGCACTCCCATCCTCAGCAAAAGAGATGAAACAAATATCCACAAAAATGGGTATACTCAACGAATTCCGATACCTGGATTGACCCAACAACATCGGGTCTGATTGGTACCTGTTTCCAGCCCGATTCGTGTACCCAGTCTCCCAGAATGTCAACTTCTGGGACAGATTTTTCACCTTTCATACCGATTTTTCAGTTTTCAATATGTGCTTTTTTATTTTTCCATCCCAGAAAGTTGACTTCCAGTCCCAGACAGTCAATTCCAAGTCCCAATTTTTTGATTTCCGGTCCTAATTTTTTTTAAAAAATAAATAAATTCTGCCCTGATTTTTTGGTTTTCCATCCTGCTATACCAGTCGACTGAGTCAGAGCATATTTTTTTGTCCTCTGAAATTGATGGCAACCCTTTTTGCTTGTAGCAGGGGTGAAGAACCTCAGGCCCAGGGGCCAAATGCATCCCACAGCAACTTTTGATGTAGTCCCTTTTCAGTTCCTGGACTTGGCCCTTGGATGGAATTCCTACCCCCAAGCACTGAAAGACTCAGTGCAGGATAAAGGAATAAAGATGAAGGCGTGCCGACAAGGATAGGGGGCAGACCCATGGCACGAATCCATGATCTTGGCCCTCCTTTTCTAGAGTGAACCTGCCCCCAACTTCTGTGCAGCCCTTGAAGCTTCTACTGATTTTCAATGTGACCCCCAGAAACTAGGAAAAAGGATCCTCCTCACCACTGTGTTATAGGAACAGGTCCTTATTGTGGAATATTGTTTCAAGACAATTATTGTGTCTATTTTTTAAAAAAAAAAAAAATTTAAGTGGGAAAGGATTGGTCTGCCTCTCTTCAGAACTGAATATTGGCTTTGTGTGTGTGTGTGTGTGGTGTGTGAAAAATTCCGTGTGAGTGTGTTTGTTTTCCTTTGAGGCGAGAGGTTGATCTCCAGTTGCATGGCCTCTTTTCTTTCTACCAGTGACAGAAACAATTGTGTATTTCAAAAGAATCTCATGTTTCCAAGCCTAAAGATCTTTTTGTTATGGAAATGAAATTAACTTGGGTTTTTTTTTCCAACACAAGTTGCAGTTACCTCTCTTGTGCCAGAAACACTAACCAGGGGGATTGGAATGTGAATGCCTCAGACATTTGGAAGCCAACTGCAGATAAAGGTAGTATTGATTAAGGTTTGCATTTCAAAACCCCAGTTGTTGGGGGCTTGTAAATACCCCGCTGAAGTGTGGCCATTAGGAGTGGCAAGGAGGGAAGAAAGCACATTCCCTCATTCACAAAGAAGGATGGTAACTACAGTGTTTACTCTCTGCAATCTACATGAGGTGACAATGTCGCCATTGGTTAAAATTGGGACAGATGTGATCCAAGAGACTAACCAGAAAATCTTTGAAGTCAGCAGGATTCCTTCCATTGGCTTCCGTTGTTTATCACTGCTCCCTACGTTTTCACCAACAGACGTTTGTCCAAGGAAAGATTATTACTATTACTTATATTGTGCAAGCAATGTACTTGACACTGTTCTGTTTAACCATTAGTTAGAGACAGATCGCTGCCTCAAGGGGGTTACAATCTAGGATATCATATCAACTATGTTTTCATCTTTTACACTTGGGGTCATACTCTCTCTCTGAATCTTCCTACTTGTTCTAAATCAGAAGGTCTGACTCCTGTTCCCAAGGGCCCCTTTACCTTTAACATTTTTCATGTAGTGATTGGACCTTATGACCTGTGTTAGGGCTGATATTCCATCTTCAACCGGATTCCGGTTGCTTTGACTGATCCACTGAAATGCAGAAAGAAATGCCATGTCGCCAGATCAATCGAAAGTCCCACCTCTATGTTCACTGCAGTACTGCACATGCGCAAATTGGCAGCCGTCATACAACGACAGTGGCCATACTCAGCTTGGCGCTTGTGCAAGTCATTCGATTGGGATTCTAATTGAAATTTGACAGCCCTTCCATTTTCGTGGAACTGTTCCACAACAGCAGGGTTGTTTTGAACCAGTCCTACCGGCTTGTTGTCTGTACAAAGACTCTGGCATTTCTTGGCCACACGTTCTTCAAGTAGCTATTGGATCTTTGAATAACGAGTCTAGAAAATCAGTACAAGCTCAAAGGGCTGCACAGACGTTGGGGGCAGGGGGATGTTTAAGGGGTGTGATCAGGGAGAAGAGGATTCAGATCATGGATCTGTCGGCTATCCTCGTGTACATGCCCTCATCTCTACGCTCTTCCCCTGAGCTCAGTCTTTCAGTCCTGGGATAGGAAATGGATCTAGGAACCAGATCCAGAAACTGGAAGGGACCAAATAAATCCTAGCTGGGGGCTGCATTTGGTCCCCAGGCTTTAGGTTTCCCACCCCTGATTTATGGACTAGAGAAGAAGACTACTTGGATTGCTGCCAAGTACCAATAATTACATATGAACACTACTGTAAGGACTCAGGCTCAAACTGGCACCCGTGGAGCCTTGGGTGTGGCCGCTGGCTCTGTAGTGCCACCAGCTTCCCGGCCAGGGCCCAGTAGTGGCTAGCTAATTCCCTGTGGCATTGGTTAGGCCACACCCCTCCTCAGCCTTGCTCCGCACCCCCAGCTTCCTGGTTGGCTGCTGGTCTGTATATAAGGCCAGTCAGCAGCCAGAGGAAGCTGGGTGGTTCATCGATCACTTCCTGGTACCTGTGTCTTCCCTTCTGTGTCTTGTAGGGATGGGACTTTCGGCGTTGCCGAGAACCAAAAGTACCCAATAATGGCAATATCAGATTAATCTGATATCTTGGTTCTTTCTCAGTATCGGCGGTATCGGATCTTTCGCATTGGTTGTTTTAATCAGATTTTTAACACTGTGGTTTTCCCCATTGAAGTCAATGTTAAAAATCCGATACCGAGAGAACCGAGAACCGATAGAACTGGTAGACAGAAATCCGATACCAATAAAAAACGAGAACTGAAATTTTGCCCAAGTCCCACCCCAAGGGTCTTGTCTTGATGTTTCCATAAACTTTGGACCATCTTTACACTGCCCGCTCCTGGTGTGTCCTGCGGGCCAGCTAGTAACTGGATCTTCTGAGCTCCCTCCTTGGAACCCAGTCCTTCAGCCCCCACTGGTGAGTTGACTGTTCTGGTATTCGGGTTTGGCATCAGCCACGATAGGGGTTTGGTGTCTACTAGAATGAGGGTCTGGCATCTATTTGATGCATCCCCTATGTGATGGCCTGAGGAGCCCTCTATGTGATGACTGGGGGAGCCCATCCCACCTGGTACCAGCTATGTTCCAGTCCATTCTGCCTCCTCTTTTCATGTCCCACCTACCTCAGTTCTGCTTTGTCGCATCAGCCTGCTTTGTCCGTCTGTCAGCCTGTCTCTGTCCATCTGACCAGTTCATCCGTCCATCAGTCCACCTTGTCCGTCCGTCTGCCTGTTTATTCCACCCCTTGGTCCGTGGGTTGATCTTGTCAAGACCTTCCAGCTCTCCGTGCCCCCGACAACTACAATTGGCAGGTGGTAACTTCCAATGTGCCCATGGGCAGCAAGATGTGGCGATAATAAGGGAGGGTAAGGTCCTGGTGGAAAATTCTACACTGCCTTCCAGTCGGGAACAATGCACCCTGGGATACCATCCAGGGACACAAACATGGGCGGGACTACAAAAGAAGCTGCTCACCATTCATCACATGACCAAATGCATGTCAGAAAACTCTTCCAGTTGACCACTTGCTTCTTGACATTTTCTCACAGAATCCTAGGGTTAGAAGGAATCTCAAGGGCTAGCTTGCCGGCGCACCCCAAATGAGACAGGACAACTCGGATGGGTTTAAAATGGCTGCACTTTTTATTAAATTAACTTCCGATTGGTATAGGTGGGGTAACCGCCTATGCGAATTGGGTTAAGTACCTCCAACAATATGAGCTAACTTAACCTGAGGGATTGGCCCGATATACCCTTGGGTAGCCAGTCCCTATTAACCTCAACATCTCCCCTTCTCCTCTTCCAATTTGGGAGGGGCACAAGGCCCTTCCGGACCCGAGAAAGGAGGAAGGTACCCGCAGGCTGGGGACCATACTTGTCCCTAGCACCCTTGCGGGTTGCCCCTCCCAGGGCTCCTGACCCCATCGCTTGCCGTACCCTGCTTTTGCAGTAGGTGTCGCTTCCCCATCTCTTATGGAGATGCCTCATCTTCTATGTTTCATTCTAAACTATGCACAGTACTGGACCCCTGCCAGTGCCACTAAGGAACCGCCGTTGCAAACGGATGGGCCTGACCCCCCACTTAACTTCTTGGATTTAAAACTTCTTTGAGCTTTTCCTTAAAGGCAAGCAAGTAGCAGTCATTACCCACCGGGGACAGAGGGACCCTGTCACTGCAGAACAGCTCTGGCTTTTTATGCAATATGGCATGGTGATCAGGGCCGGCTTTACCATGGGGTGGTTCACGGTGCCTGCCCTGGGCCCCGCTCCTGTGGGGTGCACTTGGGGGCCCCAACTCCTGGCCACCGTCTGTCTCGGCCAGGGAGTGAGGGAGAGGGAGAGGCCCGGCCTCTCCCTCTCTCCCTGGCCCTCTCCGCTGCCTGTCTCCCCTTAAGCTTCTCTTCACTAGACTAAACATCCCCAGATACTTCAACCTTTCCCCATCATCTTTGTCACCCTCCTCTGTATCCACTCCCAATGCCCTTTTTGAAATGAGGTGATAAAAAAAAATAATCTTACGGTGCAATTTGCCATTCACTGATGTCAAAGGCAAAACACCCATTGACTTTTATGGTGGAGGACTGTGCCCTTCGTGTAAAGGAGGCTTTAACTCTCTTGCCAAAGTGATGAGAGGCAAGCCACCTAACCTACAAACAAACAGACAAACAACATCAAAACAACACTGAAGCACAACTCGTCTGAGGGTACTACAAAGTGTCTCACACTGTAACAGCCATTGGTGGTACATATCTAGCTAATGTTCCTTGAATGTTTGGCATCCTTGCCTTGTGTGCATAGAGAAGTGTGGACAATTTTCCTTTCTTCAAAGCCCTGCTCTAACATCACACTGAAAACATTACAGCTTAGAATGCACATCGTCCCAGCTGGGCAAGCTACACTTTTTAAGGATCCAGGCTTGAATCAGAGCCCTTGGGAGTGGTGGTTGGCTCTGCAGCGTCACTGGTTCTCACGGGCCAGGGTCCAATATTGGCTAGAAGACCTTCTCCGGCGCTGGTTAAGACAAACCCCTCGCCCCCAGATTCCTGGTCGACTTCTGGCCTGTATACAAGACCAGCCCGTGGCCACCGGAAACTGGGATGGATCATCAAGACCTTCCTGCTTCCTGTGTGTCTTGCTTTCTGTACTTTTCCTGATGTTTTCATGAGCTTTGGACTGGCTCTGCACCCCCTGTTCCTGACGGGTCCTTAGGGCAGCCTCCAGCTGGTCCAATCTGAGTCTCCTTCCTTGAACCTGGCCCTTCGGCCCCACTGGCGAGTCTGGCCGCTTCAGGACTGGGGCTTGGTGTCGGCTGCAATGGGGGCTCTGTGTCTGCTAGAATGGGGGCCTGGCATCCATCTGATACGCCCTCTACGTGAGGGCCTAGGGTGTTCCCTGTGCGATGGCCAGGGGAGCCTGGGGGCTTACTGGGTGCAAGGCTGCCTGGCCATGCATTTGTTCGGTCCCCCTACCCTACTGGGGTGTGGGGGTGCTCACCGGCCAGCCCAGTGCCCATCAACGTGACCCCCACCAGGACCGCCCCCGCCTCTCGAGCATGTAGCCAGTGTGCCGGCTGAACGTTTATTTGTACCATGCTTCAGGAGGCAACGCACCAGCCTAGGGTGCGTAACGTTTTATAAACTCCCTAAGAGTTCAGGTCCCCTGTTTTGTTTTTTATTTACATGAGCTGATTGTCCATCCTTACAATTGGGTCAAATATTACAAAAACGACGACAATGACAACTACTTCTTCAACTACCAACAACAACAATAATAATAATAATAAATTTTATTTTCATAGTGCCTCCTTTCCAAGTGGCGCTCAGAGTGCTCACAATCATAAAATACAGCAATAGAAAATCCATTTAGAACAATTTAAATGTGGAATAACTGGTCTTCAAGTACTTTTTAAAGGGAAAGAGGGAAGAACGGAGATGAACCTCTAGGGGGAATGAGTTCCACACAGAGGGACCCGCCACAGCAAAGGCCCGATCGCCTGTTGATTTAAGGCGTGATGGCGTGATCCCCAAACAGCAGGCGGTTTCTAGCGCAGATAACCATCAGGGTGAGGTTCTAGGAGCAGGTCTGGAATAGAGCCAGGCCGTATATGACAATGGCATTGGAGAAGACGTTACCTCATATCGTAACTCCTGTGTAGCAAAGGTTCAGTCTAATTAACTCAGGAATTGAGTCTGTGATTTTTGCACGGGCCTCTCCCACTCATGAACACGCAGAAAGTGTGGCATGGGTGCGTGCAGTGAGGGGGGGGGAGCATGTGCGCTCCCGCCTAACACACATCCCCCACACATGGAGCAACCAGGGGAAATGGCAGTTGCGCGATGAGGGGTGTGTGCGTGTTTGGCTGCGTGCACGCCCCGCCCACCCACTGTGAATGCCCTGGTGCGGCCATGAGTGCGCCGTGTAAAAAAGGCCTAAGAAAACACACTCGGCAGTGGTGAATGTTACACAAGGATACGGCACGTCCTGGGGTGCACACACATAAAGGATTCAGTGTGGGGCAACACGAGGGACGTAGCTTCAGTTCAACAGCCACCCAAACTCATAAGAGGGTGAAATCCTGACAACACCTTCGATCAGGCTATCGCTCACCGACACCTCACAAAAATGTCCGAGATCGTAGAATGATTCCAAAAGATAAAGTCAATATGTGAAAGGCCCAAGGCCTATCTAAGCATGTATGTATTCCTGCTGATGCGAGCGGGACTACACAGTCCAGTGGCATAGCAAGACTGTGTCAGGCCTGGGATCATGTCCCAGTTATGGGCTCCCCTAAGAGCGAGGAGGCAGGGTCTCTCTAATAGTGGCAGCCATCCCAAAGGGTCCCCGAACTACCTGTGGCCTCCCCCCACAAAGGTCATGGTGTGGCCTTGGCCCACGCTGAAAACCTTATTTTTGGTGGAGTCCTTTCGAGTGGCCCGAGTGCTGCTAGAAAACTTTCAGAGTGAGTGGGGGCAGAGTGTTGGTCCTGCTCTCTCCCCCACCCACTCTGAAAATTCCCTAGTGGTGCTCAAGCCTCATGCAAAAGACCTCCCTAGAATCCAGAGCCTGGGCTCAACTGAGCCCCTTTGCTATAGCCCTGACATACACGTAATGAAGGGATTTGATCACATTTGGCTCCTTGACCCAGTCTAACTCCTCTTAAACCAGTTTTAAGAACACAGTGGGTTTATGCATGTAATGATTTAGGGTGTTTTAAAATGAGATGCTTCCACGTATGGCACCCATTAACCATGCATCCAGCTGCTCGTTGGAAGGTGGTACGTGGGGAGGCATGTTCTCATGAGCCAGGCTGTGCCCACTCATGTCCAGTCGTGATGCACTAGTGCTGAAAAAGCTGGAGTGGGGTATGTGGGGCAAGCAAAAAAAGTGCATGGGGACAGGTGCCCACACATTCCCAGCCTGTATGAATCACAGCACCCACCTGTGCCAGCAGACAGGTCTCTGGCCGGCTGCCTCCTCGGTCCCACCCACAGGTCTGCTGGGAGCTTTCTGAGAAGCTCCTAAAGGACACGCGTGTGAAATACAACACACGTGTGTCCCCCATGGGTGGAACTTGGGATGCTGCCGGGTGGCGGGAGGGGGACCAGCTGCCCATGTGAGGCGTTTGCTGGGTTGGTGGCTCACAGCACACCGAACCCTCCTCACAATGCACCAGAGAAGAGCCGATGCCATGGAGGACAACAGCTTCCTGCAGGTTCCCCTCCAAGTGTGCGCCGACTACCAGCAGCTGCAGCGGCTCCTGGGCAGGAAGGGGTTACTGGCTGCTGCAGCTTCATGTTTCCATGGTGTCCAGGGCTGTGTGTCATGGCAGAGAGTGAGCAGTTGGGTGGGACATGGTGTGTTGCCGGGTGGCGGAAGAGTGAGCAGTTGGGTGGGACATGGGGTGTTGCCGGGTGGCAGCAGAGTGAGCAGTTGGGTGGGACGTGGGTGTTGCCGGGTGGCGGGAGGGGGACCAAGCTGCCCATGTGAGGTGTTTGCTGGGTTGGTCCATGGTGCTGGGAGTGCATGAAGGCTGCCTACGTCGTCATGGTGACCACCCTGGAAGCCGCCCATTAGAATTACTCCCCACTCACTCCACGTGTGTGGATGCTCTGCAGTTGCCCCCCCTGCCCCGCAAGCCTTGCTTGTTTCAAAACATCCTTAGCGTGTTTTAACTATTCTCTTAGTTGTCTTTACCAGTGAGATTAGTTAAACCACCAGCCTAAGTCTAAATCAATACCGCTGAGACCAGCTTAGAGTTCTTCTGTTAGGATAGAGCACAAACTAGCCATTAGCTAGATCCATTCCATAACTGATCATGCTGTGTGTCATTTCTTGGACCAGTTTAAGAGGACTGAACTTTTTGGACACCAGGGTACTAGAGATGAAACAAGTGCCTAATTTGGCACCCATGGGGTAATATAAGCATTTTCTAATACCGTGTCTGGTATTTGATGGACAACCGATTGGGTATCTGAAAAATTGGTAATTCTTGGTTCCCAATCAGTGAATCGGGACGGAAACAAAAAAATTTGGTACCGGATAGGGATGGGACTTTCGGTTTTGCTGAGAACCAAAAGTACCCGATAATGGCTATATTGGATTAATGTGATATCTTGGTTCTTTTCTCAGGATTGGTGGTATCAGATCTTTTGCACTGTTTTTTTAATCAGATTTTTAACATTGCGGTTTCCCCACTGAAGTCAATGGAGGAAACTGCAGTGTTAAAAATACGATACTGAGAGAACTAAGAACGGATAGGAGAACCGGTAGACAGAGATACGATACCGATAAAACCAAGAACCGAGATTTTGCCAAAATCCCACCCCTAGTACCAGAAGTTGATATTACAGGACTGGAAGTCGACATTCCAGGTAATCGAGTCAGGCACTAATCAGGTACCTACCGATAAGTACCCGAATGTAGCAGGTCAATTCAGGTCCCAGAAACTTGGCAAGTATCCCTGTTTTTGCAGGTTCTTGTTTCAGCTCTGTAGGCTACCTGATCACGAGCAACTGCCCCTACAATGTGCCACAATGTCGACACCAAACAATTCCTGAGGGATGGCAGAAGAATGAAGTACGGTTGGTTTATTATGATGGTCCAATAGGTAGTGTAAACAAGCCCTTAAATGCCTTGATGGACAAGGGCCTATTCGTGCAAGATATATGCATGCAAATGCCCTGTCAATGCAATCTCGAAGCACAAGGGCTACAAAAGGAGGGCTATATTTGCATTTTAAAAATCTGCTATCCAAACAAATGCCTAACAAATGGCTACGACAACAGGGACGTAATAAAGATAAACAAATTCTCCCAAGGTCAGTGTGTTCTTTTTTCCTTCTTTCTTTAAACTGGATCACAAAACACTCTGCGCCAGTTTAGCAACAGGCTGTCTCTCTTCAAATACTAAGTACGCTGCAGTCACTCCTGCTGCAGAAACGAGGTTAGCACCTTATCCAAATTCTAGGCATGAGCTGAAATACCAATTTAAAATTTTGTGGGAGTTTTTCAAAACCATTTTCCTTTTTTTTTTCTTTTAAAGGTGAAATTTCAGCATTTTTCACTCATCCAAAAACCCTCATAACTTTAATTAAAAAAAGGAATCAGATGGAAAATGTAGCTAAATTCCAAAAATAACAAACCAGTTTTACTATTTCCCCCCCTCAAAAAATATGTGTGTGACTAGAAAGAGGGAAACTACCACAAGAAAGTCCAAATTTAAAGATCATATTTTATACTTCCATCAAAATTCTAGTAATCCCATCCCAAGAATCCAATTGCTGATATTTCTTGACTGGTTATTCTCCGCAGATGTTGAACTCTGGTAAATGACAGTTTAATTATTCCTTCCGATGGACAGCCATCAGTCCCGGGATGATAATAAATAATAATAATAATAATAATAATAATAAGAAGAAGTAAATAATAACCATAATAAATAATAAAAAACAAAATCTGCTCCATAACCAAGAACAGTAAAGCAACAGGAGAGGAATTAAGTAACATTACAGTGGCAAAACAAAATCCATTTTTAGTGCATGTTATTCTACAATTAAATACAAGGTACAGTCTTAGATTTCTACATGCAAATTAGGGGTGGGACTATTGGTGTCGGATTCATCCGATAAAGCAGTTAATGGGCGATGTTGGATTAAACCGATAATATCGGTATCGTTTTTTAAACATGAACGTTGTGGCCATTTTAACATGTTAAAGATCCGAAAACCCGGCAACGTTAAAAACCGATATTGGATTAATCCGATACAGATAAAACCGGTAACCAACAATTTGCGGATAGTCCCATCCCTAATGCAAATCCTTCATCAGATTTACTTTTGGTTGGGTAAGGAAGGCATGATCGGGCTCCCGGTTTGTCTATTTAAATCCCTAGTGTAAATCTGAAATGACTCCCCCGTCTTTAGTTTATACCTGCATAACTAAAAACAGAACTTAGCTTAAATGTCTGTTTCTGCGTAGACCATCTTTACAAACCACTTAAGGCCTCGTGGTTGATTTAGTCTCAAAAGCCCCTTGGTGGAATCAAAGTCCTGTTATTACACGCCGTTTCCTAGACAGTTCAAAAGCAAAGCAAACGGCCGATGTGGAATAACATTTATCAAGTTGAAATTTGCAGTGCCAGACTCTGCCCTTTTGTGTTCGGAAACCTAAGTCTTGCGTGGACGAGTGTGAAAAAACAGCTCAGCTTAAGGGGACCAATCTATCAGGCTGCAAGTTGCCTTTTCGGCTTAAACAACAACAAAAAATCTCACAAAAGACATGTTTGGATTAGCACCCCAGCCTGAATTTCATAACTGACGTAGCCTGGAGTTAACGAAAAACAAAGCCTTTCGAATGGGAATCCTGATAGCACTGTAGTTGTCCCAGCGTAAATAGTTCCATTGCAGTATAGTTTTAGGTAAATTGCATGGGGGGAATTGTGTTTTGTAAATGAATCATGACTTTGCTTCAAGCCAATCAACTCCAAGTGTGTTAAGAGAGCTGAAACAGTGCTGGAAGGCAGTGGGAGGTAGAGAGGGCGCAAAATGCGACCAGGTCCTTATCCTTCTTGGGGGCAGGGAGGGGTGACTGAATGCCCGAGACCCATCACTTCTGATCAAAGCCAGCAGCAGAGACCACATAATCACCCCCTCCCACCTTTTAAAGCATCCCAAGATTTATCATCTGTCAGTGTTAATAACTCGGTGGTTCAGTCTAAAATACTTTAAGAACATTACACAAGGATATCATTTTGGATTTTAATTTTTTTAAAATAAAAGGAATGCGTAAATGTTTCTTTTTCTAAAAAAAAAAGCACCCCCCCCCCCCAAACCAACAAAAAACCTAAAACTCCACTGAAGTTCTCCTTTGAGAGCATCTCTTACTGGAGACCACCTGCCATCAAAAGTCCACCTGAGCACATCATGTCGGCACACCGGGTTCAGCAAGTGCGCTACAGACCGTTGTTGGCGCTGGTCTCTTCATAGAGTTGGAAGCCATAGGACTAATGACCTCACAAAAACATGGAGGCGAAACAAGATGCTGGGAAAAAAAATCCGACATGGGACCTGAACCACTGGGCATTTTTAGACACATGTTAAAGTACTGGATTTTTCAATCTTCTGGGTTTACAAGTCCACATGTAAGTTCCAGATGCATTTTTTCACACACACACACTGCCCTGAGGCAGTTCCTGGATGCATTCTTCACACAAACACTGCCCTGAGGCAGCCTAAAGTAGCCGCAGCTGTAGATGTAACAGGCTGCCATGGAAACCAAGTGACCACAGCTGCCTGGAGCAAAGCCGTTAACCAGGAGAACTTTTTACACACAAGAGTTCTGGGAGACGTTTCACGCAGAAATTCAAAGAGCCGGATGTTTAAGATCTGGGTGAGTGATTCAGACGCACAGAAAGTTCTGGATGTTACAGCAAACATCCAGGAGAAACGTGTGCCTAAAAACACCCACTGTCCCGGATTGAACTCAGTTGCGTTCTGCCAGCTGTATTGCTGGGGTGGTTTGTTTGGGTTTTTTTAGCTGAGTTTCTCAAAAATAAAATAAATCCAAAACAAACACTTGGGTCTACTGCCCGGAATGTTGTTCCTATTTACACAGATGTCAATCTACTGTAGTAGTTCGACATTAAAGCATGATTCGGCCTAGTCTTTTGATCCTTTCAAATCCTACTTTTCCTCTCTGGCTAAACCTGCTTAACTCCTCACCTACCATCTAACAAACCCTAGAGCAGGAATGGGGAACCTCGGACCCGGGGACCAAATGCAGCCCTCAACTAGTTCTTATTTGGCCCCTTCCAATGCCTGGATCTGGCCCCTGTATTCAGTTTCTACCTCCAAGCACTGAACGACTGAGCTTAGGGTAAGAGAGGAGAGATCGATTATTTAATTAATTAATTCATTCATTCATTCATTTAATGTACTTATTTCAATTTATGTGCCGCCCTTCCCTGAGGTTCTGGACGGCTTACAATCGGTGAAGACATTTAAAACCAATTAAAAAACCTAACCCCCCACCACCAAACCCAGCCCCACAAAACCCACCCAAAACAGCCCCAACCCCCTCTCGCACCTCTACCCCAAAACCACCCACCAAACCCCTCCCCAACCCCCTATCCCCGCCTGCCAAAAGCCTTTTCGAATAAAAAAAGTCTTTACACTGTCTCCGGAAGGGAAGGAATTTCCAAAGCACTGGGGCAGCAAACAAAAATGCCCCCCTGCGAGCCCGTGACGTATGAACAAGGCTAACAGATGGT
>QEPC01002388.1:16968582-16981479 GCA_003113815.1 Sphenodon punctatus | reverse complement strand
GCAGAGAGTGAGCAGTTGGGTGGGACATGGGGTGTTGCCGGGTGGCAGCAGAGTGAGCAGTTGGGTGGGACGTGGGTGTTGCCGGGTGGCGGGAGGGGGACCAAGCTGCCCATGTGAGGTGTTTGCTGGGTTGGTCCATGGTGCTGGGAGTGCATGAAGGCTGCCTACGTCGTCATGGTGACCACCCTGGAAGCCGCCCATTAGAATTACTCCCCACTCACTCCACGTGTGTGGATGCTCTGCAGTTGCCCCCCCTGCCCCGCAAGCCTTGCTTGTTTCAAAACATCCTTAGCGTGTTTTAACTATTCTCTTAGTTGTCTTTACCAGTGAGATTAGTTAAACCACCAGCCTAAGTCTAAATCAATACCGCTGAGACCAGCTTAGAGTTCTTCTGTTAGGATAGAGCACAAACTAGCCATTAGCTAGATCCATTCCATAACTGATCATGCTGTGTGTCATTTCTTGGACCAGTTTAAGAGGACTGAACTTTTTGGACACCAGGGTACTAGAGATGAAACAAGTGCCTAATTTGGCACCCATGGGGTAATATAAGCATTTTCTAATACCGTGTCTGGTATTTGATGGACAACCGATTGGGTATCTGAAAAATTGGTAATTCTTGGTTCCCAATCAGTGAATCGGGACGGAAACAAAAAAATTTGGTACCGGATAGGGATGGGACTTTCGGTTTTGCTGAGAACCAAAAGTACCCGATAATGGCTATATTGGATTAATGTGATATCTTGGTTCTTTTCTCAGGATTGGTGGTATCAGATCTTTTGCACTGTTTTTTTAATCAGATTTTTAACATTGCGGTTTCCCCACTGAAGTCAATGGAGGAAACTGCAGTGTTAAAAATACGATACTGAGAGAACTAAGAACGGATAGGAGAACCGGTAGACAGAGATACGATACCGATAAAACCAAGAACCGAGATTTTGCCAAAATCCCACCCCTAGTACCAGAAGTTGATATTACAGGACTGGAAGTCGACATTCCAGGTAATCGAGTCAGGCACTAATCAGGTACCTACCGATAAGTACCCGAATGTAGCAGGTCAATTCAGGTCCCAGAAACTTGGCAAGTATCCCTGTTTTTGCAGGTTCTTGTTTCAGCTCTGTAGGCTACCTGATCACGAGCAACTGCCCCTACAATGTGCCACAATGTCGACACCAAACAATTCCTGAGGGATGGCAGAAGAATGAAGTACGGTTGGTTTATTATGATGGTCCAATAGGTAGTGTAAACAAGCCCTTAAATGCCTTGATGGACAAGGGCCTATTCGTGCAAGATATATGCATGCAAATGCCCTGTCAATGCAATCTCGAAGCACAAGGGCTACAAAAGGAGGGCTATATTTGCATTTTAAAAATCTGCTATCCAAACAAATGCCTAACAAATGGCTACGACAACAGGGACGTAATAAAGATAAACAAATTCTCCCAAGGTCAGTGTGTTCTTTTTTCCTTCTTTCTTTAAACTGGATCACAAAACACTCTGCGCCAGTTTAGCAACAGGCTGTCTCTCTTCAAATACTAAGTACGCTGCAGTCACTCCTGCTGCAGAAACGAGGTTAGCACCTTATCCAAATTCTAGGCATGAGCTGAAATACCAATTTAAAATTTTGTGGGAGTTTTTCAAAACCATTTTCCTTTTTTTTTTCTTTTAAAGGTGAAATTTCAGCATTTTTCACTCATCCAAAAACCCTCATAACTTTAATTAAAAAAAGGAATCAGATGGAAAATGTAGCTAAATTCCAAAAATAACAAACCAGTTTTACTATTTCCCCCCCTCAAAAAATATGTGTGTGACTAGAAAGAGGGAAACTACCACAAGAAAGTCCAAATTTAAAGATCATATTTTATACTTCCATCAAAATTCTAGTAATCCCATCCCAAGAATCCAATTGCTGATATTTCTTGACTGGTTATTCTCCGCAGATGTTGAACTCTGGTAAATGACAGTTTAATTATTCCTTCCGATGGACAGCCATCAGTCCCGGGATGATAATAAATAATAATAATAATGATAATAAAAAAATCACAGCTCTGTAAGTTTTGACTACATTTTGTTATTTAAAAATCTGTAGGTGATCCAGTTTAGTTACATACAAATGTCAAAAATACAGATTTTAACCCAGGGCTGGGTCAAACATCTTTCCTACAAATTAGCAGCTGCTCGAATGGACAATACTTCTTTCACTGAAAACCTTTCCCTAAGTACATTTACCTTCAGTTTATTACCAGGTCCTGAATTTCAGTCTCATTTTTAATTTTTTCCTCCCACCCCTTGATTTTCTATAGACTGATTTCTGACAAAAAAAGCACCATTGTTTTTAGTTCTGACTGCTACTGTGAGCATTTGTGAGTCTCTACCAGCTGAGATGCAGTTTGGTAATGCATCTTGTTCACACACAGGTGGGCGGCTGCAACGCTGATTCATATTTTGCATGATGGTTTTTCTGCGGATGCTGGGGTTTTTTGTAGATCCCACCGCTTGTGATAACACTAGCAGGTTTCCTCCGACTTCTCTTTTTTAATCTTCGACTGCAAATGTTTTGCCAGGACTGGAGAGTTTTGGAAGTCCAGATCCACATGCCACTGGTGATACCTACCACTAAGAGCATGAAAATTTTAACCATGAAAATCTCTACGGCTGGGATAGAGTTAGTCATCGTGCAGTCCAGATTCTTAGTCTGGTTGTTCATCTTGCACTTGTGTTGTGCTGCCATGACTTTCCAATAATCCATGTTCAGCCTTTCATAAAAGTAACAGGCTATGACGCAAGTAGCAGGCACTGTGTACAGGACAGAGAAGACACCAATCCTGACCATAAGTTTCTCCAACTTGTCAGTATTTTCCCCTCCGGTTTTCATCACCCTCCTGATATGGAAGAGGGCCACGAACCCAGAGAGAATAAAAGAAGTACCAATGATGAGATAACAAGCCAATGGGATGAGCACAAAACCAGTCAAAGCATTCACATCCATGCTCCCCACATAACACAAGCCCGTCAGCTCATCCCCGGCCACCCTTCTCATCACCAAGATCATGATGGTCTTCACAGCTGGGATGGCCCAGGCTGCCAAGTGGAAGTAGCTGCTGTTGGCTTCAATGGCTTCATGCCCCCATTTTTTCCCAGCGGCAAGGAACCAAGTCAAGGTCAATATCACCCACCACAAAGAGCTGGCCATGCCAAAATAATAGAGGACCAGGAAGACGATGGTGCATCCAGTGCTTTCCAAGCCCTCTTGGATGACATAGAGTTGACCGCTGTCTCGGTCGCAGGCGATGCTCTCGGCCCCTGAAAACAGGCGGATGATGTACCCCACCGAGTAGACGCAGTAGCACATCGAGAGGAAGATGATAGGCCTCTCCGGGTACTTGAAGCGTTGGGGGTCGATGAGGAAGGTGAGCACAGTGAAAGCACTGGAGAAGAAGCACAGGATAGACCAGATGGCAATCCAGATGACAGCAAACTGCTTGTCGTCTTGGCTCCAGTAGACGTCGACGCCCGGCGTGCAGAACGGGGCACACGAAGCGCTCTTCTCCACGTGGTGGAACTTGCCGGGGTTTTCGCAGGTGGCCCGATTCAGGCTGTCTTTATGCTGCTGCAAGTCGTGCCCGGCGCTGGGCCTCTGCGGCCTGAACATCGGCGGCAGCATGCTGGAGCCGCGGGGCGGCTCGTCGGAGCCGTTGTTGGGGGCCTCCATACACAGGTAGTTGGGGTCGTTCTTGTTGGGGAGTTTGCTGCAGTCCAGGGAGTCGGGCCATTTGAAATTGAACTGCTCCATGATGGGCGAGCATTTGAGCCGCGCCTGCTCGCACATCACCCGGCAGGCTGGGATGGGCGTGGAGACCTGCTCGGTGCACATGGGGGCGTAGAGGGAGCACAGGAAAAACTTCAGGTGCCCGTGGCACCCGTACTCCACCAGGGGGGCAAACTCGTGCAGCTGGATGGCGGCTTCTCGCTGGTTTTCGTGGCCCATCAGGTTGGGCATCCTGGTCATATTGTAGCCGATGTCCTTGCACATGGGGATCTCGATGGGCTGGCACCGACCGTCCCCGGGTCGATCAATGTCTATGGAGCTGATCCCCAGGCAGGAGGAGATCAGAAGATGCCCCAGGAGCAGAGTAGGCAGCAAGTTTCTCCCGCCTGCTCCCATGTTTGCCCCAAAACAAACAAACCCCCCCCCACACGATGCAACAAATCCACCAGGCGTGCACTTCCGAGCCTCTAGCTCCGATTGCGGTTTGCGGGTGGGGGGGCTCAGTTCTGCTGCCCCACATCCCCTTCCCCAGACACCATCGCCCCCAGCTTTCGGGAGGGACTTTCACAGAGGGGCAGATCCCATGCTGGCTTTTCGCAACGCCCGCAGCCCCGATCGGGAGAAAGTCCAGCCTCAGAGGCGCCCAGGCGAGGAGGGAGGTGGGAAAAGGAGAGGGGGTCCCCCCCTTTGGCCCCCCATCGGCACCAAACTTACAGCGGCTGCTGGGTGGATCCAGGGCAACTTTCCTCTCGGCTTGCAGAGCTTCCTTCCACTCCAGCGATCGCCTCCTCCTCCTCCTCCTCCCCGATTGCCGCAGTAGTTAGTTGTGGCTGTTAAATCCCAGTGATCACCGCTCTCAACTTCCACATGTCCCGGGCAGCGGCCGTCTGTCTGTTGTGCTGCCGCTGCTGCGTCTCTCTCCCTTGCCCCCTTCCCGGCTGTGGGTGTCTTTCCTTCTCCTAGGACGCTCCCCCCAACTCTTAGTGGTTCTCTGGGGGGGGACTGATCCGATCGCAGGAGGAGGAAGTCTCTAAGCCATGGGGGTTGGGGGGAGTCTGAAGATCCACCCCCTCCCTCCAAGCTGGCTCTTCATTTTGCAAATTTAAAAAAAAAAAAAAAAAGGGGGGGGGGTGAGGGGGTAGTTTTGTGCCAAAAAAAAAAAAAGAGGCAGAAGTCCCTCTCTCTTCTCTGCAACTCCTGGCGTTTGTAGCAGCTGGCTCGCAGGGGGCGGTTGTGTCCCAGGATAAAAAAAAAAATAAGAAACAGAATCTGAGGCAAGGATCCGCCTTGCCTACGACACGCACTTTGCATGAGAAAGGTGAAGCTGACACGGTGATTACTGCCCAATCATTCGGAACGCCTTGAAACCTCCAGAAGGACCCCTTACAGGTTTCCCTTGATCACCACAGATAAAAAAAAAGCCCCATTTGTCTCTCTTGGCTTCTCTGTCTCCTCTTCCCCTCCCTCTCTTGAAAGTTTAGCAAGATCCCTTTTTGCCACAGTTCCACCAGGTAGGACTCAGCTAAGAAGCAGAGTTATTTTATTTTTTAAAAGGAGGTGGTGGCTCCTTGGCTTCCTATATATATAATTTTGGGGGATGGGTTGGGAGGAGGGAGGGAGAGAAGATGCACAAGGGGTGTGTGTGTGTGTGTGTGTGAGAGAGAGAGAATATGCATTTTATTGCAAGTGCCATAAACTCTGGCCAATAGGCTCATAAAAGTCACTTTGCCAGGGGACTGGGATCCCAGCTGTCTCTGCAGAATGGGGGGGCTTTGATCGTGGCCAGTTGCAAAGCCAGCAGAAGTTTTGCAACAATCAGAGCCTGATCTGAATGGCTATTTAAACTAGTACACAGGTTGAAAGCACCAAGAGTGAATGTGGCACATCCCCCAAACACAAACACACACACACACACACACACACACAGGCAGATCTTGGAGGAATGAACTTATTTTTTGTAAAGCGCCAGGTACATCACTGGCACTATATTAATAATAATAATTAATTAATTAATAATAACGTCATATACGTAGTAAGACACATCGATTTTGTAGAAAATAAAAGAGGCCATCTGTTTCTCCTTTTTGGAGATCCCCCCGCCCCCCCTTCAAAAGTCGGGTGGTTTGTCCCACTCCCCCCCCCTTTTTTCCCTTAAAAAAAAAGAAAAAAAGAATAAAATTGCTGAGTTAATTAAAAATAATAATAACGGCAGAATTTATGTCAGCAAAACTCCCAGAGGCTTCTGTTGGAAGTTTGTCTTACTTAAGGACAAGGGGACAGTCTTCCTACCAACCAGGATCTCCAAAGTGTAATAGCGACGTCAGGATGACTAGGAGAAACAGAAAGAGTGGCTACCAAATAAGTAACTAAAGGGTGTTTTTCAATGAGCGAGGCTGGGCTTCGTGGCCACTGCGTGGGGAGGGATTCTAATGGGCAGCTCCCAGCAGGACAGCCACCTTGCCATGGGGAAGGGGGAGGCGCGCTGGGCTGGCCTTACAAGTTGACATGACCTGGGGGTGAGCGCTGGAAAACTGGGCTCCCCAGAACTTGCGGCCAGTTCCTGTGACTTGCAAAGGCCGTGTCCCCCCTGCCCACGGTGCCTATGAGTGGAGGGGACCTGTCTGCTGGTTTGGGTGGCCCAGTTCATACGGGCAGGGGATGCGTGGACAGCTGTTGCCACACACTTTTTTGGCTTGCCCCACACGGCACATTCTGGATTTCTCAGCAGTGCTCCAGGTAGGGATGGTACTATTGACGAATGATCGGTTACCGGTTTAGATTAATCGAATATTGGATTTATCGGTATCGGGTGTATCGTTTTTTTAACATTGCCCATTTTTCGGATCTTTAACATTGCGGCCATTTTTGGCCGCAATGTTAAAGATCCGAAAAATCAGCAACGTTAAAAAAAACGATATACCGATACCAGTATTATTGGATTAATCCGATATCTAATGGGCATTATCGGATTAATCTGATATCGCCAATTATCTTCATTATCGGATGAATCTGATATCGATAGTCCCATCCCTAGCTCCAGGAGTGGCCGGGTGTGGGATAGCGGTGGCGAGTGTGCATCCTGAAATGGGAGAGAGCAGGTAAAGGCCAATCTTGGTCATTTGGGGGTTGGAAACAAAAGTAGGGGAACCCCCCTCCCACCATAGTTTCTTTGGCTTTCATTAATGATTTTCATGTCCTACCCTCTGAGCTGGGCACCATATAGATTAAATCCCAAGAACCCCCATTTTATATTCAGCTGTAGAAAGGCAGGTTAGTTCCGTGGCTGGCTTGCTAGCTGGAGAACAGGGTTTATTTCCCAGTGCCGACAAGCTCAGGGCCAAGAGGAATGGCTTCTGAGGTCAGGGGCGTGGCTTCTGGTGCAGACTTGGGCACTGGTAATTCTTTTTTTTTTTTTAGAAATTAAGCCGTGCCTACTCCTCAAGAAACTCACTCAAATTGTTATACAAAGAACTGGAAACAAGGAGTATCAAATAATGTATAGGTTTAAAGGCCCGAAGGGACCGTGGCTGTTTTTACACGGACGGCGTCCCCACCCGCTCGGTGTTCGGGTGGGTGTGAGCGGGGGGTGGGGTGGCGTCTGTGTAAACGGCCGGCGGTGGGTGGGGGGATGGGTGTCCACCTGAAGGGACACACTCCCACCTCCACCCACCGCGCCAGAACACCCCTCCCCTCCCCAACCCGGCCCTGTAAAAAGGGCCTATTATGACCAAATGAGAGAAGACGGGTGCCACTTTTTGTTCCTTGTGGTCACTTTTAGGCTTAGCAAACTTGTTAACAAAGACTGGATCTCTCTCTGGCCCTTTTCACATGAGATGTCCTCCCTCCCCCCCCCCCACTCCTTTGCCCATGTGGGCAACTGGGTGGGTGAGGGGGGTGTCCATGTGACAGCAAGTGGGCATGGGGGGTGCGTTCCCACACTCCCACACTCCACCCACCTCCATCCATCACCCACACACGGAGGGATTGGGGGAAATGGAGGTGCCTCCGTGCGTAGAGATGGGTGGAGATGGGTGGAGGTAATTGTGCATCCATGTGCCAGACCACACATGCACTGCACGCCCGCCGCCACCTCCATCCATCCCCCACGGACTGTGACACCTCTGTAGTCCGTTTAAAAAGGGCCTCTCTCTCACTCACACGCACACGCCTCTAGAAAGGAAACTGTTGTCTTCTACTCTAATTGGGATAAGGGGGCGATGGACACTTGGTCACAAGGATAACAACAGACCAGAAGGGGATGTTCTCCTGAAGTTGCTGAGAGTATTTGCTTAGAAGTGAAAAGCTCTCTCTTTTTTTTTTAATTAAAAAGAAAATAAGTTTAAACCAGCAGCCAACTTCCTTAATGGTTTTCCAATGGGTCCAGGACAACCTCTGAAAATGATCCACTTGAGGAACAGTTGTGGTTTTCCCAAGCTGATTATTTATTTATCCGTGGCCACTTCTAGATTCATTTGGGAACCGTGGGGAAGTGAATCAGGGTTGTGAAAAGGGGGCCTTCTCTACTGAGTTCCACCGCTGTGACTTAATAGTGTGTGTGTGTAGTGGGGCACTGCCCTTCTTCATTAATCTAAGCATGTTTTCTTAGGATTTGTATGCACCCTGGATTCCCTTCTGCAGAGCTCAGTTGGAGGTGGTAGGGAAAGGAGAAAGCTTTGAGAAGGGTCAGACTCCCCTTTCTGAAGTGAAATTGAAATGACACTTGAGGTGCACATTTATTTTACGATACAGTTTGTTTTCTTCCACTCAAATGTTTGGGGTGGAGGATTGAGTTTTGCAGGGTACACAATCTAGATGTTTAGATCTTTTGGCCAAACGCTTTGCTAGGGACCCATCGTGAAATAATACCCAGAGGGAAAAAGAAGATTAAATAAAAGTTTGAACTGCTCCTTTTTCCCCTTTCTATGGTCCTTAATAACCACCATTCCTTTTTTTAAAAAAAAAATTATTTCCCCCAGAGGCTGCACGGAAGTATAAATGCGCAACGTACAAAAAGGAAAAGAAGATTCAATTTCTTTTGTAGGAGTTCTGTCTTTTAATTAATCTTTCATGGGCCACTTTAAATCAGCCTGATTTGGTTAGCCATTCTTTTACTCCAAGCCGCCCTCCAACCCTCCTCTCTTCAGATCATTTCTTTTTCTTTTTTATTTGATTTTATTTTTTTTACCAAAAAAATCTTTTAAAAAAAGAAAGGGACCCAAAACAACTCTCCAGAAGTGTCTTCCATTCAAAAGAGAGAGAAAGAGAGAGAAATCCAACAAATAGAACATTATTATAGAAAAATGAGGGCACTGAGAAAACGGCAACTGGAAGATAACTCTGTAACTAATAAATGAAAAGAGCCTTTTGATGGCTCCAGCTGAAAAGATATTTTATTATTTTTTTTTCCCCTTCTGTGTGTGGGATTTGAGATGTGTGATTCTATGGAGTAGCTAGGCACCCCTGCTGCTTAGTCCCTGGCTGGAAACGGGGCCCCCCTCTGGCAAATGTTATGGAGAATTGGGAGGAATTTTATGGCTGTCTTTTCCCTCAGCTCTTTTTTCTTTTGTCTTCTTTGAAGAATGACTTTAGACATTTTATTTACATATTTAACCATGGATGAAAGAGGAAAAAGAATGCATTTGGGCCACTCTGGGAATAGTGATATGTTTAAATTAATGGAAATCTTATTAGTCCTCTCAAAATTTAAGCAAAGGTTTTTAATGAAACTTTATAATTAAACATTTCAAATATTCTGTCAATTCATAGGAGAGAGGCACTTTTCTCCCCCATTCTTACACTCCCCCCCCCAAAAGAAATAATATCCAGAAATCATCAGAGATACCTCAAAGTCTAACCAATGTTTTCTTTCCATAAGCAAAAAAAGAAGAAAAAAAGGTTTAAAAACTGAATATTTAATGAAGCACATCATAATTTCAACCATAACTAAATATTTGGTAGGTGCAACGTGGTGCAGCGAAAACGGAAAAAATACCAGCATGGCATAGTTTAATGCTCTATAATCTAGTGTTGGGAAAGTGTAATAAAATACTTTGATATGGATAATGGTTTAAATCAAAGTTGCATCTCTTCTCTCCATGTTACAGTCAATTGAAATTACAGCGTCAGGCAAGCTTTTTTGAAATGGGATTAAAAAAATCCAACCCAAATAATCTCTTTGAGATAAAATGTTCAGCAATAAAGAGAAATTAAATGATTGGCTTGGGGAGTTACAAGTTAATTAATACGTTAAAGAGTGGGAAACAACTTTCCACAAATTACCTATCGATGACAACGGTATGTTGTGGCCAGGAAAAGTTTTCTAATTCTTATGCCTGTAAATGTCATTGTACAAGTCATCGGTGCATTAAAGACTTTATCAGTCTTCTTTAGGAAAAGATCAGTTCAGATGCGATATTACTTTAGTTCAGTCATCTTTCCTCCATTAAGACTGATCCTTTTAAACTTGCTATTTGTAAGGCCTATTGGTAGCCTTTGAGTCTGGACTGGTAGCTAACTTTTAAATAATGAACTTGAAATAAAATATTGATCTGAAAGACAAAAAATAAAGGGTATGGATGATTATTATTAAAAGCCTGTTTTCACTTCTCTTTTAGATACAAGATCTTAACCATCATGCAACCGGGAAGAGTTTTCCAGTAAAGATTTATTTCTCTTCCCCCACCAACCAAATGGGCTTAATCTCCCCACCCCCCTTTTTCTCTAAACCCAACCCTAGCTGTTCGAAAACAACATTTTCAGCCAATAGACCATGCCCTGTGGGTGAGGAGAGATGCAATATCTGCCCAAGATTCAGTGCGCAGCAAAGTTTTTTTAATTGCATTTTTTAAAAAGCCCCTCAACCCAGCGCCACTCGTTAAAAGATTATAAAGCAAAAACAAACCCCCACATCATAAATGGCTGAGCGGATTGTGTAGTGTTGTTCCCTAATACAATTTAGCCAGCTTATTTTAAGGGCACTTCCCTTGAAATGCGGTTTGAAATATTACCAAAGGTTCCACGGGGTGCATTAGTGTGAATTGCAAATCAGAACATTTCTTTAATCCCCTTTTCATGGACTGGCTTTGGCTCAGTGGCATCTAAGGGACTCCCCACTGATTCTGGCTAAGGAGGAGACATTCAGCCAGACTGCTTCTCTCCTCTATTCCCACAGTCCAGAAAACAACGCCACCGACAGACACCCTCCAACTAAATTAGATTAAACTCCTTCCCTTCCACAGCGCATTAGCCTTTTCACTGCCCAAGGTTCATTATTCAGCAACTCCTAATTTAAAGGTACAGTATCTCTGTTCTCCTCCCCCTCCCCCCCCAAGTAGGAACAAAAAACCACCCCTTTACAAAAAGAGAGGAGGAGGAGGAGGCTATTTGTAAATAGTAATACTTTCAGATTGCAAGAGCAGTTTGAAATATAGGCTGCATTAACATATGCCAATCCATGGGTGCAAACAATCTTCACGGGCTAATAACAGTCCAATGTGTGTGTGTGCAGGAGGGAGAGGAAGCAACTCTGTCTCTTCCCCATCCCCCCCCCCCTTGCCCCCAAAGTTCCTCCTGAGTCCCATCCTGTAAACATAGAGGGAGACATGCAATGCAGGACACCTGTCTCACTCCATTTTGATGGGGGATTCCCCCTCTGGGTTTTGGTCCAACTCACAGAATTGGGTGCCAAAATTTAGAAGGGTCTGTTCCATGATCCCCAAACTCACTCGGGGCATCCCATTGCTCTTTGCCCACACCAGCCTCCATTTTTTGTACCCAGGAAAAAGCCACACAAACCGAAGACCCCACAATTCAGCTGTACTTCAAGGCAAGGCACTTAACAACCAGAACAAATAGACCAGCATTCCTCCCCAAACAAACGTCTGTTTCACTTTTCTCTGAACTGTAGAAAGCAGGGGAGGGGGAACCTTTTTCCCTCCCAGGGGCCATTTTGAAAATCGGTACAGGTCTGCATAGACGTTGGGGGTGGGGATGCTTATGGGGTGAGCCCAGGAAGAGGAGGGCCCAGAACATGGATCTGTCTCCTATCTTTGGGTGCATGCCCTCATTTCGGCTCCCTTTCCCTGAACTCTTCGGTGCTTTGAGAGTGTGAACTAGAGCCAGGAGCTAGAGCCAGGAATTGGAACGGGGCCATATAAAAACTAGCTGTGGGTCACATTTGACCCCCGGACCTGAGGTTCCCTACTCCTGATGCAAAGAATACCTACATCTGCTCTTCTGCAGTGTTGCCTGTTTTTGTTCCCCTGCCCTTTTTGTCCCCTTCCTCCCAACCCACCCATACAATCCCATGAAAATCAAGAGGGCTACGGGCACATGGAAGCGTTTTCAGGATTGGGGGCTTTGTGTAGCGCAGGGGTGGGGAAGCTTTTCTCTCCCAAGGGCCACATTGAAAATTAGTGTAAGCTTTGAGGTTTGGGAGTAGGGGAGCTTTAAGGAGTGCGCTCAGGAAGAGGAGGGTTCAGAAAATGGATTGGTCCCCTAACCTTGTGTGTAGGGATGGGAATTTTGGTTTCAGATAGAACCGAAATGATCCGAAAATGGTCATTTTGGTTCCGTCTGGAATTTTGGTTCTTGTTTCAGTTGTTTCAGTTTTTTTGCACTGATTTTTTTTTTTTCCCCAATGCAAAAAACAGGGGGTAAAGTATTGATGCAGAAATCCCAAAACTGACACCAAGCTGAGAATGGAAATTCTCTGAGAACGGTAACTGAAAAATTTTTCCAAAACTGAAATTGGTTCCAGAGTCCCATCCCTAGGCCGTTTTTAGACGATCGCGGCTGCGCCCACGCTTGTTTTGAAAAAATGCCGGGAGCCGGGATCAGACGATACACTCCCGGCAATCACGCGCCTGGAAGGGGGACGCGCATGCTTTTCCGGCCGCGTTTGACCGGGTTGATTTTTCAATGGTTCCTGCGGTCGGCAGGGGAAGCCTCCCTGAGAGTCCCCCGGGTAACTTGACTGGCGACGATGAGGGGGGCGTTCTCGGTTGCTGCACCACGGCTGCGTAACTCCCTCCCGACGGAGGCCCACCTGACCCCTCCTCTCTTTCCGAAGACAGTGTAAGACCTGGCTGTTCCGCCAGGCTTTTGGCGAGGCAGATAGGTGTTGGGCG
>QEPC01002388.1:16953607-16967957 GCA_003113815.1 Sphenodon punctatus | reverse complement strand
CATCAGACTGGGAGATAAAGCTGTTTGTTTACAAACAGCTCCTCCCCATGTGCTGATCAGAAGGTTGTTGCCTTTTAAAGAAGGTTCTTTGAGATGACCCCCAACATTCTCACAACTGGGTTGTGCATGCTCACCCTATTCACATAATAGCCACATGATAGACTTGAGCTCCTCTAGTATGAAAAGTGCTCTCCTCCTCAGAATGACAGTTCCTTCCAACACTTTCTAGAAATAGAAGGAAAAAATTCTATGCGAGGCTGGAAGGGTGGGTATTTGTGAGAATGTTCGGAACCATCTCAAAGAACCTTATTTACAAGGTAGCAACCTTCTGTTTTTCTTCGAGGGGCTCCTCACATGCTATTTTTACTAAATATGAACGTGCTTGTGTGATCAAGTATTGTTAATAGCATGCAGCTATTCTGATGTGGCCCAGAGGTTTTATATGTTTTAAATATGTGAACAGGATTTTTTAATTCTGCTATGGCACTACCACTGACGGAGAGAGAGCGAGTTGTCCTACTGGATTCCCATCCACTTACTGGATGAGATGCCAGTAGGAGGGTTCTCTCAGTCTCCAAGTGGCAGGGTTTTACTTAGCAGCAAGGAGTTCCCAGTGTAAACTAATGTTCTGTCCATCACATCTTAACGCTGAAAACTCTTTGTTGCTGGATTTTTGGAGGCTCCGCCTACAATGGACAAGCCCCTCCCTAGAGCTCTGCCAGCCATAAGGTTCCGCGTGGCGCTGAGACGGATGCCAGAGATGGGCAGGCCCCTCCCTCTCCCTCAAGCCCCTCCCCTCCCTTAAGCCCCGCCCACTTTGGGTGTTCAGAGCGCATGAGGGGTCCATAACTAAGGCTTGAACCCAGGCCCTTCTCAACCTTGCTACGCCCCTGGGGGGCGGCAGCGGTTTGCCTCCTCATGGGGGTGTTTTTAATTGCTATTATTGTTATTTTAAGTTGGTTTACTGTTTATATTACAATTTGAGATATTGTATTTTATGTGGTTTTAAAGTATGTTCTGAGCTGCCCCGAGCTTTTGTGGCAGGAGGAGCGGCCTAGAAATTTAAATAAACAAACAAACAAATAAATAAATAATATGCCTCAGTTGGACTAGCCTCAGAACTGGGCAACCAAGGGCCTGAGTAGGGCCAGCTGGGGTTGGCGTGGCTTGGCCAGCCCAGATGTTGTTGAGCTCAGTAGCATGATGACTGTGAATGAAACAGGCGACAGAGGGGGCTGTGCCTCTAAGCTGGCTACTTGGCTGCAGGAGGGACTGGGCATATGTGGATTGTATGATAAACGGACTTTGAGAAGATTCTGCTTGGGCTGGCCTCAGTAGGGCCTGGATCCTGAAAGGACTCACCGCAGGGTTGCCTGCCCCGACTAGAGAAGGATTTCCCTGGTTGACCCAGAGAAATTAGAATTTACCCTAGAGCCCAGAGAATCTGAAGTGTCTGGGGAAAAAAAACCTGGAGAGGCTGCAACCCTACAAATCATCCTCATCCTTCCAACAAGCCCTCTTGCCCTCTCTCTGGTATGTGGGAACTTGCAATCATTTCCAAAGTGGTCCCCAGAGGAAAAGGTTTATGCGCCTCTTCTCTGTGTGATGCAGCCAGTAAATATGGGTGTTTTTAGACGAGCAAGGCTTGAGGAGGGGTCCATAGCTGCTGAGCACCCACGTGTCTGGAGTGAGTGGGGAGGGATTCTGACGGCAAACTCCCAGGGTGGCCATCGCATCCACTCAGGCAGGCTCCACACACCCCCTCACCACCATGGACCGACCGTGCAAACAATGCATACGGGTAGCCATTTCCCCTCCACCCAGCAATCACCCCAATCCCCACCGAAGCGCCCACCCTCTGCCTTGACACACAGCCCCGGACAGTCACCATGGAGATGCCTCAGCAGCCGGTAACCCTTTCCTGCCCAAGACTGTAGGAGCCGGCGTGGCCTGTGGCAATCCTGCCCAATAACAGAGGTACGTACTGGGTGGGACACTCAAGATGCTGCTGTCCTCCATGGCATTTGCTCTTCTCTTGTGTCGTGAGGGGGGTTTGTTGTGCTTTGAGCCAACGTGGCGGTGTATTCTGCCTGTGTGTCCTTTAAGAGCCCCCCAGAAAGCTCCCAGCAGGGCTGTGGACAGGATTGGGGAGGCGGACAGCCATGGGCCTGCCCATTGGTGTGGGTGGGCTCCCTGGTTACACACCATTTTGCCTTCCCTCTCATGGTGCAATCTATTTTTTCTACCGGTGCACTGTGAGCAGGCGTAGGTGCATGCTGTATGGATCACAGGAGCATGCATTCACCCACACCACCTTCACATGGACCTGCCAGCTGGGTAGGCATGGTGACCACACGTGGCTGTGGTAGGTGACCACACGTGGCTGTGTCTCATCTAAAAACACCCCATGATTCCTCCACGACACCTCACAGCTCCCTGTTTGCTTGGAAACCCGCTCGTTTTACATAGACAGAACCAGCTTCTCTGCGACAGCTAGGAGGGTCTATGGAGAGGTGGCAGGGAGCAATGATTGTCCCTGATTCCCTGCTGACTCCGGAACACAGGTCAGAGCTCCCACCGGGGCACGTTCGCGCACACGGGCATTACAGACTGAGAGGGGTTGCTGTAATGTGGGTCAAACGGCAGATCGACCGGATTGCCGGAGTTCTTTATTCTCTTGCCCCTCCCTGTGGTCAGAAGGGAGGGAAAATAAGGAGGCAGCAAGGGCACAGCCGGAATTCTTCTCAAGGGGTGGGGGCATCCTGCCCTGCCCCATACACCTTCCCCCACTCTCCCCATTCCGAGCACAGGCAGGGACAGGAAATGATGCCCCCTTTTCTTTTCCTCCTAGAGTGTGGTTCCACTAGGGGGAGCAGTAGCAGCAGATGAGTGGATGGACCCCCCCCCCCAAACAATCTGCCCTTTTGTCTTCTCTTCCTTGGCTCTGCTCCCCCGTGTCCAACACCACCCCCAGACTCCGAACTTGCTGGGCTACAGGAGGATGGACCCCCCCCCACANCGTGGGGTGGCAGTAGTGCCTGGCCATGGGGAAAAGGGAGGGGAGACATTAAACTGTGCTGCAGAAGGCTGTGCTCGGAGTGGGTCGGGGGGGGGACAGCAGTGGCAGGTGTCTCCTTAGGCCAAGCCCACCCCCCTGCCCCATTCCCCAGAATCAGTTATGTCAGCAGGGATTCCCCAATCCCCGGATGGAGCTCTGCAATCAGACTCTGCCCCCTTTGTGCATGCAGAGAGGAACAGGCCATTGATTTGTCCTCATTTGCCGGCAATGCAAGCTATATGCATGGTAAGCAAGCAGCACAGGGTAAAGCTGCCAGCTCTCCAGTAGGGCTGCGCATTCGGGTTTCGACAAAACACACATAAACACAAAATCTTTTTCAGCCTCTGTGTTTAAAACACAAATGTTAGGGCTGTGTGTTTGGGTTCTGAGTGGACCCAAAATGCCCCCCAAAACATAATACCTGGGCTAGTCTTTGAGTCTTTGCTGCCTACTTTGTGAGCCTGTAGTGAGTCCAGCCTGCCTGCAGAGGCCGCTGCTGTCTCAGAACTGCAGTCTCCAGTATTGCTGCCAACCCTAGCCCAGTGGAGCCCACCGATGGTGACTCCTTGGCATCCTCATTTCTCCTCCCCCCCAGGACTCCCTCCCCTCCTGAGCCACCCCCTGCCCCATTCACCTATCCCCAAGCCAGTAAACCCTCCATACAAGCCAACCCCATGCCTCATTCTCTCCTCTCCCAAGCCAGTGACTCCCCAGACTTAGCCGCATGCCTCACTCTTCCTAAAGTCAGTGACCCCGACCCCAGCCAGACCCATGCCTCATTTCCTCTTTCCCAAGTGAGCAACCCCCTCTGAGCCAGACCCAGGAACTCTTCCTCCTTTCCCAAGCTAACAAGTCAGCTGTATTCTTCACCCTCCCTGCACTTGTACCCCCTCTTGAATTGGTAGCAGACTTAGCAGCACTTTAAGCTGCATTTCCCCTTTCTTATAGGTCTGTCAAGCTGGCAGAGCCTCAATGCACTTCTGTGCCAAAATAACTCATACATGGGGACCTGTGTTGACTGCCCTTTCCACAGTGGCAGCAATCGGGGAAAATGCAAAGACACAAACACAAATAAACACAAATGCTAAAACATGGATACAAATAGAAATACTTGACCACGTGCACAGCCCTATGGTCTGGGCTTCTGGGATCCAGGGAAGTTGAAGCCTTGCACAAAATGGTTGTCTGGGTCCCCTTCTAACATGATCCTCACAATTTGGGGCCCCCTTCCCACATTCTCTTAGGCCCTCCGTAGGCCAGGACTCACCACCTTTGAGGCCCTGTGGACCTCTATTTTATGCCACTGTTTCTTACACTCACATTGCTTTTTAAAGTTTATTCGTATATTGGGGGTGGGGGTGGGGGGTCCCTTGCCCTGTACATGTCTGCACATTTCTGGATTCAATCCTGATGGTAAGACTAAGAACCTACTGCACAAGGTGTCTGGAATACTGGACTTTTTGCCTCTCTCTCTTCTGAAAGAGGAACTTTGACCGCTGAAAGTGGGACAGTGGGATTCATCACCCAAGGAGGGATTGTCCTTAAACAGGGACCATTGGGAGGTGTGAAATATGCTTGCGCTTAAGTGGAATATGAATGTTATTGCCCTATGATGGAATAAGCATAGGAATGCCAAATTCTGTTCCTGGAAGGTCCCTCGGGTCTGTTGGGAAGCCTTCTTTACCCCATGGTTTTGAATACGGGTAAAGAGAGATCTTGCCAATGAAGACAATCTTGTTGAGAATAGAGCTCTCAATGAGATTTTCCTGATCAAGAATGAGCCAAGAATCAGCCTTTTTAACCACCATTCTCATGAGAATATAAAAAAAATATATATTAAAAAACGCAAATGGCTGCGGGGTCCGTTCTACACATGCGTGGCCCTTTCCCAAGATGGCGCAGGCTGCGTCGGCATCATTTTGGGAATAGTTAATAGTTTTATTTGTTTAGCCTTAGGCCATAACAACATAAGATATAAATACAAATACATCAAAAGAAAAGCAGAAGTAAAATACAATAAAACAGCAACATAAAATCATAAAAATCGCAAAATTATAATTCCATTATGGCTGTTAAACACCTTCGGAATCTCTAAATCTGGCCCTCCCAATTGTCACCTACAAAAAAAAATATGGCTCAACCCTTGGGGATAATCATTGGAAAACACAGGGAAACTTAGTCCAAACAAGCCAATACCTACAAATCTGCAAAGGCAGTAGAAAAGTTCAACATTCCTAAGATTTGTAACAACACACTTGCCCCGTGTCGACAGTTGCGCTGTCAAACAGTCGTTAGGGTAGACAGCCTCAATATTCTTTGCAACTATTTGACGAAAGAGCCAACAATGCCTTACCCTTCTCGGGGTTTGTGGCCCTGAGCAACACTTATATAATACCTTACCCTTCTCGGGGTTTGTGGCGCTACGCTTGGCCCCTGCATAACACTGAACATCATGGGACTAATCCCTTACTCTTCTCAGGGTTTCTGACGGCACACTTGACCCCTGTACAGAGTTTGGGGACAATAGTCTATACACACAGTTCCCAAAGGGGTATTAGAGTAGCTTACCTTTCCTGGGAATTTTACATCACTTTTGTCCCCTGCACAACCCTATCTTCAAATAAAGATGTTCATGAAATCAGCAGTGGGGAAATTATTCCTGGTCCTCCGCTCTGAACCATACAGACTGGAGAAGTTCATGGGGGCCCCTCAACACAGTCTGCAAGGCAGAGGGAGGGGGTACCCGTGGGTAACCAACTGGGTACATTACCCAGCAGTCTGTCTAGCCAGGAATAACACACATGTGTTCCTCAAAGTTCCAATACCCAGAGGCAAAACCCTAGTCCTATCACACTTGTTAGGAAGATGCCAGTTGTTGCTTCCTGAACAATTCCAATTGAAATACCCCTACAGCAGCTTGCCGGGTAACTGTCTTACTCTGATTGGCTAGAATATACTGTATCCTCCTTTTCTGGGCCCAATGATCCTTACCCACAAACCAAGGACTAAAAATCTTATTTCGGATCTCAATTGTTCTGGGGCAATGCAATAAATAGTGCGGCAGATCTTCAATTGCCCACAGTAGCAAAATCTCAACTCAGACGGAATACCCTGATATCTACCCTCAGCTACTGCAGTAGGCATCATATTTAGGCTTGCAAGTGTCATGGCCCTTCTGATTTTAAAGTTCTCAATGTCTGAGAGATAGTCCTCACATCCAGTTCCCCGCTTTAACAGTGGGTACCAAGGAGCAATTCGTTGTTCTCGAATTCCGACACTGTCAATTTGCAATCTTACATCACTGATCCTACCTCGTATTTGAGATTTTGCCTGGGCTATGGTGACATTTAGAAAGTTTTGCCTAGAAAAACCCAAATGTGCCAGATCTTTTTCTATAGAGGAATACCATCTATAGGAGACCAGAGGGTTTTCTTGTTCTTGAAGGCAAAGGAAGGGAAGACGATAGGGTGCCATTTTTCTGATCTTCAACCAGTAGCCTAACTGAGCCAACCTTATCTTATCTTTGAGAGGGGCAATTCTGCACTCTGCTCGCATGAGGACTATGGGGGTGCCTCAAGGCACACCCAGCCCTATCCTCAGAATCTTGTTCTGAAGTAATTCAAGAATGTCATGACTGCCCAAACCCCAGATTTCTGCTCCAAACAGAAGCTGGGGAATCAATTTTCCCTCGAGTAGCTTAAGTAGGGACTTCATTTTCCTACCCCCCGTTGGAACTCCAAAATTTCAGTAATCCGGCTACCGTTTGGGCACCCTTCAACTTTACTGCTTCCAAATGGTTTTTCCAATTCCCAGTGTTTTTGTACCATATTCCCAAATATCTAAATGAAACCACCTGGTCTATGCTGTGTGTGCCCATTTTCCAGGCATATTGCTTGGCCCTTCTTGAGAAGACCATGACCTTGGTCTTATCCCTGTTTATGCCCAAGTGATTATCCCGACAGTACTCACTAACTTTAGCAGTTAAGCGCCTCATACCGACCCTAGTTGTTGATAGAACAGTCATGTCATCCGCATATAAGAGAATGGAAACTGGGCAGCCATTAACTAGAGGTGGGTGGCCCTCCTGCCCAGCAAGCTTGCCCACTAGATCATTAATAAATAGGGCAAACAGCAGGGGGGCTAAAACGCACTCCTGCTTAACACCCGATGTAGCTGTAATGGGTCCTGTTGTATCCCCCTGAGCATTTATCCGGATCCTAAGAGAAGTGTTGGAATAAAGAAGGCGAATCAAATAGAGTAATTGAGGGTCTATATTATAGTCCGACAGTTTACGCCATAAAATGGCCCTGTCTATGCTATCAAATGCCGCCTTCAGATCTACAAATAGGGCGTATATCGCCCCTTTCCTTAGATAAGCATATTTGGTGATAATATGATCTAGGACAAAACAATGATCCAAGACTGACCTTCCGGCCCTAAAGCCAGCCTGTTCCTCAGCAAGAAGATGATTTTCCTCTACCCAGCACTCCGGTTTGCTCAACAAAATCTTTGTAAACACTTTAGCCATAACGTATATCAGGCTTATAGGCCTGTAGATCGCTGGGTCCGATTTGTCCCCCTTCTTGTGGATGGGGACTACTATGCTTGTGTTCCAGCCTGGCGGAATTTCTCCCGATTCGATAATATGATTGAATAACCGATTCAGGACTGGCGTCCACCAGACCTTAAAGGAACGTAGCACGTCGGATGGAATCCCATCTTCCCCTGCTGCCTTTTTTAATGGGAGGGATCCCAACACTTCCTCCACCTCTGCCTCAGTTACCACCATCCCCTGGCCACTGAGTTCAAGGGGCAGAGAGAGACTGGGAGCCTTTGGATGTTTATTGAAGATATCTAAAAAATGGGCTCTTGAGGCATCACTACGCACTGGAAGGTCTAGGGTAGCAGAGCGCCCCTCGAAACCCCCTTTTACTATAGCCCAAAAGGCTGCACTATCCTCTGCTGCTACTGCTTGCTCGAGCTTGTCCCATTGGGTTAGGCAGTACTCCTGCTGCTTCCTCCGAATAATCCTCCTATATCTAGTCTGGGCAGCAACTTACATTTTTCTTTGGCATCATTTTGGAAAAAGGCAGCCCGTTCTGCGCAAGCGTAGACCAACTGCCCTTTTTGCACATATGTGCAAAAAGGCCCAGTGACCATTTTGCGCATGCACAGCGCATTTTTTTTAAAAAGTATTATTATTATTATTTTTTAGAATCTCGTGAGATTCTTGAAACGTTAGCGAGATCCTCCTGTGATCTCGCTGACAGATGTTGATTGTCGCGAAAATGAAATGCATTCTCGTGTCAGCCCTACTTTTGAAGGACTGCTCTCCTCTTCTATAATTCTGCCGCCTTCTATTTTTCCCAGTCCAGGGAAGCTGTGACCCTGTGTGAATTAATGGTATGGTTCCCCTTCTCAGGGCCGGCTTTAGAATTTGTGGAGCCCAAGGTGAAGATAAAATGAGGGGGGCCCTAGTGGCCCTTCCCCCATGGCCCCCATGGCCTTGACCCCCTTGGAGGCGCCCTCTGCAGGGCCCTACAGATAGTCATGTTTGGGACCCCACTGGGAGGAAGTGGGGCTCCCATTTCCTGCCCTGTTGAAAACAGGGGCCACTGTGGGGCCCCCAGAAAGCATGGGGCCTCAGGTCACCCTGTGGTAAGGCTGGCTTCCCCTTCTAACCTAGGACTATTTGACTGACACACGCTGACTCGTCCTTTAGAAAAATGAAACCTAACATCCCGTTCAGGGGCTAGGATTCTTTGCATTTCAGGCCCATATGTGTCACATGTGTTGTTATTCCAGTCTATTCTGAGGCCTCATGGGGGTTGTTTTTTTTGGGGAGACTTCTAAATTGCCATGGGCCTTCCACCGGCTGAGGGTCCCCACATTTGAGGCTCTGTGGACCTGTATTTTTTGCCAGTGCTTCTCACGCTCATGTGGTCATTTCAAGTTTAGTCATGGTTCCCACGTGTAGCAGGGCAGACAGGGTCTGTCCCTACTCCAGGTGCAGCCCCTTTAAGTGGACAAGCAGTGGCAATCAGGGAGTTTACCCCCCGCCAGCGCCATTGTGAGCAACACCAGTGGGGAGAAGCAGGAGCTGGTTGTGCTTCTCTGGGGGCTCACTGGTGCTGAGGCAGAGATGGCTGGCGAGCAGGACGGAAGGTGGGATGGTTTCCCTGACTATTCCGCACCTGGGGAAGTTGCGGAGGACGCTGGACCTGAGGCAGAGAGGCCAGAAGGGCAGAGATAGCGGGGGGCTCGGCAGGAACCAGAGGAGCTGGCTTTCTGGGGAACCAAGAAGTCAGGAACCGTCAAGGGCTTAGCCATTGAAGGTTGGAGCCCAGTGGGGCCAAGATTTTATAGGAGCCCAGAAGGGGTAGGATCCGGTATAGAGCCCAGATGGGCTGGGATTGTGTACAGACTGAGCCCAGAAGGACTAAAAACTCTGGAGGAGCCCAGAAGGGCTACGATTTTGTGGGGTGCTGTACTGGGAAGTGCCTGAGATCTTGTGCACTGTTTGCAAATAAAAGGATTGTGGGTTAAAAAAAGCTGAAAAAATGGCAAGCCAATGCCAGTGCGAGACAGGTGAGAGAATTAGCAAGGCTGTTGACTCAAGGTGATTTAGGGGTGCCAGGACCTTGGGTATTGGTGCTGCTACACCATGTATTGAGGGGCCTTACCACAGGGTGACCTGCGTTATTCTAGATCTGGCCTTGGCGTTTGCTGCTGGCCTCCTGTTCTCTGCTCTTAACTCTCTTGACTCAGAATTGTGACTGACTTCAGTGCAGGGAGGAAATCCTTAAAAGCAAAATCACAATGATAAAGACAATTGTTTGTACTACTGTTTCCACAGGGGTGGAGCTAGGTTGGAACAGGCCCAGATACATGAAATGGACTCTCTCCCCCCCCATCACCAACCTCTCCCTTGTCCCCCCATTACACCCCCCCCCCCAATCCTTATTGCAGAAAGCTGTCAATGTACATAGTAAGTCCGGTGAGTCCGCTGCTTGACTCCAGAGACACTCCTGAAGCTGCGGCACCTCTCCCTCCCTCCATTTGCTGCACCGGAGCCCTGAAGGCTACGACTGCGCTGACTGCCTCATGCTGCTGCCACCACAGGCGCTTTCTCCTTCCTGTGCTGTGCCACGCGCACCATAGGCTGCAGGCGCTTCCGCTCAGCTCAGTTTCCTCCCGGCTGTGCCACAACAGGACAGGATTTGTGCCCCCCCCCCTCAGCTTGGGCCCCAGGGACATAGCCACGCCCCTGTGTTTCCACAGTAAAAACTACCTGGTTCACCACACTTCAGTAATGAGAGCTGAAGAGCTGCCACAAATCACTGGTGGACAATATCCCCAAAGCCCAGGAGATTAAGCCCACTGAATAAAGTTACAGGAAAGTCCAGTTATCGATCTCCCTGCTTAGGCTCCCCATCTGCAAAATGGGAATAATAATGACCTACCTAACAGAGTTGTTGTGAGGGGAGAGCTAGGTAAGGATTGTAAAACACTCAAAGTAGAGGTATGCAGAAGACGTACCATTCATTTTAGTTGTATAATTTTCATTTAGAAACCCCCCTACCCCCCACCCCCTTGTTTTCAGGGATTTTCATTTTCATGGTTTTTGTTGTGGTTTTTTTCCCCCCCTCATTTTATTTTATTTAAAATATTTTTAAAAAAAGAAAGAAAAAATCATTGTGCATGCACAAAATGGCCACCAGGGCCATCCTGCAGACGTACGGTCCTTTTCCCAAATGGCTGAGGCATCACCAGCACGATTTTGGGAAAGGATAGCCGGCCTTTGTATGTGCAGACCGGCTGTCCGTTTCCTAAATGGCACTGGCGCCATTTTGGAAAAGGGTGCGCATGGGCAGAATGGTCTGGTGGCCATTTTGCTCATGCGCAGTAATTAATTTTTTTTAAAATTAATTTTAATAATTGAAACAAAAACGAATGAAAGCAAACGACTGTCGTTTGCTTATTCATCCGTTTTCGTAAGATTAGTCACGAAAATGGATGGGGCTCCGTTTGTTTTCCTGACTAATGAAAACAATGCGAATTGCACACCCCTACTTTGAACCCTGAAAGCGCTATATATGAATAATAATGGACACTCCTTGTTTCAGTGTCACACGAGTCCATAGTGTCCCTTTTTTCCTCTGGCAACCCAGGCCACAATGTCTTCTGAGTGGAGAGGTTGGTATCTATCTATGGTATTCCAGCCCCAAATCATATGGATTCTGATCCAGAGACTCCCGTTGGCTTTGCTGGCCTTGGATCAGGTGCACCGCTAAGGCCCTTTTCACACAGACACTCTAACCCTGATAAAATGGGTGTTACATTTTATTATACATGTTGCAGGGCACCCATAGAGCACGGTGGGTGGGTGGATGGGTGTGCTCGCGCGGTGGGTGGAGGTGGATGTGTGTCCTTTCACATGGACGCACACTCATCTCCACCCACGGAGCCTCCTCCATTTTCCCGGATGGTTCCGTAGGTGCAGATGGGTGTTGCACGGGAGCGCACACACACAAACACCCACCGTCTGTGCTGTTTACACGGGCGGACGCCCATCCCCCCACCTACCACCGGAGCTTTTACATGGGGTGAAAACAGACATGACGCTAACCACCCTTTAACCACCCTTGGTGGTTATTTACACATGTTGCAGGGCTGTATTGGTGCCCTATGCAGCCCTGAAACATGCATAAATGACCACCAAGGGTGGTTAAAGGGTGGTTAGCGTCATGTCTGTTTTCACCCATGGATGCCCTCACCTAACAAACACCTGCCTGAACACCCAGCGGTGGGTGAGGCGGTCCATGTAAAAATGGCCTAAGTTTAATATATTTGAGGCAAATTGAATTTTGTACCAATTTCATGAATTTGAAAATTTTAATATGTTTCTACATTTTTCAACCAAGTCCACAGGTGGCTCATTCAATATTCATTAATTCATTAGTCTGTATCCTGTATTGGTTCTTAGCTATTTGCTACTGGTTGACTGACTATTTCTCCACTCCGTAATTTTAATTTGGCTATTTAAGTCACGGAAGATTGGCTGAGGGGTGTCACTCTGCTCACAATCGACTTTGTTCACTTGCTTGTCCTGCTTAGCGCAGTTAACATTTAATGAATTGGATTTGCCTTTAATTTTTTTAGTTGGCTTTGATTTTGGTAGACAATTCAATGGAGCCGAATCAAACTAATCAAATGAATTTCAACTTCACTAAGCAAATGAACTGAGCGAATCAAAATCAGATTTTGTGTGTACGTTCACACGGGGCAAATTCAAATGTAAAGATTAATTAAATGAAGCAACTCTTCAGATTTGATTGGCCAATGTCAAGAGCCTCCTTTTCTTTCATCTCTGCAGCAGATGTTTAGGGCAGTTGTTATTCATGCAGGACTACTGTAATTCAATTACCTGAGCTCCAGACTCTCTTTTCTGACCATCTTATCAATCCTTCTTAATTAATAAGGCTTTCTAAGGAAATTACATAGTCACATACACCATTATTGAACCTATTTCACAACACCAAGGAAGAATGACTGGTTCCTTTTTAAAGGAACTTGGTTATTATAATTTTGACCAGGAGAGATGGGATCAGATGGTTTTCGTTTCTGGATTGACTCCAGCTTTGAAACGAGGAACAACCCTCCTATGAAATTTCCTCTTGTTCAACGCCAGTCTGAATGTTCTTCGTAATTGCTTACAGTTCCCTGGGAACGTCTGGGGCGGAATCGGGGACATCAAATGGAGGATTCGATCTTGCTTGAAAAATTAAAGGGGGGGAATTAATGGGGGTAAAGATCGCAAAGAGAATGGGCTGTAACTCAATTAGAGGGTTCTGCCGTCTTTCATAAACTGTTCAAGTTTCACTCATGCTTTATTACATTAGCCAAAGCCTTCATGCAATGGACTGGCCGCTCCACTCTTCTCATTCAAATGACTTTTCAAAGAGCGCGCACCTCATTCTGTTCCTAACTTTCTGATCCATGCCCTCTGCAACTTTCCAGAGCCCTGTGCTCCTTTAAAATGGAGGGAGAATCGTTTTACAGTTTCATAAGGAATCCCTCTTCATGTCTGGCATGTTAGCTAGTAGTATATGCAGAGAGGGGTAATTTTCTGATTTGCTTAATACATTTAAGATGCTTATTTCCCAAGAGAGTTCCCTTTATTTTGGCAATACACAAATTTCCTACGTAGACTTTTACATCTGAGCTCAGGATCTGGCTCAACTCTTTTTTCTAGATGCTTATTAAAGGCATTCCATTGAAAGCAATGTAGAGCCCTGCTCGGGCCCCAAATGTGGACCTAATCCTGGCCCTGACCCTACAGCCAACCCCAATGTCTGTAGATTATGCCACTTTATAAATCTATGGTGCAACCTCACCTTGAGGTTGTGCAGTTCTAGTCTCCTCATCTTAGAAAAGATATAGTAGAACTAGAAAAGGTACAGAGAAGGGCGACAAAAACGGTAAGAGATATGGAATGGTTCCCCTATGAAGAAAGGCTGGATAGGTTGGGGTTCTTCAGCTTGGAGATGAGACGACTGAGAGGGGATATGATAGAAGTTTATAAAATCATGAGTGGTGTGGAACACGTTAATAGGGAACAGTTATTTACCGTCTCAAATAGTACTAGAACTAGGGGATACGCCATGAAACCAACAGGTAGCAGATTTAAAACAAATAAAAGAAAGTGTTTTTTCTTCACTCAGGGCACAATTAAGTTGTGGAATTTGTCACCAGAAGATGTGGCCAAGGCTAGTAGTATAGCTGGGTTCAAGAAAGGATTAGATACGTTTCTGGAGAACAGGTCCATTAGCAGCTATTTGCCAGGTAGGTCTGGGGAATGTAACCTCTTACCGTTGGGAGCTGGTTGTGGAAAACAGGGAATGGATCACCCCATTGTGACCTGCTGGGTACTTCCGCCAAGCAACCGAGATTGGCCACTGTCGGAGACAGGTGCTGGGCTCAATGGATCATTAGTCGGACCCAGTATGGCAATACTTACATTCTTATTACATTGGGTGTCTCTAGACAGACATGGAAGTGCCCATGTCTGTCCACTTGCAGCAATGCTTGGGTCAGTGTTAAATGGACCCCGTGCTTCCAGTCCACCCGCATGGCGCCCCTGTCCCCCACACCATAGAGCAGTGGACGGATCGGCCACCGCTCTAGGCTGCTGCCTGCAGTTCTATGGCATTGCCTGGGGAAATCCCCTAGCTAGGAGCAGAGTAGCAGCGACCATCCACCAAGTCGATGGACTGCTGCTCCGCCTCTGTC
>QEPC01002388.1:16922068-16938620 GCA_003113815.1 Sphenodon punctatus | reverse complement strand
ACCCTTCTCTTTCTCGGCATGACATGGTTCCTCATCAAAGCATCGTTGCTGCTGCTGTGTGATCTGGGAAGGGTATGTTGTGATTTTTTTCCTTGCTTTGCTCCTTTGACTCTCGTTTCATAATGTGGATTTATCCCTCCAACCCTATTTTCCCTTCAGATTATTTTTGCCTTTGCAAGCTCTTTCTCTGCCTCTTTCTATAGATCCAGTTTTTAGCCTGGAGGATTACAGGGAATGCCAGTCCATGTACCAGCAAGTACTTGACTCTAAGCTGACACCAACATCAATCAGGAGTAATGGAAGTGAATCTGATGGGCTTGTGCCAGGGTAAGAGCAAAACTTTCCAAAAGGGTTAAAATACTATTGGGAGAAATAAGCATTTTATGAGCCTTTGATGTAATCATGGAGTGTAAAAAGGTGGCAGGGGAATGGAGTTTGGGCATGGGAAGCAGTCCCATCCTTACTTCCAGCCTCCCGTGACCCTCATGGCAATAGTAATATGAGCTCTGTGTGTATATACATAGATGAGTGTGTTTGTATGCATGAATGGGTGGGAGTGTGGAAGAAAACAAGATGGCATTTGATTTAATGTGGGCACGATGCATTAGATTTAACTTGGGTACATGGCATTTGGTTTAATTTTAATCTTGGATGCATGAAGGTAAAAGGCATGCAATAGTGAGGGTCAAGGAGCAGGACCTTGGTGGGGGCAAAGATGCCACTCCTAATTTTCAACTCTTTTTGCTCCACTGGATGCAGGAAATAAAACACAACTATCGCTTATGTTTCCCTATTGTAAGAAATTGTCATTTCCACACAGAAGTCAATCTAACTTAGAGGAGTTTAAATGAAACTAATAAAAACTTCTCAGAGACAAGATCAAACCCAGATCTGGAACACCCGCAAATAGAACCCTGAAAAAATAGTTCGGTTGTCTCTTTGGGTGTTTTCAGACGTGCCGGGGTGCCCATTGGCCCCGGCACGGAATCGCATATTGATTCCCCTTGAGAATCAGAATGGCCCATTAACACACGTGCCGGCTGATTCCGGAGGGGGATCGGGGGAGGGGGCGGGGCTGCGCGGCGCAACGTGCGGCCGCATAGCCCCGCCCCCCCACGCTCCCGAGGCCTCCCGCCCTCTGGGAGACGGGCAGGCGCAGCGGTCAATGCGGCCACAGCACCCGCCCGTCCCCCAGGGTATTGGCCATGGCCTGGAATTGGCAGCGGGCACGGCCGCCGATTCCGGGCCATGGTCCGGGAGCAGACATGATGTTACCTCGGTGAACCACGGTGAATCCCGTCGTGGTTGACCGTGGTAACGTCATGTCTGTTGGGCCGAAAAGTGATTCCCGGCGGGAATCGCTTTGACCATGCTTTCGGAGGTCCGGCCACCCGGACCACCGAAAGCGTGGTCAAAGCGATTCCCGCTGGGGGTGAACATCTGCCGGGAATCACTTTTCAGCCCAACAGACGTTACGCCACCACGGTCCCCACAGGGGGATTCACCAGGATTCACCGTGGTGGCATAACGTCTGAAATCACCCTTTGAGGGGTGTGCATCCAATCTCCCCAGAATGGAGAAAAACTGCTAATCCAGACTCGCTAATCAGCGCCCACTGTTACTATACTAAGAGAACTTAACTTTCCAAGAAATAATTGTTTTTAAAAATCTCTGCTGACGTCGTTAGCTCTTATCAAAACTTGTCTAAGGCTATCAAATGTCCCATATGTTGGTTCCCTGGATCGAAGCTTGTCCAGCACACACTGCATCATGATAACATCCATCCATTCCTCTTTCACACCTTGCAAGTGACATCATGCGGAATTCAAGCATATGGAGTTGCTCCACGGTTGCAAGTATTAATTCACGAGCAAATGCCCATCATTCAGGTTTGAGAATTGCACAGAGCACTCTCCCATCGCTTCACAAGCCTTCACTAAGGCTTAATCCCTGAGCCTTAGTGGGAAAGGTGGAATTAATTAATTAATTAATTAATTAATTAATTAATTAATAAAGGAACATGCAACTGATCATTGCCAGTGCAGATCAGTTACCGGTTAACCACTTCAGCTCTGGTGATGATGAACCTGGAACCGGCTGCCATGACAGAAATGAGTTGAGAATTAATTTCCTCTGCCGGCCTCAGAGAATATTTTCAAGTGAATCAAAGAGCCTTATCATCCTGATGCCGCTTAGCAGCTCGGTACTTATTGTCAGAATGGAAATGTGTCCGGTGAGTTGACCTGATCAGACAAAGACAGGAGATGTTAATTGTAGCAGGATCGGGCCACGTGTCATAGGCAATGCAGTGCAAGTGAAGAAATGAGATCATTTGTGGCTGTTCAGCTGGTGGTTACTTACTGCAAATGACGGTGGAATTAATTAACAGGAGATTGACAGGCCCAGAGAGATTATAACTGCGCTTTCTACCTTTCTGCCAAGTGCTTTACATTCCTTAATGATTGATGCCTGATAACCCACCTCAGAGACAGGTGAGCATTCATACCTGGGTAAACTGAGGCACCAAGCAGTACTGAGCCCCACACTGGGCGTCTAGACATAATGGTGTCAAGTGGCACAAACAGTGTTGTGGCAGCGACTAGGAGTGGGACACCGGGGAGAATACCGGATTTACCAGTATTGGATCTCCCTGGTACCGGATTTACCGGTATTGGCACATCGGTTCTTTAACATTGGGCATTTTACCGGGTTTTTTACATTGCGGCCGTCTATCTCAATGGCTGCAATGTAAAAAAAACGGTAAAGCGCCCAATGTTAAAGATCCGGTATGCCAGTACAGGTAAATATCGGATTTATCGGATTAATCTATTACACTCAAATACCGGTAATATCGGTTCTCAGGAGAACCGGAATTCCCACCCCTAGCAGCGAAAGGACACTGGGTTGTGTCCCGTGTTCTAATGTTACCTTCCTTAGGGGGGCATGCCATTCCGCAGATCTCCAGTGTTCCCCACCACTCCTAAGGCGACCTGACAGTCCTGCCCTCAGCCTGTGCTTCCTTTTCACTTAAGCGCAGCACGTGCAAATTCTCTCTCCCTCAGAGTCTCTTGTTGGGGGAGGGGCAGGGGCGGGCGAGAGATGGAACATTTTTTTCTTTTTATTCTTTTCATGTCTCTCCATGTACATGTCCAGCCACATACTCCATTGCCTTTTTCTCCAGCCCCACTCCTCTGTTGTGGGACACAAGCGGAACACCGTCTTTTGCAGGAGGGGAGAGACTGAGAGAGACGTGGAGTGTGTGTGCTCCTCAGGAGGGAGAGAGGTGGAAATGAGACAGGCAATACCCATGGGACAGCTCCGAGCATCCAGTCTCAAAGGCAGCTTCTCAGTCAGATTGAGGGAGTCACATCCACTCCCTCCGGAGAGCCTCCTAAACAGTGTGGGCAACTGGCACACTCCTGGAGACTATGGTCTCTCAGTCGTAAGTGATAGCAAAAACGCCACTGAACATCCTTAGACGTAACACTCACAGCTTGTTCAGCCTGAACACGCGAAGTATCATCGCGACCTCACCATGTTCACTTTGCATGGACCACCAGGGTTCAACGGGTAGCTATAGCTGTGTTTACTGCGTTACGGTGCTTAGATAGCCTGTTCAAACATGTGGTGAATCAACCTGCCACCTGACCAGCGTTATGTCTAAAGACGCCTACAGCTGGTAGAAGAGCCCCCAGGCAACCTGGCTCACAATGGGTGTTTACAAAGGTGATGCTGGTGCACTAGGGCCCACTTTGGCCTGGCTGGACCAGCGTCACGGTGGTATTTTTGTTCTGGGCCCGCCAGATGTGGGCCCAGAACAAACCTTGCCTGGTGTGGTGGCCTAGAAATGTGGGCCTGGATCAAAGTGGTCTCACAGTCCGTGCCCAGATGCCACCCAGCTGGGCCAGAGCAGGCAAACTGGGCGGGAACATTTGTTCTCTGCCCCAGCTCCTCCCGACTTGAGGGATTCCCAAGTGGCGCCCAGCGACGGCGGCCTTTACTAGGCAGCTATGACTGTCCGTCACAGCAGGGGGCAGGGTGACGGCAGCAGCACAGGGGTGTGGCCAGGTGGCCGCATGTCACTCCCCCCCTCTCCCCAGCTGGGCCAGGCCACAGGGACATGTGTTCCCGCTGGCTAGTATGCACCCGGCTGGGGGAAGCCCTCCCCACCCCAGGTTGAGCTAACTGTCGTCTTGTCATGCCAGGTAACACCCAGCCTCATACCGTAGCTCACGCTCTGTGAAGAGACCAATGTAGAGCTGAATTGGATAGTTAATTCCATAATTGTGGTTAATAATAACCAACATTCTGTATATAGAATCAGTTAACCGATTGGTTGCCACATACCACAGCACTTAACCAATTCAATGAAATAACGATTAAAAAGCACTTCACAGATTTTTTACCATGTGACCAATTTACCGTTTTTCTGCATTCTGTCATTTCCGATTTACTTCTGGACCAATAGCAAAGCTGCATTCAGCAGATTTGAACCAGGTACCCAATGGGAAACTGAGTTAAACTTGAAACCATGGATTGGTTGTACACCGGAAATGAAATTATGGGCAAAAGGAACCAGTCAGTAACTACAAAATGGATGAGAAAACAGAATGTGGCGACACGGTAAATAGTAAAAGTCGTATTGGGTGTTAGAATAATAGAATCATAGAGTTGGAAGGGATCTCAGAGGTCATCTAGTCCAACCGCCTGCTCAATGCAGGAAGTCCGCAGCTACGACATCCCCGACAGATGGTCGTCCATCCTCTGTCAACTTCTGTTAACATAAGTTAACATAATGGACGTTAACAGGTGGAGTTAACAAATGGAGTGCTGCCATCGCAACCCGGGTTGGGAACCCACCACCAACACAGTCGCAACCGGGTTGGACCGGCCAACATATGTGCTGGCAGCTGGGCCACCAGGGAGGGTATAGAGCAGCACAAATGTGTGGTTGGCCCCACACTGCACCCAATGGTGGGTGGTCATGTCATGTCACGGCGGGCCATAACAAACATTAAGCCCACTGTGGGTCGCTTTGGCCCAATCAGGCGGACAGTAGCCTGGACTGTGACCCCGGAATTCTCCAGGACTGCAGCCCAGGTTTGCCAAAGACACACCCGGGAGCAAACCCAGATGAACAGCTGGAGGCGCACCAACAAACGTGCTGATGGCTTGTGGATCAAAAAAATGGGCCTCAGCATGCCAAAGCGGGTCGCTGTCATGTCTGTTAACACTGAATGTCATGAAATGGATAAACCAGGGCTGGAGAACCTTTCCCCTCCCAGAATTCATCTTGAAAATTAGTCTGAGCTCCAAGGGCCACATCGAAGTTGGGGATCAGGGTGCATTCAAGAAGAGGAAGGTCCAGATGATGGATCTGTCCCATGGAGACATTTCCTATCCTTGCGTACGTGTCCTCTGCTCCCTTACCCTGAACTCAGTCTTTTAGTGCTTGGGGGTGGGAACTGGATCCAGCAGCAGCCAGATCCAGAAACTGGAAAGGGACCAAATAAAGGGAGCCGCATTTGTTCCCTGGGTCTGATTAGGTTCCCCATTCCCGGGTTAAACTGTTGGTTAATATTAAACAGATACCACTGACTGGACCCAATACTCCAAGTGAGGTCTCTCACCAGCGGTGAGTAAAGCAGAACCAGCACCTCATGAGTCTTGGATAAATTTTTATTGACCTAGGTTTTATCAACCTTGCATTTCAAGACATTTTTTTTAAAAAAGAGGAAAACCCCCACGTGATACGTTGCATGCTTTGCACATCAGGCAGCTAAGCACAGGCTCACTTTGTAGATAGTACAGGCTATCTGACATTTTAGTGGAGCTTGGGGGAAGAGTTTCCATTCTGAAAGCCTTTTTTTGGAGGGCAAATGGATACAGCATTCTGCCCCGGATGGAAGAGCAAAGGTAATTCTGTTTTCTTTAATGATCGCACTGGATGCTGAAATTAAACCCAGCAGGTTAAAGGATCTTGTGCAAATTTCAAAAAGCTATTGTGCAGTCTGGCCATGTGTGAAACAAGACACGCTTCTGTATGCCCTGCTGAAATGGAGTTATCCTCTAAATATGCTCCCTTTCCAAGCCATCTCCCTCTCCGTCAGTGGCGTAGCTAGGTTTAATAGGGCCCAAGGGCAAATCAAATTACTAGACCCCATACCAACCCAGAGGGGGGAAGCAGGGGGGGGGGAAGGCAAGGCATGATGGACAGGACCAAGTCAGGGAGAAGCTGAGGGGGCTTGGGGGGAGACAGCGATGCATGGGGGCAGTGGGGCAGGGGGATGAGATACTGGAGCAGATCAGGGCATGGGGGTGCTGGAGTAGGGGAGGCAAGGGGTGGGGAGGAGGGGGGGAGTGAGGGGCAGGGGTGCCAGGGTGGGGGAGCGGCAGTGTAGGGCAGTGGCAGGGACGGAGGCGAGACATTGGGTGTTTTTACATGGACACGGAGGTGCTCAACCCCAAAGCAAGTTCAGGGCTGCATCCTCACCTCTGCCTGCTTGCAGCTGCACCTGGGTCTATTTTAAATTGATGCAGCGACTGCCGTGGCCCACAGCCTGCCTGTGTGACTCCCACCCACAGCAAGCTGTAGGCAGATTGACCGCTGCTTTTTGCTGCCGCTGGCCGGGAGCGGATCTGCAGCGGCCGTCTGCTGGGTAGACAGACCGCAGCTCCACTTCCAGCCAGTGCCCCAAGTTTGGGAGGCCTGCTCCCCAGAGGTGCTCCAGGATGATCCAGAGCACGGCTAGCGGGGCTACTCCACTTCCGCTCTGCCTGCACATCTGACAGCCCGGCTTTACACGGACGGGCCTCCTGTCTGTGAGGCGGAGCTGAGCACCCAGTGAGGGGGAGGACGTGGAGCTGAGGCCTTGGGGGGGAAGGGGCGGGACAGCTTCTGACAGGTGCAGCATGGCTCACTTGGGAAGGCACAGACAGATCCAGCAGAGATAAAGCAGAACATTTTAATGCCCTGATGGAGTTGGCCCTCCTCTTGGCGTTAGGGTGGGACCTATCATTGGAACATGCACCCCCACAACAGCCTTTCTGCGCCATTGGGCCCTTTGCACTTGCATAGCCTACACTTGCCTGGTTCTAAACCTGGGGCACCTCTCTTGCCCTCAGAAGAAAAGCCACGTATGAGCTCTGCATGAACCACGATGAATGAGCCTGTGTTGTTCTCTTTCAGCTCTCAGCGGGGGCAAATTGTAATCAAGAAGCCAACCCCACGCAGAATGGAATCTCCTCCCGAGTGCAGATTGGAAACCAGTCGAGCGGGGAGCGTGTCACCTCCGCTCTGAACTCCCTCCAAGCACAGGTTAATGCAGCTAATTGCTGAGCACCTGGCGGAGGCCTGGGGTGTGTGAATCATCCTCCTAACCCACCTTTTCAATCTTTGATTCTTAGGTAATGCCCTGCAGCCGCTGACGGTGCCTGTCGAAGCTTTGTTCCTAGTGGGTGTGCCAAGGTGCTTTCAGGAGGCTCTTGCGCCGCACAAAGGAGAGGCTGCGCTTTCCAAAGGACGCTGGGTGGACATAAATATCAATGTGTGGGTATTTAGATTCCTGTAAGAGAGATGTGAACACACTCAGGTAGGGTGTGTGTACGCTGGTGCATGCAGGGTGGAATCTGATGGGCTCGTAAACAGTGATAGATAATCCTTCCTAGCCCTTTTCACGCAGGTCACGGTGGATGGGGGGATGAGTGGGCAGTGCAGTGAGTGGGTGGTGCATGAGGGTGTGTTCCCATGGACCCCCGGCCACCTCCACCCATCGCCACACACTGGCACCCATTGCTCCATGGATGGGCGATGGGTGGAGTGCAGGAATGCACACGCACCCCCACCTACTGCCCGCGGTGTTTCCACGGGCACCCCACACACACCCCTGCCACGGCGCCCATGGGAAAAGGGCCTCTGTTTGATAGACACCCGGGTTCCAATTTTCAGAATCGCTTGTGACCCCCTGGTAAACGGCAAGATAAAAGAAGTGGAATCACTGCTTAATTTGTAAAGGAATTGGTGCTGATGGGCTCGTCCTGAATTGAAATAGCGGATCCATTTTCATGGAAATTTCCACAAAAAAGGGAATAGCTATTGGTTCTTAAAAAAGAAAGAAAGAAAGAAAGAAAGAAAGGGCCACCATGCCTGTGTAAAATGGTCGCCAGGCTGATTTGTGCATGTGCCTATAGCCACCGCGCTTATCCAAAAAGGCAGAGGCGGCGTCACCATTTTGAATAAGGGTGGCAGTCATTTCCACGTGCATAAACCAGCCTGGCAGCCTTTTTTTTGCATGCAGAGTGGCACTTTTTTTTTAAAATACGTCATTGGAATCTGATCAGAATCGGACAAAATACTGCCCATTCCAGCTTCCAATCAAAAACAAAGATCTGTTTTTTCAGCCCTAGATTTGGCATCATTATTGGGGGGCTTGGGAGACACATCTCCCACAAAGCTGAGTGTGCGGGACAGCAATAGCTCCACCCCTCACAAAATTTGCATTTGGCAAGGGAGTAATGGGTGGGGCTCCACTGTCCCAAGCGCAGGTGAAGGAGGCAGGAGTGTCCCCTCACAGTCACACTCCCTGGCTTTAGCCATCACCCTGTTGGGAAAAGAGCCTTCAATGGACACCCCTCATCTGGGAGGAGACTCTTAGCCCCCTGTTGCTCCCTCACTCCCCACAAGGCCCGACTTTGCCCCACCACTGCTCCCTCAGCACCCCCCCATCTCCTGTGGCCCCCCTTAAAAGTTCATGTGAACATTACACTTCTGGGTGTTGGGGCTCAACCCTTTGACTCTGAAAGCATGGGGAGGATTCAGAGAGGAAGATGAAGCTTCCCCATCAGGCCTTCTACTCCTCCCTGTTTGTCCACCATCTTTGCCAGCTTCTGCTTGAGTTGGGCTTAGGTTTGACGAGAGCAGGAGCTGCCACGGATCAATTGTTTGGGGGCAAAAGAATACATTCCGCCAGACAGCTGATGGTCAGCAGCAGCAGCAGAACCCTCCCTGCTCACCTAAACTGGGGTTGAGGTTGGTGCTTCTTCATCCAGGCATGGGTGAGGTCTTGCAGAGCAGCAGCTGTGACAGGGGGTAATTTCAGACATTATGAGATCACAGTCAGCCACAGTGAATCCCCTGTGGTGGCCGTGATTCCCGTCACGTCAGTTTGGTGCCCGTCAGATGTTCACCACAGTGAATCACTGGCAAAAATCAAAATACCCACAATTCTGGACCTCCAGCCGAAATACCCACGATTCTGGACCTCCAGCCGGCCGAACTGCGGTAAGAGTGGGCCGCGGGGCCTGGTATCATGGCTGAATTGGCCACGATCCGGGATGGGCCAAAGGTAACGTCTGTTACCTTCAGCCTGGCCCGGATCGTGGCCCCGACCGCGGGACGGGATCGGGCACAGTGGCCCCATTGGCCGCTGCGCCTGCCCATCACCCCGAGGGCGGTCAGTCAGGGGAGCACGGGGGGTGGAGTCGTGCAGCCGCACGTCGCGCCGCGCAGCCCCGCCCCCTCCCCGCACAGCCCCGCCCCCTCTCCGATCCCCTGTGAGAATCAGGCCGCAACGTCTAAAGGACGGCCGGATCCCGGTGCGTGGTTCAGCGTGGTGGGCTTCTGGGCCCGTCACATCTGAAATTACCCAGGGTCTGGGAGAGGGGTCAGGGCTCAGCCCTGGCAAACCCTGGCACAACTTAAGCCCTGAATGGAAAGGGGAAAAGGCCCGTGTGTGTGTGTGTGTGTGTGTGTGTGTGTGCGTGTGGCATGCCTTCCCCTGAGTTCAGGCTGGAGGGGGCATGTTACCTTAATGTCAGCTCCCTGCAATCCATGAAGTGAGGACAAAATGACATTTCAAGGGTCTAGTGGAACTAAAGAGGTGGAGGGGAACCTCAGGGGAAGAAGAGGTGGAGGAATGAAAGTAAACGAGAGAGGGGGCCCAGGTCTGTTGGGGTTTCGTCGAGCCTGCAAGACCTGGCTGTTCGCCCAGACCTTCAGAGGGGAGGATGGGAGGGTGGGGTAGTTAGGGGGGATTTTAAAGATATTTTTATGATATTTTAAATTTGATTGATGGCCTTGTGTATTTTTTAATTGATTTTTTAGGGTATTTTATTTGTGTGTTTTGATGTTGTAAGCCGCCCCGAGATGCCGTAGGCATGAGGGGGCGGCTAATAAATATTTATAAATAAATAAATAAACACTAAAGGGAGTATGTGTTAGAGAGAGAATGCATGGAAGCGTGTGTGTGTTAGGGGTGTGCAGAAGGCACACCATTCTTTTTCATTTTCGTTTACAAAAACCTCTTCATTTTCAGGGGTTTTCGTATTTTGGGAAAGGGCGTGTATCCACAGAATGGTCCAGCGGCCATTTGGCAGATGCACAATAATATTTTTGATTTTTTTTTTAAAAAAAATGAAAAATAAAATTTAAAAAAACCCCAATTAAAAATGCACAAAATGGCTGCCGGACCATTCTGTACATGTGTGCCCTTTCCCGAAATTTAGAAAAGGGCAGACAGTCTGCACAGGCGAAGATCAGCTGCCCCTTTCCAAAACAGTGCTGATACTGCCAACAGCCATTTTTGCATACGTGCTGATTTTATATTTTTATTATTTTTAATAAATGAAACAGGAAAAAAACCAAAACAGATACGTTCTTTGCTTTTTCATCAATTTTTTGTAACATTGGTCACAAAAATGAATGAGGCTTCATTCGTTTTCATAACTAATTAAAACGATACAAATTGCACACCCTCCCCAAGTGGTTAGTATGGAAGACCTTTCCGCTGTTTCTTTGGTCTGTGTTTATCCCGTTGGTAAATGACAGATGAGCGGGCGCGTCCCTTCTGAAAACCCACTCTCAATTGTGGGTGCTGACCTTTCTTGAAACCCTCTATTAACGTCTCAAATGACTGGAAGGATAAATACAGCCCTTACCCAGAAGAGCCCTGTCCTACTTGACAGATTTATGTCATTTGTCAGGGGGGGAAAAGAAAAAAAGGCAGATTGCTTTGACTGTTTAACCAGGTACATAAAATATCTCCCTATTTCTCTGTGACACTAAAATGCCAGTGGGGCATTTTGCTGCAGGTGCCCTGCTTGCAAGTTGCAGATGCTTGTCAGCTCCAGCTAGTCAAAGATTGATGATGTCCAGCTTATTAAAAAGTGGCCCAACATTTCAACCCAAGTGAAGTGCTGTTTTACTATGGCTTTGGGTGGTGTTTTGAAAAGAAAGAAAAATATTTTTATTTCTAATTTACATTGTGCTTTCAGAATTCAGCACGCTTTATAATCTACAATAACCATGTGTGGTAGCTCATTATTGATCCTATTTTACAGATGGGGGAACTGAGGCCAAGAGAGAGTGACTTTCCTAGGTTTGAAAATGGTAGAGAAAAAATGCTTATGGGTTTCCCCCTCCCCTCCCCATTTCAATCTCTGCACGCTCAACCATCGAGCATCCAATTGTTGCTGTTTCAAGTGCTTTGTTTTGTTCATTTCATTTTGTTATTTGGTTTGTCTTTACCAGGAATAAAAACAATAAAATGTATTCGTTCCTTGGGGAAACAAACAAAATACCAAAAATCGGGTGCTCAGTTAAGCAGTGTTCATTAATTGGTTCATTCATTTCAGGTTGGATCATCTGGATTTGATGGGTTTGCTTGATTTCCAGGGTACTTGCTACAGAATCTTAGCCACTAGGCTACACTGGCATCCGCAAGTGTGTTGTTGTGCATGGGCGTAGCCAACGCCAGCCTACCCAGTGGACAAGGTGGACCTCTTATTGAGGGTACCTGGTAGGGTGACCACTGATGCATCCCCAGAATACAAGACATGGGGGGAAAGAATGCAGGACATGGCGGGAGGAAGAGTGCGGCTGGCTCAGGGCTCCTTCCCCCAACCAGGGCTGAGCCATGAGCACTGGGCGAGGGGTGGGGAAGGGGATGCAGCAGTACTGTCAAAATCCTGGCCATGGGTGCATAATTAAAAAACCTTTTTTTTAAAATGCATCTCAGATTAGCAGGCTAGCTTAATTAGTTTATTTATTTATTTTTCAAGTTTATACGCCGCCCTTCCCAGAAAGGCTCCGCCTGGCTTCCAATCCTTAAAACAAATAAGATTCATACAGTAAAACACTCCCTCCCTCCCCTCAAAACTCCTACCCTCGCCACAACCCTCCCCACTAACCCAACCAACCCTCATCCCCGCCCGCCAAATACTCTTCCAAATAAAAAAATTCGACACCGCCTCTGGAAGATGCTCGGACTCAAACAACCCCCCTGGGGAAGGGAATTCCACAAAACTGGGGCAACAGCCAAGAACGCCCTCCTGCACACCCCCGTCTTACAGACATGGGTAACAGACAGAACCTGCAAGAGGTCACCCCCGGCCGACCCTAGGGGCCCCGATGGAACATGGTAGGACAGGCGGTCTCTTAGATGTATGGGACCCAGACCGTTTAGTGCCTTAAAAGTCAAAACCAGCACTTTGAAACCAGCATTATTTCCAGAATGCTACAGGCAGCCAGTGCAGACTTTGGAGCACAAGTGTAACATGTGGACTCATCCGCAAAAGAAGCCAAGCCGCTACATTCTGCACCAGCTGCAGCCTTGAACAGTCATCAAGGGCAGCCCCACGTAGCGTGCGTTGCAGTAATCTAACAACTCCTTACTTAAGGTTACTCCTTAAATTACACACAGGACACAATTGCACTTTGTCACACCAGTTGTGGTGTCATCCTCTCTCCCATTATGGGTATTTTCAGACGTTACGGGGCCCTTTGGCCCCGTACCGTAACGAACGTCTTCGTTCCCCGCCGGGGTCACCCCGGCACGGCCCAACAGACGTGCCGGGGGGATCCCGGCGGGGAAAGTGGGAGGAGCCGGGGCCGCGCGGCGCAACGTGCGGCCGCACGGCCCCGCCCCCTCCACGCACCCCGCCGCCCGCCCTCCGAGGAGACGGGCGGGCGGCGGGGCCAATGCGGCCGCCGCGTCTGGCCGATCGTGCCACGGCCCGGGATCCCGCCGGGGATCCCGGCCCGTGGCACGCGAACAGACGTTACTTTTTGGTCGCCACGGCCCGCGGTCCATTTGACCACGCTTCCCGGGACCTTCCCCCGGCTAGCCCGGGAAGCGTGGTTCAAATTGACCCCGTCTGCAGATTCAGCGTGGCCAACATCTGGCGCACGCTGTGCAGACGTGCAGGGGCCTTTCGCCCCGCTGCGGGGTTCACCGTGGTTCAGTGTGGTTCAGCGTGATCTCGTCACGTCTGAAATCACCCTATGTCACTCTGGTACAGCGGTGGGTGGTCACTCCATCTCTGAACTCTCAATCCTTGTCCGGAAAGGAAGCAACCCATTTAAAAGACGAACCTGGGAACTAAACTACATAACTTTATTGGATACTAAGAGCGGTTGGTTATTGTTGGCCTAGATGCCTGTACAAGCCAAGGCCGATTTACTGTTAGCAACATACTTAGCTCATACATGGTTTCTCAAACATACAGATAGGGTAAACATGAACACAGTGCGGGGGTGGAAAACCATGGTCCACGGATCCTTGCGTGCAAACTGCAATGAGGCTCTGCACGGATCCCGTATGGCTGCGCGTACCGCTCCGCACGGGATCTGTGGACCATGGGATTGGGTCCATTGAAAATTAGTACAAACGCCAAGGGCCACATAGGAGTGGGGAGCAAGGGTGGATAAGGGGTACGCTCAAGAAAAGGAGGGTCCAGATCATGGATCATGTTCTCATCTCTGCTCTCTTAACCTGACTTCAGTTTTTCAGTGCTTTGGTGTTGGAATTGGATCAAGGGGCCAGTTGCAGGAAATGAAAATAGGCCACATTTGGCCTCTGGGCCTGAAGTTACCCACGTCTGCCATAGTTTCTCACAGCTTTGGAACTCCCTTCCCCTGGAGGTTCGTCAAAGCCTGAGCATTTTCCGGAGGCGATCTAAGACCTATTTATTTGACTGGGCTTTTAGCAGGCAGGGATAGGGTTTGGGAGTGAGGTGGGAGTGGTTTTAATTCAAATTTTATACCATTTAATACTTTTACTGTTGTTTTTAAAAATATATATCTTTATATGCTTTATGTTGTAGGCTGACCTGATCCTGCAGGAAAGGGTGAGATCCATATTCAAATATATTTTAAAATAATAATAATTATTACTCAGAGATGTACCGAGGAAGGATGGTAGCCACTGAGGACAAGTTTAAAGTCAATAGAAGGAATGGGAACCAGATATAGGTTGGCAAGACCTAGCCCAAATCATTTGTCCCCCGCAGAGGGACAATAAGACATTGATAATGCACTGGCACAAGTACTACAATACATGTCTATACAAAGGGGAGGGGAGATAAGAGAGCAGATGTATGAGATTTGTAACACTAGATCTAGGCAATGGGGATGCATCCACATGGCATCCAAAAGGTATGTCTTCCTCATATTTGTGTAAACATAATGTGGCATCCAAATGTTACATAAAAAAACCCCAACCCCAGGTATAGGTACGGTGTACATAGTGGTTGTTGACAGATCCATGGTAACAATAGCAACAACTGGAAAGCATGACATGGGTGTGATGTGTCTATCATTCATGATATTACCCAATGGGATTTGGAGAACATCAAGATGCACCAGAGAAGTTCAGTGAGAACGCTGTATGAGATAATTGTGGGATAGTTCGGAAAGGAAGGATATGGGAACGAGACACACTTGACATTTTTGGAACACCTGCAAGCATATTCAATACTGGACCATTTCTAATCCCTCAAGGAGACAATTGGGCTGTCCGAAAGCACGTGAGTCAATTAAACCAAGAGTTAAAGGGAAACATTCTACACTCAAATAACAGCAGAAGAAGGGAGAGCGATCCATGAGGAACGACGTGCTGTTATAAATATGCAAGACTTTGCCATTGCCCAAAGACAAACACAAGTTGTCCATTTGATTGACAGTTATCATCATGGAGTGTGTAACAGGAGAGCCGCTAAGTATTCACAGGACCAGGCTCAAGGGGTTGGACAAATCCTTGTCAGGAGCAAGCCCTGGGGAGCCAGCTAAGCCCTTTTAAGGGAGCCAAATGTACAGCCAGTTGGGAATGGGTGAGTAGCCGCAGCTGGGCATGGCAGGAAAGGCTCAAAGAGAGTGACATCACCAGAGTGGGTTCCAGGCCACAAGTGGATTGTTCTGGAGTAAGCAGGGTCTTACTGGCTGGCCTGAGTCCAGAGGTCATAAAGGTTGTGGGGTAAGAGGCATCTGGGATGTGGGTTTTTTTTGGGTGAAGGATCAGGGCGGGGACAAGAGAATGCAAGAAGTAGAGCAGAGCTAGGACTGGGAATGAGAGCAAGATTGGCGATAAGCCTAGGAAACGGTAACAAGACAGAGTTACTCCACCCAGTTTCTTTCCCAGCAAGCCTTATATGCGGCTGGCAGCCAACCAGGAAGCTGGGAGGCGTGGCAAGGGCAAGAGACAGACAGGAGGAGGGGTGTGGCCAGGGTAGCGGAGTGGGGGAGCAGCTGAGCATGAGGCAAGCAGTAGCATAGCCGGGCTGGGCCCTGCTTTAGAATCCCCGAGAGCATGGGTTCCAGGCTGGGTCCTTACAGAGGCCAAGAGAGAGACCAGGGACTAGAGGCTCCAGGAAGATGGGGAAGCTGAACCCAAAGTTGTGAGTTTAGTGAGGGCTCACTGTGTGTACGCGAGACATATTTTTATGGACTGTATATCGTTTGGGACTGAGTCATAAATCGATGGGCACTGGGTGAAGGTAACCCGACTGGAGTGTGTTGTTTGGGGTGCTGATCCCAAAGCAACTTACTGGGGACTAGGCCACCTGGTTCCAGAGCCCTTTAATATCCTATGAGTGAGGATATTATGTGCAATGCCATGAAGAGCTATATCTTTTTTATTGACATCAGAAAGATGTTGGCAGCATAGGTGACTGGTAACTATTGATTGTGGGGGTGGGGGGCACAGGAGTGAAGGCTGGGCTGGGGTGGGATTCTATAGGTCTTCATAGAAACGGGGGTGGGTGGGGAGGGACTGTGGCTCCCATGAGTTGCCTATCGTTGGCAGAGGCCCAAGGGGGAAAGCAAGCACCACACCTTGTTACCAATGCACATATTTTGAGCTGGCATTGAGACCGGCCCCCGCTACCTCAGGATCTAAATTTCCTTCATGAGTTAGCGATGGTGGCCATGCTCCCTCTAAGATGGAATTTGTGAGGGGGCAGAGGATTTAAAGACTTTTTTGTTCCCTTTCCCCATATTTGATGAGACTGGAGTGGATCACATATTGCATGTTGGTATCGGCACAGTCCTGGCAATGAGGGGGGAAAAGAATTGGAACCCAAAGCTGTTATTATTATTATTATTATTAAACATTTATAAAGCTCCAGTAACAACCTGGCGCTGTACAGAACATATAATCAGCTGCGGTCCCTACCTGTGGCTTACAATCTAAAAGACAAGGAGGGGGAGACAAGGAGAGGGGACAGCGGGAGAGACATGGGAGAAGACAAACAAACATTCAGGCGGATGCGAAGTCTCAGG
>QEPC01002388.1:16885687-16918606 GCA_003113815.1 Sphenodon punctatus | reverse complement strand
CTGGGGGCGGGCGGGCAGCTTTGGCCTGGGGCCTGGGCTGGGCCCTCCCAGGGGGTGGGGCCTCGCTCACCTGCAGGGGATGAGCCCTGCGGTTGCTGTTGCTGTTGCTATGGCGGCTGGGGGCTTCTGGCTGGCTGGGGGTGGAGCCCTGCCGCAATGGCTGTTGTAGCCATTCTGGGTCTTGAACCCTTGACCCCAGAGTCCATGGCTAGACCTACAGCACCACTGTTTTATCTTGCCTCCCTTGTACCTAGTCACTCCCCTACCTTGCTCTGGTCACACCCCCTCCTGCCTGTGTACCTAGTTCAAGCCCCTGCCATACCTCCCACTTTCCTGATTGGTTGGCTGCCATATATAAGGCAGGCCTGCAGTTACAGGAAGCTGAATGGATCATTTGAACTGTTTCCCTTCTGTCTATCTGTGGTCCCTTGCTCTGCTTTGAACTCTGAACCTGGTATCCTAGCCCTACTGCTCCACGTTGGACCCATTCCCTAAGTCCACTTGGGCCCTAGACAATGGATCCTTGCAATAACAGAGTAATGGGCTCAGTTTAGCCTTGGATTTTTTTAAGCCAAGTCGAGTAACTGAGGATATTCTAAGCTGCTGTTTATACTCTCCTTCTGTGGCACTTTGTATTCAGTTCTTTTGATATGCAAGTTTCCTTCGTTTAGGACAAGGGTGGGGGACCTCCGGGTCCAAATGTGCCCTGTAGCTAGTTTTGATCTGACTCCTGGATCCAGTTCCTACCACTTGCCTGAATTACAGGGAGGCCAGGGTCCACTCAGTCCTCCTACCTTTTTTGACAGCCCCCTAGCTTTGTTGATGGCCCCCTTAGCTACTGGCTTTACAAGGCTACGGGCATGTGTCTGTGTGTGTGTGTCTGTATGATTTCATTGACAAACACCCTACCTTTTTCCTTATTTGAGTCCTGGTTTGACCTCCAAGCTCTGAAAGAGTGATCTTGGGGTAAAGGAACAGAGATGAGGGCATTGTGGAGAAACGCCAGTAGGGGGTGTTATACAGCTGAGCAACCCACCACACTGTGTTTCTCCAAATCTCTGACCAGGGGTCCCCACAGCTGGCAACCCCCCGAAAACCCTTGGTATTCCGCTGGCACCACCCGAGTGTATCCCAGAGGGCATTCACACCACTCAGGAAATGTGAACCCCAAAAGGCATAAGCCTCACAGCTTCCCCAAAGCACTCCCCCTTCCTGGCACTCTTTTCCCGGGATTTCCTCTCCTGCATTGGAGGCCAATCCCCAGAGTCACCCATGGGAGGCTTCCCTTGGCTCCAAAGCTGCTGGCTTCTAGCCAAATAGGTAGTTTCCCCTTCTTTAGTTGCTTGGCCTGGTTTCCTGGCCTAAGGAGATGTTTAATAATCAGCCAATAACAACACACACACACACACACACACACACACACACACACACAGAGTAGGGTAAAAGCAAAACCTAGAATTTACTAGTACATATAAAAAGGAATAAAAGCAAAGTTCCCACTGAGAACCAAGAGGTGATAATCCTTGAGCAATGAGAGCCAGTCCAATCAGGTCTGATAGCCCTTTTAGAACACGTCTTCCTACAACTGTAGCTGATGTAGCAAGCAAGTACTCACGCTGGTTCTGATCAGGTCTCCATAGGTGATGGTTTTCCTATGGAGTCCAAATTCTTGTCCTGGCCAAGCCAGAGTTACAGTTACTGCCAAGCCATGCAGTCCACGTGTGCCTCCAGGCAGGGAGGGAGATCACCAGTCTAGCAGCGTCTGCTAGAGATCACAGTGAGAGAGTGAGTGAGAGAGACCCAAAAGCCCCCGGTTCAGTCCTTTTAAAAGTTCCCTCCCCCCCCCCGTGATTCGTTCGGGCGGGTCACCTGGCCAAAGGTAGATTCCATCCTGACCAGTCCGAGCCAATCAGTTTAGGAATTTCAGGAATGTGGGGTCCTTCCCATGTGCTGGATTAGAGGCCTAGCGCTCAGATCAGGCCTGACTTGGGTTCAGGCAGGGTGTTTTTGTCAGTGTCAGTGGCTATCTTTGCCCGTGCCCAAGGCATTTTGCCACAGGCATGCACTCAAGGATAGGGGACAGATCCATGATGCGGATCCATGATGTGGACCCTTTTCTTCCTGAACTCATTCTTGCTCCCAACTTCTATGTGGCCCTTGGAGCATATACTCATTTTCAGTGCAGCCCCTGGAAAGTAAAGTTGTTTCCTACCACCTTCACCCTAAGATTTTACCCTTGCATAGTTCTTAATCTGCACTTCCTGTTATCTTTTGACTCTTGGTTTTTAACACCACTATCAATGGGTTTTTAACTTCATTCTTTTTAAATATCTGAAATCTATGTTTCCCACCGACACAAACACTGCTCCGTCCCAAGTAATTGCCTTCTTATATAAACCTGTCCTGCATTTGCATGGTCTATAGTTGTGCCTTGTTACATGCCTAAGGAAGGGCCCAGTGTGGCCTGAAAGCTTTCGCATTCTCACCAACAATAGTTGGTCCAATAAGAGAGATTATCTGAAAACTCTGTAGTACATCAGTCAATGAAGGGCTGTTGTGAAATCCAGGGTATTTTTAGACATTACGAGACCATGCTCAACCACAGTCAATACCCTGTGGTGGGGAATGGCCTCGTAATGTCTATTGGGGAACCGGAAGTTTCTCCCCAGATGTTAGCCATGGTCAATCACGGCGGGGAATCACATTCATCACACGATCGGCGGTACCAGCGGGGCCGGTGCCAATTGTGTGGTGAACGTGATTCCCCACCGCGATGAAGGGGCCCGTCCCGTCTGGACGGCAACCACGGCCTGGAATCCCCAGCGGGATTCCGGGCCGTGGTCAATTCGGGTGGGCACTGCAGCCACATTGGCCGCGGTGCCCGCCCGTCTCCCCAGAGGGTGGGCGGCGGGGGAGCGTGGGGGGCGGGGCCATGCAGCCACACGTTGCGCTGCACGGTCCCTCCCCGATTCCCCGCCGGGGTCAGCTGGTACGTCTGTTGGACGTGACGGGCTGATTTCGGCGGGGAATCAGAAGGGTGATTCCGGGACGGGGCGAATGCCGCCTCGTCTCGTCTGAAATCACCCCCAGTGTGTCCTTGCAAGCAGAGCTGTTTGAAACTGCTTTTTCTCAGAGGGCTGGATTGACCACTGCTTTGCTCCTTGGATAGTTATGTGTCTCTACAAATTAAGCTCCCTGTACATTACAAACAATATCATTGTGAGTTGATAACAAATGATGCCCACTCAAATCACTTACATAAGGCCCTCAATGTTAGATGATTGGATCGTGTAAGATTAGGACATTTAATTGCAGTGGGATCTCCAGCAATGGGAATCTTCACTCATCGACTCCATTTGTTGGAGGTCCCATCTAAACGTGAACTAACCTACAGCCTGGTCTTGAAGTTGATTGCAACTTTCCATTGAGTTATATGGGATTGGCTCCTAGAGAGTCAGGTGATCGCAGCAACTTCTGAGTACCTCCTGTCTAGTCCTGCTCTTGTTGGAGTCAGTGGTAAAGCGCTCCTGGACTCCAACTGTTCAAGATCCAGCATCCATTGAGAACACACACAAAGGGGCCTGGGAGAGAGGCCAACAAGAATCAGAGCAATCAACGGCCTCTGTCCTTACAGGTTTTACAGATACATCCCTTTGCCTCAAAGCAAGAGCGTTGCCTGATGCCTGGTTTGTTGTGACTCCTGCTTAATGAAGGCTGGAGACGTTAAATGCTTTCCGTCTCGTCCACTGAATAAAAGATTAAGCCATTTCCTTAATTACCCTCTCTCTTTTATTGAACACCCACTAGGCAAATCCCAGGACATTCTGCCAAGTGAATAAAAACCTTGCAGCCAATTATTGGAGATAATCTACCTGAGCCAGGTGTAATTTCTTACAGCAATGAAAGCCACCCCTGTGATGGAGAGACCAATGGAAGATCTCTCCAGTGCTTAGAAATGTCTTCTTCCCCTGCCCCCAAATAAGTGGGTTATGTTTTATATTGATGTTACATTGTTATTTGTACTTTATTTATTGATGTATTATTTTTGTTTATGTCATATTTTTATATGATTTTAATATGTTGTGAGTCGCCCCGAGCTGCTATAGCAGGAGGGGGCAGCCAATAAATTGAAATAAATAAATAAATAAATAAATAAAACAGGTCGGGCTGGAGTGGGGATGGTGCAGATGCAGGATAACAAAGCAGAAGCACACAATTTACACAAAGGCCTAAATATTGCTCTGCCTGCCTTCTGCTTCCTGTCATGTTCCTTTTATGCTGAATAATAGGGACATCGGAGACCAATCAGAGCCTGGTGAGTGGGGTGGTGCCCCATCAGGCTGTCTGGGCAGTAGAGCAGAGGCTAAGGGGCTGGCACACAGAGCTGGAGTTGACGCTACAGAGCTTGCCACCTCTTCCAGGGGCACAAGGGTGCTGGTTCTAATCTAGGTCCTGACAGTGGTGGAAGTTGACTACAGTGTACATATGCTGACTATAGGGCAACTGTGATCAGGACATGTGCATTTCCAAGTGCACATGTGTATTACAGTCAACAACTGGCCCCATGGATTGGAGGCAGCCTCCATGACACTGAGGACAGAAGTCCATTTCCCTATAGCCATGGTCTGATCTGCAGGCCACTTACCATGGATCACCAGTGGTCTGCACAGATTGCAATTTGGGAACTACTGCTGTAGAGAATAACAGTACTGCTTTGGTGAGTCTGCATCACTGGATTAGGCAAAAGACAGAAAAAAACACAGAAATATCTTAATTAGAGCTGACACAGGTATCCTAAAGATATAGTCAAATTCATGGAATCTCTAGGGGTGTGTACTAGGGCCCCAGGTTGTTTTTCTTTTTTGTTATAGTTTTTGTTATTAAAATGTGTCATTTTTGTTTTTGTTAATAACAAAATGTCATTTTTTGTTATCGTTGTCAGTATTGGTACTGATTTCAAATGAAGACTTTGTTTTTGGTATTGTTGTTGGTATTGGTATACACACAATATCTAGTTTTATTAATATAATATAATATAATATAATATAATATAATATAATATAATATAATATAATATAATATAATATAATATCATAAATCTATCTATCTGAATCTAAGTTAAACCTAATTTATGTATAATACAAAATATTCATATCCTATAATCCTAGGGGGTGACAGACAGGGTAAGGGAAAAGAAAAATTCAGAGGTATATTCACTATCTCTAATCTATCTCTATTCTATATTTCTCATCTAATATATATATCTAAACTATACTACCTATATCTCTCTCTATATATGTGTACAGGGGGAGACAGGCAGAAGAAGGAAAAAGGTAAAATGTAAGGGTAAGGAATAAATATTGGAAAGGTAAGGTGGTAGGGACATATATGGGAGGATTTTTAGTGCAAGCACCAGCAGATTCTTGACAGAGCAATAGCTAACACAGAACCAGAGTCAAGAAGCCTAGCCCTGAACTATAAAGGGTTGCAGTGCCCTCCCCCAAAGCTTCCCTGATTGGTTCTGGGAGGCAGGAGGCATTGAGCAATCACAGGGTGCCATTCAACTGCCTGGGACCTGCTTGTACTGCTCATTAGCCAGCAATTACACCCATCAGGTCCTTCCCCTCCCATCACAGGCCCAGTTCAAGAGTTCAACACTGGGTGATTTCGAACATGATGCGGTGAGATTCACCACAGTGAACCTCAATTGCTTCACCGCAGGCTGTGGTGAGTTGCGCGGCCCCAACAGACGTGACAGGGGTGGCACCACCACCTGGGGCCAAGCGGAGTGAACACGGGCCGGGGGAACACAACGGACGTGACGTGGTGGCGAGGACTGCAGTGGGAGCTCCACAAGGCACCGGGGTTACCCGGCCGTCACCACGGCCCGTGGTCATTTCCTTCCTCCATGGCCGGGGTTTTCCCTTCGGAAGTTACATTTCATTCACCCCTGCCATGGTGAACATTCACCACACTTCTGGACCTCCTCCCGCCCGACCTCACAAAGCGTGGTTAGATTCACCCCGGGCTGCATTTGACTGTGGTGAACATCTGGATGCGCGCCAACAGACGTGCACGGCTCTTTCACTACCGCCCGTGTTTGACTGCAGTTGATTGTGGTGACTGCCGAAAATGTAACATCTGAAATCACCCACTGTTTCTGGCTTTGAGATGTCTGCTCCCTCCTCCCCTCACCACATTTCCCTCCAAAAAACACCTGCTAGGCAATAACAAAATCAATAACAACTTTAGTTATTGTTATTGATTTCATTATTATTTTTTGTCATTTTCGTTATTGCAATAATGATAACGAAAATGACAAATTTTGTTTTTGTTATTAATATAACAAAAATGACATGCACACCCCTAGGAATCGCCACCACCCAATCAGAAAATGGTGGTTCAGGTAATAACCGATATCCATTCACGGTATTCTGTTAGGTACCTGTTTTTCTGTTTTATTTTGTTTTCATGTTTCTGNGCCCTTTGGATTTGGTTCAATTGGCCCTTTTCAAATGGGCTGTTGTGGATGGGGGAATGGGTGTGCGCCTGCGGTGGGTGGAGGTGGGTGTGCTGTTGTTCTCACGGGCGCACACCCATCTTCTCCACCCACAGAGCAACTGTCAACTGGAGCCCATTTCTCCGTGTGTGAGAGATGGGTGGTGTGTGGGAGCTCGCACGCACCTCCACCCGTCCGCTGCGGCTTTCCCACGGGCACCTTCCACCCAGCTCCACGCAGCAAAACTGCATGGAGATGGGTACTGGGGACATCTTGTGTGAAAAAGGCCAAAGTGGCCAAATTTGATTGATAAGATCTTTGCAGAGTATATGTGTTTCATCACTTCTAGCTAGAAAGAACCAAGAAATCGGAGTTTAGATTATCCAGGTCATGGTCACAACTGTATGTTTTTTTCGGACAACATTGACCTTCTCGGGCTCCAGAAAACATAATAACCAACATGGAGCCATAATGAACTTGGACTGGCTTCCCAGCTAGTGGAATGCGATGCCAGGATATAGGAGAGAACACATATTGTGCTCCACAAAGCCAGCATTCTTAAAATGTCCATGGTGTAAGCTAAACCAAAATGCTACTTTACTGCGAACAAGTCTCTCTCTCTCTCTCTCTCTCTCTCTCTTTCTCTTTCTCATGAATTCTGTGTCTTTCTAAATCCAACCCAGGTATTCTCCAGAGAAGATTTGTTTGCATCCCATGTAACTTCAACCTTCCCATTAAAAACATTAAAAATGTGGTTTATCATGAGAACATAAGTAGTGCCATACTGAGTCAGACCAATGGTCCATCAAGCCCAGCATCCTGTCTCCGACAGTGGTCAATTTTGGTCACATGGGAGAAGTATCAGCAGTCGGCAGCTAGGTTCATGGAGTGTCCCCTAGTTCTAGTAGTATTTGAGAGGGTAAATAACTGTTCCCTATCTACTCNCAGCCACCTGCTCCCCTTCCCCCTGGGCCAGGAGAGGGCAATGGCAATTTCCCAGGCTGACGCCTGTGGCATTTGCAGGCCCAAGAGGGGTGCGTCGCATTGGTCCCTGGCAGAGGTTGCTGCAGCCAACCTGAGTCCTTCCTCCCTCAGCATCGCCCTCCCTTGTGGGGAGAGAGGAGCCAGGTTGAGCGGTGGCAGCTTACTTGTCCCTAGTTGGTTTGGGCAGAGGGAAGTTGTTTTGCCCAAGGGCCTGCCTGCCTCAGCGTCTGGGGAGGGCACTGGCCCTGGCGATTCTGGGACTTTTGCATCAATTTTCAGCAACTGGCTGGGACACTGGAACAACCTACAAAATCCCGGACTGTCCTGGTGAAACTGGTATGTATGGTCACCCTCAGTCTAACTGACCCAGGTACATTTTTAGTCAGTTTTTTTTCCAGTCACAAAAACTACAACACAGACGACAGCCAAATGAATGCAGAAAGCTTGACTCCTTTCTTATTTGAGAAGTCATTTAATTTGAAGAGGAATAAGTTTCAACAAGAAAATATTATGTTAACTTTTGCAGGACTTTGTGGTCAGAGAGACCCCACCTTCCAGCCCAACACTACAGGAAAATAAATAAATCTAGCGGAGAACTTGTTGAGAATACACAAGAGCAATTTCTTGCAGGCGTATTCTTCCTGATGTAGCTTTGCCTTGCCATTCAGAGACAAATAGCGAATGAGTCCTAGCATGACTCAAGATTTTGACACCTTTGACTCATCCACCTTTGCGTATGTAATTAAAGAGCACAGCTGAGGGCTGTATTTCTTCCAGACAATGTTTTAATAAAAAAAAACCCCAAATATGTTAAAACTGCTATAAAAAGAAGCTGTGGCAGCATTTCAGGAATAGCTAGGAGGCATTATTGTTTTCCCTTCTGATTGCTTTATATCTTTTAATTTGTAACATGGATGGCGCGGGGGGTGGAATAAAATTCTGTGCTAGCTGCCAAAAAACCAAGCCAGAAACATAAATGCTGTTCTGAGCTTAACTCACCTGGGTTTAAAGTGGCCACAAATGATCACTTTAAAAATAATATCCCTGAAGTCTTCACTAAATGCAAAGTCATTGATCAGGAGGAGTGGCTCAGTGGGAGCCAGGCTATAAACTTCAGCTTGGCTTGGAGTGACCAGACCAGACTCATCAGCGAGCAGAACACAGTGCCTAGTAACTTTTTACAACCCTTGCAAGATCATTCTTACATTAAAGCCCTTGGTTCTAGGGCTGGTCTTGTTTTTTAAAGCTGCCCTCGAGGGCGCCTNTAGGCAATAACAAAATCAATAACAACTTTAGTTATTGTTATTGATTTCATTATTATTTTTTGTCATTTTCGTTATTGCAATAATGATAACGAAAATGACAAATTTTGTTTTTGTTATTAATATAACAAAAATGACATGCACACCCCTAGGAATCGCCACCACCCAATCAGAAAATGGTGGTTCAGGTAATAACCGATATCCATTCACGGTATTCTGTTAGGTACCTGTTTTTCTGTTTTATTTTGTTTTCATGTTTCTGGGGTCTGGGCTTGCTTATTTTAGTGATCTCATAAATTTTTGGCAATATTTGCACTATCTCCCACTTACCACTACTGGAATTGTTGCATGTGAAATACAAAAATGACTGAAAGATTGAAACAATCAAACCAAAACTTATCAACACGCACATACACAAACCCCCAACAACCTCAAAATGAAATACCTGAGAAATCAGATATTTTAGAACCCAGCTTTTGGTTGCAGATACTGTTCAGATATCTGAATATCTACCCCAAATTTTGATACCTATGAATACCAAACCTACTTCCCATTTTAGCTCTAATAATTGCTTCCATGCTGGGTGAGGGATTGTTTTCCTAACGGTAATGATGATCCCACATCTGACTTCAGCGGAATTCTGCCCATCTCTAGAACTCCTTCTTTATTACAAATTGACTGTCTTCAGGAATTCATCTTCACCTGAGTTTAGGCCTTGCCACCAATTCACCTTCATGCTGCTGAGTGCCGTTGTGGTAAACCCACCCCTTGGGTTTGTTAGTCCCGTGCACCCTTGCCTGAAGTGAGTCAAACAGATTATGTGATAACAATTTCCATGATCTCCTCCTTTCAGACAGCTCGGTGGGACCATTGGAAAACCTTCCTCTTCTAGAACAGGCATCCTGTTACTCTTCAAGACATCCCCTGTTTATAAAAACAATGCAGCAAGGCGGACAATAGACTCATCCCCCAGTGACCCTTCTTGAATTTTTGCTGCCACGGGTCATAAAGTTGACGGCATTTCTTCCACACAAGAGCCTGCTGTTATCCAGCTGGGTGTGTGGGTGTGTGTGTGTATCTCTAAGGCAGGGAAGACAGATGTTTGTCTCTGTAGTTAAATGACCTGTTTTTATTCTGATCCAGTTTATATTATACTAAAAAGAAAAGAGGAAGAAGGGGGAGAAGTCTGGATTTCTTGTTTAGCTCCTACTCTCTTGCCAGATGAATTAGCTAGAAGCATTTTAAGTCTGACAAATTTCAGCTCAGTTAGGACACTTTTAAACGAGACAAGAAACGCAGCTGATCCTTTGATCAGCCGCATTTCTTGGCGCTCGTTTAAAAGCCTAACTTGGATCTTCCCCCGCGTCAGACCAGGCAGGCGATCCTGCCCCCTCTGACGCGGATCCCCGAAGTGCTGGCTTTACGTCGCACTTCCGGGTTCTTTGGCCCAGGCGCATGTGCAGAAGGACGCGCATGTGCACAAAGACTAAACGACGTGCCTGATGATCTTCTGATCATCAGTCACGGCGTACAGCGGAAGGCGGGGGGGATATGCCAGCACTTTTCGATCCCGCTTGTGAGCGGGATCGTATAAAAGCGCCCTTAGAATAGCTCATTCTGACTCATTCCCTTTTGTCTGTGCCTGTGTTCACGGGTCCCTTGGGTAAATTAACTTTTGGTAGGCATGCCACAGTTAGGTCCCAAGGGAATTCCCTCTTCTGCCAGCTTGGCATCTCAAGAGACTATGGCATGGGAGAGACCTACGGAATTTCTTGGGGCAAGCCAAGCAATCATCCAATGAAATGAATGGTTATCACTGCGAGAAGGCACAATAAACAATACCGCTTTCACACAAGATGGCGGCGGAGGGTGGGGGAGGGAAACTGCTGCGAGTCAAAGACACAGCGGGGGGAGGAGCGGAATGACGAAAGTTCCGCTAATGTGAACAGGGTTCTGCCGTGATCTTATTCACTGATCACAGGGCTGGATTTTGTGCCCCACCCCCCTGAATATCTTTTGCACTCCTCCCACTCAACGGAGGGGAAGGGGCTCCTCCCGGTTTGAGAACCTAGGTAAGGAAGCTGACTGGATCATCTGCTCCAGTGGGGACAATGGTGTAACAAGGCTGTGGTGGGCCCAGGGTCACATTCCAATTATGGACCCACCTAAGGGCAAAGGGGCTGAGTCTTCCTAAGCAGTGGCCCTCCCAAGACTAGTTCCAGCCAGAAAAAGGTTGTGGTGCTGCCCTGGCCTCCAATGAGGCTTGCCAGAGTGGCAACAACCTCAGCATGAAGGAAGCTTTAATTGTTGGTTGGGCCAGTTCTTCATCCCTGCTCACTCTGAAAACTTCCTTTTTGGCGAGGTCCTTCACAAGCAGCCTGAGATCCGCTAGAAAATTTGAAGAGTGCGTGGAAGCAGAGTTTTGGCCTTGTGCTCCCTCATTCACTCCGAAACATTTCCTAGTGGAGCTCAAGCCACTTGCAAAGGGCGCCCCTAGCGTTCAAGGACTGGACTCACTCAACTGAGTCTCTTGCTCCATGGTAGTTACTAGGGGTGGGAATGTTGGTTTCAGACAGAACCAAAACGGTCAATGGCTGTTTCAGTTTTAAAACCGTAAAAATGAAATTTTAATTTCGGTTCNCTGGGGCACAAGACTTTTTACATCTTTCCATTGTGAAAACTGACCATTTAATTCTACTCTTTGCTTCCTATCCTTTAACCAGTTACCAATTCATACTAAGACACTACCTCCTATCCCATGACTTTTAAACAATTTTCTCAAGTCTTTTATGTGGGACCTTATCAAATGCTTTCTAGAAATCCAGGTACACAGCCAAAACGTCAACACAGCGGAATCTCTCTCAGCTCGTGTATAGTTCCTTCTGCATGAGCGCGTTCCTTTGCCATAGCAGGTTGATTGCATTAATAAAGTATCACAGTTGCCTAGTCAGGAAGACTATTTACATTTTTGCTGAAGCTTGTGTTGTGAAGCAGGGAGCTGTGCAGCAGGAGAGTTGAGCTGAAAATAAAAAGGGAGACTTGATGAGGCTGGGATGGAGAGAATGGGATCTGGTCTTGTAGGAGGAGGAATTACAGAATCTGACATTCTTTATCCCATCTGGACCTTATCTCTTGAAACAATTGAAGGTGAGATAACAGATTCCCACTGACTTCAATAGGGCCTTGGATCATGGACATAGTTTGAGTGATTCTAGACATAACACTAGCTATTTATTGCAGCCATAAACATGAAGTTTCCTTTTACATTTGTAAATGGTGGAACGGGGCGTGACCCTTTCTGATGAGACCACACCCCCTTTCCTGAGCATGGTGACATCACAGTACTGGGAAAGGGGCAGGATGGAGAGATTCGCCTGCCTCCTGCACCTGTCTGAATTTAATTCTGCAGTCACCCCTTGGTGTGGGGTGAGGCAGCCACAAGCTGGAAGAGGTGTGGGGGAGTGAAGAATAGTTACGTGGCTGTTGGGAGGACTCTGTTGGGGAGTTGGTCTAACAAGCAATCATAGGATAATTTCAGACGATACAGGACCACGGTCAACCACAGTGAAACCCCTGTGGTGACCAAAAGTCCCGTAATGTGTATATGATTCCCGCCAGAGGTTCACCCCAGAGAACCTCTGGTGGGAATCATTTTAACCATGATTCCGGGGATGGTGCCGGCACCATTCCCGAAATCGTGGTTAGCGCAACCACGTTCCGGGATGGGCTAAATGTGACATCTGTTACATTTGGCCCATCCTGGATCGTGGTCCCGGCCATGATCTGGGATCTGGTGCAGCGGCCGGATTGGCTGCTGCACCCGCCCATCGCACCAAGGACAGGAAGCCAGGGGAGCATGGGGGGGGGGGCGAGACTGTGTGCAGCCGCATGTTNGGGCAATCCATTCCCCGCTGATCACTCCCTGCTCCTGACAGTAAGAAGTTCCCATCTTAAACTGCTTGGCTAACAGCCATTAATGGACCTATTCTCCAAGAACTTCTCCTGTTCTTTTTTAAACCCAGCTACGCTACTGCCCCTGACAACCTTCTCTGGCAACAAATTCCGTAATTTAACTGTGAGTTGAGTGAAAAAAACTCTTCCTTTTATTTGTTTTCAATCTGCCACCATTTAGTTTCAGGGAGTGTCCCCTAGTTCTAGTGCTACTTGACAGGGTAAATAACTGTTCCCTATCTACTTGTTCCACTCCACTCAAGATTTTATAAACCTCTGTCATTCCTATTTTACAGACAGGTTAATTGAGGCTGAGAAACACTGAAACAATGATTTTCCCAAGGCCTCCCACTGACTTTATGGCAAAACCAGGATTTGAACCTTAGCCTCCCAGGCCCTAATCCAGCAGCTTATTCACTAAGCCTCACTGGCTGTAGAGGTTCCTTAGCTGTGAGGTATGGAAAAGCTCCCCACAAGCTCTTTTTGTGCATGGGGCAGGAGGCGTCATGATCTTGATCAAAATTGGATCGTTTTTGCACATCTCTGTGCTATGTGGGTCTACCCCAGGCGGCTGTTTGGGAGTTGCAGTTGGTGCAGAATGCAGCGGCCTGTCTTCTATTGGGGGCAGGTTGCCGGGAGCACATTACAGCTGTGCTCCAGCATCTGCACTGGCTGCCAATAGCTTTATGGGCACAACTCAAGGAGCTGGTTTTGAAAGCCCTAAATGGCTTGGACCCCTGGTATCTAAAAGACCGCCTCCTCCTTCCTGTCCCATTGTGGTCTCTGAGGTCAGCCGGGAGAGCCCTCTTGCAGGTACCATCGGCCCATGAACATTTTACAGCTAGGGCACACAGAGAGACATTTTCGGTGGCTGCCCTGTGATTATGGAACTCCCTCCCCTTGGAGGTTCGTTTAAGACCGAGCCTGTTCATCTTCTGGAAATGTCGTAAGATCTTTTTAGTTGGCCAGGCATTTGGCAGGCAGGGATAAGGTTGGGGTGGGGGGGAAGGGTTGGTGGGTAGGAGACGTTTAGATGTTTTTATTGATTCTAAGCCACCCTGAGCTTTGATGGGAAGGGCGGCATATAAATTTAAATAAACAAATAAATACTTAACTCTCAGAACTGGTCAGACAGACAAAAAGCTTGGAAATCACCAAAGAAGAACAAGCAGGATTGAGCCATGAAGAACCGCAGAAAAAGACAGCCATTAGAGGTGAAACGAATAGGCAGTTCGATATTTTCAGACATTATTCACACATTCAGGTAGGCATCCAAATAGCGAATCAATGTATTTATTTACATTTCTTACCCTGCCCGTCCCACCAAAGGCAGTTCAAGGCAGTTTACATCTGTCTGTCTGTCTAAATACACTTACATACAAAAAACATAAAGCACCCACAAAACATCCCCAACCCTTTCCCACTCCAATCCCCCCTACCCTCTGACTCCCTCTTTACCCCTATGACTCCCCCCTTTACCCCCACAACTCCCCCACTACACTCGCCTCCACTGCCAGATGCCCTTGTGAATAAGGTAGTTTTGCACTGCCTCCTAAAGGTGCGCTCAAGCCCTGGCATAAATGCCTCTTCCAGGGAAGGGAGTTCCATAACTGCAGTGTGGTGGCTGANGTGGAGATGGGCACTGGGGACATCTTGTGTGAAAAAGGCCAAAGTGGCCAAATTTGATTGATAAGATCTTTGCAGAGTATATGTGTTTCATCACTACTAGCTAGAAAAAACCAAGAAATCGGAGTTTAGATTATCCAGGTCATGGTCACAACTGTATGTTTTTTTAGGACAACATTGACCCTCTCGGGCTCCAGAAAACATAATAACCAACATGGAGCCATAATGAACTTGGACTGGCTTCCCAGCTAGTGGAATGCGATGCCAGGATATAGGAGAGAACACATATTGTGCTCCACAAAGCCAGCATTCTTAAAATGTCCATGGTGTAAGCTAAACCAAAATGCTACTTTACTGCGAACAAGTCTCTCTCTCTCTCTCTCTCTCTCTCTCTTTCTCTTTCTCATGAATTCTGTGTCTTTCTAAATCCAACCCAGGTATTCTCCAGAGAAGATTTGTTTGCATCCCATGTAACTTCAACCTTCCCATTAAAAACATTAAAAATGTGGTTTATCATGAGAACATAAGTAGTGCCATACTGAGTCAGACCAATGGTCCATCAAGCCCAGCATCCTGTCTCCGACAGTGGTCAATTTTGGTCACATGGGAGAAGTATCAGCAGTCGGCAGCTAGGTTCATGGAGTGTCCCCTAGTTCTAGTAGTATTTGAGAGGGTAAATAACTGTTCCCTATCTACTCATTCCACACCACTCAAGATTTTAGAAACCTCTATCATGTCTCCTCTCAGTCTTCTCTTCTCTAAGCTGAAGAGACCTAGCTTGTCAAGTCTCCCTCTTGGGGTTGTAATGTTACAAGGGTTGTTCCATACCCTTTATCATTCTCATTGCCATTCTCTGTACCTTTTCTAGTTCAGCGATGTTTTTTTTTAAGATGTGGCGACTGGAATTGCACACAATACTCCAGGTGTGATCACACCATCGATTTGTACAGAGACATGATGACATCCTCAGTTTTATTCTCTATCCCTTTGTGAATAACTCCTAAGATTCTGTTTGCTTTTTTGACTGCTGCGGCACACTGGGCTGAAGATTTCAGTGTATTGTCCACAATCACTCCCAGATCCTTTTCCTGAGTGGTTACTCCTAGCTTAGTACCCAGCATTGTGTACTCATAGTTTGGATTATTTTGGATTATTTTTCCCTATGTGCATAATTTTGCACTTGTCCACATTAAATCTCATTTGCCATGCAGATGCCCAGGCACCCAGTCTCGTAAGATGCTGTTGCAGTTTGCGGCAGAGTGGCTGCCTGAAGTAAAGTCAGCCCTTTGACCACAAGCAATTAACATGGGAGGCAACCCTCAGGTAAATAGGCAGCTTGTTAAATTCTTGCTTAGAAGGGCTATGGGCCCTTTAAGAGAGATTCCTGGAGATGAACAGGAAGTGGAGGGGCATGGCTATTGGCCATAAAAGCAGAGGCAGCAGCGAGGGGAGTCAGTCTGCCTTGAGCTCCTTAGGAGGAAGGAGCCGCTGTCGCCGCTGTCGCCGCCGCCGCCGCCGCCGCCACCACCTGCTGAAAGAAAAGAGCATGGAGGCCGCCAATCTTGCTGAATCACAGAGGGAAGACTACTCCAAGCCTGGAAGAAACTGCAACTGCGTCCTCACAGACGATGTGGGAAAACCAGGTGGGGTTGTAACATTACAAGGGCTCAAGCTGAAAACAAAGTTGAATGGGAAGAGACCCTGGACTTTATGTGCCCATTTGGGGAGAACTTTATGTTGATGTGCAGGACTAAATTTATATTGGGGACCCACTGGTTGGGAGAAGCCCCTACCCGGTGGACTGTAAGGGGAGCAGGGAGATCCATGACAAATTGCCAAACAAATAATCAGAGCAGCTTTGGCTAACAATCAATGGACTGAACCCCAAAAGGAAAATGGATTTAAGGAAGAGATTTTATGTGGTGGGGTGCTAATTCCCCAGGAACCCAGATTGTGAAGTGGGGACCCTAAGTCCTGTCCACACAGTTCTTCACAGTCTGCTTGTGTTTTAACTACCTTGAATAACTTGGTGTCATCTGCAAATTTGATCACCTCACTCTTAACGTCCGTTTCCAGATCATTAACAAATACATAAAACAGCACCGGTCCCAATACAGATCCCTGGGGCACAAGACTTTTTACATCTTTCCATTGTGAAAACTGACCATTTAATTCTACTCTTTGCTTCCTATCCTTTAACCAGTTACCAATTCATACTAAGACACTACCTCCTATCCCATGACTTTTAAACAATTTTCTCAAGTCTTTTATGTGGGACCTTATCAAATGCTTTCTAGAAATCCAGGTACACAGCCAAAACGTCAACACAGCGGAATCTCTCTCAGCTCGTGTATAGTTCCTTCTGCATGAGCGCGTTCCTTTGCCATAGCAGGTTGATTGCATTAATAAAGTATCACAGTTGCCTAGTCAGGAAGACTATTTACATTTTTGCTGAAGCTTGTGTTGTGAAGCAGGGAGCTGTGCAGCAGGAGAGTTGAGCTGAAAATAAAAAGGGAGACTTGATGAGGCTGGGATGGAGAGAATGGGATCTGGTCTTGTAGGAGGAGGAATTACAGAATCTGACATTCTTTATCCCATCTGGACCTTATCTCTTGAAACAATTGAAGGTGAGATAACAGATTCCCACTGACTTCAATAGGGCCTTGGATCATGGACATAGTTTGAGTGATTCTAGACATAACACTAGCTATTTATTGCAGCCATAAACATGAAGTTTCCTTTTACATTTGTAAATGGTGGAATGGGGCGTGACCCTTTCTGATGAGACCACACCCCCTTTCCTGAGCATGGTGACATCACAGTACTGGGAAAGGGGCAGGATGGAGAGATTCGCCTGCCTCCTGCACCTGTCTGAATTTAATTCTGCAGTCACCCCTTGGTGAGGGGTGAGGCAGACACAAGCTGGAAGAGGTGTGGGGGAGTGAAGAATAGTTACATGGCTGTTGGGAGGACTCTGTTGGGGAGTTGGTCTAACAAGCAATCATAGGATAATTTCAGACGATACAGGACCACGGTCAACCACAGTGAAACCCCTGTGGTGACCAAAAGTCCCGTAATGTGTATATGATTCCCGCCAGAGGTTCACCCCAGAGAACCTCTGGTGGGAATCATTTTAACCATGATTCCGGGGATGGTGCCGGCACCATTCCCGAAATCGTGGTTAGCGCAACCACGTTCCGGGATGGGCTAAATGTGACATCTGTTACATTTGGCCCATCCTGGATCGTGGTCCCGGCCATGATCTGGGATCTGGTGCAGCGGCCGGATTGGCTGCTGCACCCGCCCATCGCACCAAGGACAGGAAGCCAGGGGAGCATGGGGGGGGGGGTGAGACTGTGCAGCCGCATGTTGTGCCGTGCAGCCCCTCCCCCTCCCCGATCCCCAGAGAGGATCAGCCTGGCATGTCTAAAGGATGGCTGGGCTGATTCCTGAAACGGATCCCGGTCCGTGGTTCAGCGTGGCGGGCCATAGTAACATTTGTATAATCAGGCATGTGGTTGTGATGGCACCACCAAATGCAACATGTGGTGGCTTTCCCATACATTTATCTTTACCTCTGGTAACACCAAGTGTCTTTTACTTAGGTTGGGAAGGGGCTAAAATATGAGTATTCTTCAGGATCTGTGCTGCCTCAGTCCTTCATGGAGTCTTGTGATTTTAGGAGCAGCCCGTGAAAAGGATCTAGGGACTGCAGTTGATCACACACTGAACATGAGTCAGCAACGTAATCTGGCTTCAAAAAAGACTAACACAATTTTAGGCTGCACGAACAGATGCATTGTTTCCAAGGGTGTTTTGTTTTTAGACAAGCTCCTCCCCACCCATTGCCAACCCATCGCCCACCCATCATGCACGTTGCAGGGCTACGTTGGTGCCCTAGGCAGCCCTACATCAGACATGATGGGTGGGGAGGCACTTGTCTAAAAACACCCTATGTCAGTGAAAGTAATAATTCTAATCTATTCAGCACTGGTCAGATCTCCCCTGAAGTAACGTGCCTAGTTTTGAGTGCCTCATTTTAAGGACATTGACATACTGGAGTGGGTACAGAGGGAACAACAAAGAAGATAAAGGCAATGGCAATCAAGTCTTATGAGGAAAAGTTGAAGGAACTGGGTATGTTTAGTCAAGTGAAGAGAAGATTAAGGGAAGACATGATAACAATCTTCAAATAGCTAAAGGTTGGTCACAAAGAAGATGGCAAGGAACTGTTCTTCATTGCCACAGAGGGCAGGACTAGGGCTGAAACTTGCCCTTGTGTTCTGGTTAAATCTTAGCAAGAATTGGCTTCTCGTCAGGATTTGCGAGAATGAGACCAAGTCGAGAATCACCTGATTCTGGGCCCATTCTTGTGGAAAATTCACACGGCTGAAAACTGGCACTGCGCATGTGAAAAATGGCCGCCGTGGCCATTTCTTCGCATGCGCAGCCCCTGGCAGTCATTTTGTGCATGTGCAGAGTGCTTTAAGGGCAATGAGAATTTCGTGAGATTCTCAAGAACCCTAAAAAAACACTGTGCATGCGCAAAATGGCTGCCAGGGACCACGCATGTGCAGAAATGACCGCAGTGGCCATTCTGTGCATGTTTGTGCAATGCACATTTGAGATTTTCGAGAATCTCATGTGGTTCTTGAAAATCTCCACGAGATCTCATGAGATCACGCACGGGGCTGCGAGAATCTCATGTGTTCTCATGATAGCGCAAGGGATTCTCGTTTCCACACTAGTCAGGAATTAAAATAATGGGCTTAGGTTACAGGAAGGTAGATTTTGGTTAAATATATGGGGGGGGAATCCTAACATTAGGGATGTGCGAACAGAATGCAGTTCGGATGTTCAGACGTTCGGTCGTTCGGTTCAAAACACAAGTTCGGGTTCGGTTGTTCGGTTCGACNTTCCTTCTGCATGAGCGCGTTCCTTTGCCATAGCAGGTTGATTGCATTAATAAAGTATCACAGTTGCCTAGTCAGGAAGACTATTTACATTTTTGCTGAAGCTTGTGTTGTGAAGCAGGGAGCTGTGCAGCAGGAGAGTTGAGCTGAAAATAAAAAGGGAGACTTGATGAGGCTGGGATGGAGAGAATGGGATCTGGTCTTGTAGGAGGAGGAATTACAGAATCTGACATTCTTTATCCCATCTGGACCTTATCTCTTGAAACAATTGAAGGTGAGATAACAGATTCCCACTGACTTCAATAGGGCCTTGGATCATGGACATAGTTTGAGTGATTCTAGACATAACACTAGCTATTTATTGCAGCCATAAACATGAAGTTTCCTTTTACATTTGTAAATGGTGGAACGGGGCGTGACCCTTTCTGATGAGACCACACCCCCTTTCCTGAGCATGGTGACATCACAGTACTGGGAAAGGGGCAGGATGGAGAGATTCGCCTGCCTCCTGCACCTGTCTGAATTTAATTCTGCAGTCACCCCTTGGTGTGGGGTGAGGCAGCCACAAGCTGGAAGAGGTGTGGGGGAGTGAAGAATAGTTACGTGGCTGTTGGGAGGACTCTGTTGGGGAGTTGGTCTAACAAGCAATCATAGGATAATTTCAGACGATACAGGACCATGGTCAACCACAGTGAAACCCCTGTGGTGACCAAAAGTCCCGTAATGTGTATATGATTCCCGCCAGAGGTTCACCCCAGAGAACCTCTGGCGGGAATCATTTTAACCATGATTCCGGGGATGGTGCCGGCACCATTCCCGAAATCGTGGTTAGCGCAACCACGTTCCGGGATGGGCTAAATGTGACATCTGTTACATTTGGCCCATCCTGGATCGTGGTCCCGGCCATGATCTGGGATCTGGTGCAGCGGCCGGATTGGCTGCTGCACCCGCCCATCGCACCAAGGACAGGAAGCCAGGGGAGCATGGGGGGGGGGGCGAGACTGTGTGCAGCCGCATGTTGTGCCGTGCAGCCCCTCCCCCTCCCCGATCCCCAGAGAGGATCAGCCTGGCATGTCTAAAGGATGGCTGGGCTGATTCCTGAAACGGATCCCGGTCCGTGGTTCAGCGTGGCGGGCCATAGTAACATTTGTATAATCAGGCATGTGGTTGTGATGTCACCACCAAATGCAACATGTGGTGGCTTTCCCATACATTTATCTTTACCTCTGGTAACACCAAGTGTCTTTTACTTAGGTTGGGAAGGGGCTAAAATATGAGTATTCTTCAGGATCTGTGCTGCCTCAGTCCTTCATGGAGTCTTGTGATTTTAGGAGCAGCCCGTGAAAAGGATCTAGGGACTGCAGTTGATCACACACTGAACATGAGTCAGCAACGTAATCTGGCTTCAAAAAAGACTAACACAATTTTAGGCTGCACGAACAGATGCATTGTTTCCAAGGGTGTTTTGTTTTTAGACAAGCTCCTCCCCACCCATTGCCAACCCATCGCCCACCCATCATGCACGTTGCAGGGCTACGTTGGTGCCCTAGGCAGCCCTACATCAGACATGATGGGTGGGGAGGCACTTGTCTAAAAACACCCTATGTCAGTGAAAGTAATAATTCTAATCTATTCAGCACTGGTCAGATCTCCCCTGAAGTAACGTGCCTAGTTTTGAGTGCCTCATTTTAAGGACATTGACATACTGGAGTGGGTACAGAGGGAACAACAAAGAAGATAAAGGCAATGGCAATCAAGTCTTATGAGGAAAAGTTGAAGGAACTGGGTATGTTTAGTCAAGTGAAGAGAAGATTAAGGGAAGACATGATAACAATCTTCAAATAGCTAAAGGTTGGTCACAAAGAAGATGGCAAGGAACTGTTCTTCATTGCCACAGAGGGCAGGACTAGGGCTGAAACTTGCCCTTGTGTTCTGGTTAAATCTTAGCAAGAATTGGCTTCTCGTCAGGATTTGCGAGAATGAGACCAAGTCGAGAATCACCTGATTCTGGGCCCATTCTTGTGGAAAATTCACACGGCTGAAAACTGGCACTGCGCATGTGAAAAATGGCCGCTGTGGCCATTTCCGCGCATGCGCAGCCCCTGGCAGTCATTTTGTGCATGCGCAGAGTGCTTTAAGGGCAATGAGAATTTCGTGAGATTCTCAAGAACCCTAAAAAAACACTGTGCATGCGCAAAATGGCTGCCAGGGACCACACATGTGCAGAAATGAGTACAGTGGCAATTCTGCGCATGTTTGTGCAATGCACATTTGAGATTTTTGAGAATCTCACGTGGTTCTTGAAAATCTCAGCGAGATCTCATGAGATCATGCATGGAACTGCGAGAATCTCATGTGTTCTCATGATAACGCAAGGGATTCTCGTTTCCGCACTAGTCAGGAATTAAAATAAAGGGCTTAGGTTACAGGAAGGTAGATTTTGGTTAAATATATTGGGGGGGGGAAATCCTAACAGTAGGGATGTGCGAACAGAATGCAGTTCGGATGTTCAGACGTTCGGTCGTTCGGTTCAAAACACAAGTTCGGGTTCGGTTGTTCGGTTCGACGGAGTTCGGTTCGGCTGAACTCGGCCGAACATCCAAAAATAGCGCTGTCGGTACCGATACCGAAATCAAAATATCTTTTTCGGTATTGGTATCATTTGGCCGTGAAACCACCCCTGGTGCCAGGAAGTCTGCTCCTCAGCTGCCTCCCCCTTCCAGACACATTTTTCCTGCCCAAAGTCACGTTTTTCCCACCCCCGAACTTTTCCAAACTGTTCGGCTGTTCGAACGTTCTGTTCGGACGTTCGGTTTGGTCGTCCGAACAGGCGAAGTTTGGTCCGAACATCCGAACCACATTCGCCCATTCCTACCTAACAGTAAGAGCTGTTTGGTAACAGAACGAGTTGTCTAGGGAGATCATAGGTTCTCCATCACTGGAGGTTTCAGAAAGAGGCTGGACAATCATCTGTCGGGGATGTTGTGGCGGTCATCCTCCTGCATCCAAGTACGGGGCTGGATGAAATGATCCTTGAGATCTTTTCCAAATTTTATATTTGATGATTCTTCCTAGCAGCAGTTGTGCAGGTACCCTGAGCTGTGTGTGTCAGAACCTAACCGCCATCGAACTGCCTTTCACAAAGCCTTATTGGGCTTTTGAAAAAAGGAACATGCATCTGCCAAAATTCCCCATCTTTTGAGCCATACTGGCAGGGAGACAACTTCAAAGCAATGAATCTCATTCCTGTTTTCAAGCAGATGCATTTGGCTTTCCCAGAACATCCCATCATTTCGTCGCGCTAGCTGCCTTTTCCATTTCACGCTTATAATGTGTGCTCGAACTATCCATCTTCGTTGGTTGGCACTTCTAAGCTATACGACAAAGATACACATACATTTTATAGCCTCACTATCATAGGTTCTGGAATAATTGTCCCATTGGTGGCTACGTTTTGTGACGGGAGCTGTAAAGAGCAACGTATTTTTATCCCCTAGGGGACTAACCTTGATGTAGTAAGTTCTGAAAGGGCCAAGGTATTATGGTTTATCCAGTGGACAAGTTGTACCATAGTAAACTGCAACGAACAAGGCAGCACCGCTAAATCAGGAGTTCAGCTTTTCCGCAGTAAGCTCTGGAAAGAGCAAGGCACTAATATATTTTCAGGGGTCAAGCTTTGCCGTAGCAAGCTCCGTGAAAAAGCAAGGCACCAGTATTTTTCAGGGGCCAAGCTGCGCCACAGTAAGCTCTGCAACGAGCAAGGCAGCACTGCTTAATCAAGAGTTAAGCTTTGTAGCAGGAAGCCTTATGTAAGAGCAAGGCATTAACATCTTTTCAGGGGTCAAGCTCTGCCGCAGCAAGCTCCGTGAAAGAGCAAGGCATCTGCAACTCGAAGAAGTAAGTTCTGTAAAGTAAGTTCTGTAAAGAATAAGATATTTATTTCTCCCTCAAGGAGGTTATGATGATCTTGGTTGGTCATTTGTCTATATGTATGTGGATAAAACTGTACTTATGGTGTGTGATTATTTTGAATGTTTGTATTTTCTTTTGTATTGGAATGGTTTTTATTCTGCCTATTTGGCTTTTGCTGTTAATAAATATTCATTCATTCACATACATTTTTACACTCGTGTTACCTTTTTAGACCGGATAAGAGAGTACTTGCATGTGGGGTCTGGAAGTAACCAGAATCCTGACATTTAAGATGCTTATTTATCTTTAGTCTGGTTGTCTCAGGAATGAAAGTTGGCATGGCTGTTTTTTAAATTGATCCCTTTCCAGTTCCTGGATCTGGCCCATAGATCCAGCCCCTAACCTCAAATTTTGAAGAAGTGAATCCAAGGCAAGGGAGCAGAAATGAGAGCACAGACTTGAATGTCGGAGGCAGATCCATGATATCGATCAAGGGTAGGGATGTGCGAACGCGGTTCGGAAGTTCGGAGTTCGGCCCGAACTCTGTCTGTTTGGACGACCGAACCAAACTTCCGAATCGAACGCTCGAAATTCCGAAAAGTGCGGATAAGTTCAGGGGCAGGAAAAACATGACTCTGGGTGGGAAAAACGTGACTGGAAGGGGAGGCAGCTGAGGAGCAGACTTCCTGGCACCAGGGGTAGACACCAGGGGTGGTTTCAGGGCCAAAAATACCAATACCCCCCCCCCCCCAAAAAAAAAGGTTTTGGTTTCGGTACCGATAGCACTTTTTTGAATGTTCAGCCGAACCGAACTCCACCAAGCTGAACCTGAACTCGGGCTTCGAACCGAACGACTGAACGTCCAAACATCTGAATGGCTTTCTGTTCACCCAACCCTAATCAAGGGCAACCAAGAGGTAGATCATGAACTACTGGTAGATCAGAAGCTAGTGTAGTAGATCATGGTAGTGTGGGGAGGGGGACCAGTCTCTTGGAGATTGCCTCTGGGGAGGAGAGTGGGACAAGTGCTGCAGGGGGTGTCTCGAGAGTAGGGCTGAAACTCGATCTCGCGTATCTTTAAAATCTCATTGAGAACCAGGCCCTCAACAAGATTTCTGAGATCAAGAATGAGCTGACAATCGGCCATTCTCAACATTGTTCTGGTGAGATTCTTGATTATTTTTTTTAATGCTCTGTGCATGCGCAAAATGGCTGCCCACTGTTGTTCTGTAAATGCGCAGCCCTTTTCCAAGATGGTGTGGGCCACATTGGTGCCATTTTGGAAAAGGGCATCAGGTTCTGCGCATGTGCAGCTCAGCTGTCCTTTTGCAAAATGTCGCTGACTTGGCCTGCACCATCTCGGAAAAGGACTGCGAGTGTGCAGAATGGTCCTGTCAACCATTTTTTTTTTTTTGCATGCGCAGAGCATGTTAAGAAATTTTCAGGAATCTCGTGAGATCTTGAACTATTAGCAAGATCTTCTTGAGATCTCGCTGCTGCTTCCTGATTCTCGTAGGAATGCTTTTGAGTCTCATTTCAGCCCTCCTTGGGAGGAGATGAGTTAGGAGAGCTTCTATAGTGTGGTGGACAAGGTTCTCTCTAAAGGGGAGTGCTCCTCTCCACTCAGGAGACCAGTTGCTGATGTGTCTTAGAGTTGGGAGCCAATGGGAGGGGTCCTGGCCTGAAGTGCCAGAGCCAGCTGGAGGCATCCTGGTAGATCGCCTGAGGTTGACACCTAGAGTGGTTATACCTTCCCTTTAAAATAAGATGCTTATGAAAAATACATGGTGCAGGGTTGCACTGCAGCCCATGCAGCCCTGCAACATGTATTTTTTTTAAGTGTCCTCTTTTAAAGGATCGGGATAGCCACCCTACTGACAGCTGAATAAAGTGGATCTTGTGTACCGTATTCCGTAAGCATAGATTCATGATCTGGGACCGTCCCCAACCTTTTCTCATCCTGATTACACCTCTTGAGCACTTGCCCCTCCCAGCTCCTGTCTACTACATGAAGCTTGTACTAAGTCATTTTCAAAGTGGCCCACAGGAAGGAAAAGGTTCCCCAAACCAGGTATGCCTTCCTCAACAGAAGCCAGTCAAAATAAAGGTATCCATTTTCCTTCTGCCTCACTGGTAAATCCAGTCCAGTTGGTGATCGTTGATGGGCCTGAACAAATTTCTGTGGCTTTCCTTGTGAGGTAAAGTCAGACAGCAGATGCGAGGGTCGTTATCTTAATGACACCGCTGAGGGCTGGGGAGCTACAAGAGCTTACTCACCTCGTCAAGCTGTCTGGGGCGAATCTCGTTTGCTGGTAAAAGTATAATCTCAAACAAATGTTCTTTCTTTAAGGAGTCTCATGGAACAATTATCAGGTGAACATGTGGGGGGAGGGGAACTAGGCCTTTGCACGTAAACAAACTAGATTCCTCAAGATAACATGTGTCTGTTGACTTTAACTGGAACAGCCTTGAAGAGAGCAGAATCCTTATGAGCCCTCACTGGTACACGCTAGAGACTGGGTCACCTTTCCTGCTTCCTACTTCTCGAAGGAACTTGCCAAGAAAGCATTGCAATAATCTCTCAAAATTACAAGGCCCCGAGCTTGTGTCGGAAACATTGGTGAGCGTGACTGGCCACTGTCGGAGGCAGGATGCTGGGCTCGATGGACCGTTGGTTTGACCCAGTATGGCACTTTTTATGTTGCACATAAATACAAAGGGTGTTTCTAAACAAGCAAGGCTGGAGATGGTGGTCAGTGGTGGCCACTGAGCAGCACCGCTGTGGAGCACCCACTCAGGTTGAGTACGTGGGTAGGGATTCTAACGGGAGGCTCCCAGAGTAGCTACCATGGCAGCCGTGGACTATGGGGGAGGGGGAAGCGCACTGGGCTGGCCTTTGAAATTGACATGCCTCAGGCGTGAGGGCTGAGGAACCCAGGCTCCTCAGAGCTCATGGCTGGTACCTGTGACTCATGAGGGCCGTGTCCCCCGCCCACAGTGCCTATGAGTGGGGGAATCTGCCTGCTGATGTGGGTGGCTGCCCCAGTTCATATGGGCAGGGGTTGCCTGGGCACCAATTGCCAGGTACTTTTTTGACTCATTCTGCATAGTATGCGGCAGATTTCTCAGCCGTGCGCCGTGAGTGCATGCTGCGTGGCTCATGGGAGTGCGCGTCCCCCAGAACCACCTTCAGACGGGTGGCCATGCAGGGTAACATCGCCTTGAAAAACACCCGTAGTGTTGCCCTCTCTTCAGGCTTCTCCAGGAGACCAAGGGCATGCCCATAATAGGGGCGGGCAGCTGCACTGGGGCCTCCAATCCGGTGGGGGGGGAGGGGGGAGACACACTCCCTAGTGCAGCTGCACCCCCTGCCTCTGAAAAGGGGAGTGGGGTCCCCATTCTATCCTCTGCACCAGGTTCCATCCCAACCTAGCTACATCCCTGGGGAAACCCTGCTTTCTCCAGCTCAGCCAGGGGCACAGGGCCAGCTGTGGAGCCCAGGTAAAGATAAAATGTAGGCACCCTAGTGGCCTCTCTCCCATGGCCGTGCCCCCTCGTGGGTACCCCCTGCAGTATCTTACCGGTGCTAATGTTAGGGGCCCTGTCGGAAGGGAAGGCCCTACCCTGGTAAAAACAGAGGCTTACTGTGTGGGCCCCAGAGAAAACAGGGAGGGCCCAGGATGGTCAACCCTACCCAGTCATCTTGTGGTAAGGCTGGCCCTGCAGAGGAACCCTTGGTAACCCAGGGAAATTTGGGCTCCTGGGGGCAGAAGCAGAGGGAAGCATGTGAGAAAGGGGACAAGGCCACAGGGACTCTCCGGCCTCACATCTGACACGGAGCACTGTTCTGGCGCAGCATGATGTACCGTACGGGGCAGGGCTACATCAAAAGGGTGTAACCGCCTATTAGCCCCACCCCCACTGACATGACCCTGCTCCCCTCGTGGAGGTGGAGCATTGCGATGTCATCCCATTCGGTGAGGGGCAGGATTAAGTTAAGAAAAGGATGGGAAATAGCCCCTCTGCCCTGTTCCCACTGATATTGCCCCGCCCCTCTGGGTGAACAGCCAGAGGGAGGACTGATACACCCTTACTGAGGGATGGGTTTTAATATTAATGAAGCAGTTTTATGACTGTCTATGTATCTAACCCACCTTAAGGCCCCTTACCATAGACAGCATCTACCTGAACACCTCACAAACTGTGTTTTCTTTTATCATCATAGCAGACCTGGGAGGTAGGAGAAGTGCTGTTGGCTCCATTTAACAGATGTGGAACTGAGGTATCAAGAGAGGATCCATAATATATTCAGTTAAACCCCTCACATTCTTTTCAAAATCTTTCCCTCAATGACCCTGCCCAGGGCTACCCAGGAAATCTGCCACAGAACCCAGCAGAGTGGAGGGATTTTCCCTGAAAAAGATTTGCCCGGATATTTTATTAAAACAGTCTAAGACCGTCTCTTGTGGATAGACCTGAAATGGACATCACATTTGCCACTCACAGGTAATATCTGCTTTTTCGAGTCATCTGTTGGTACCTGAGTATTACGTCAGGCACCCGATTTCCTGAAAATGCTTGCTACGGCTGTTTCCGAGTTACCATTTTATCGTTTTATGGATCGGTAAAACGGTACAGATTTTACTAGTGCTGAAACTCAGTATTCAAAATTACTTGGTTTTTACCAAGTATTTCAGTATTCGACTCAGTGTTACTGAGTAGTGGGTAACCATGGAATCAGCTCATTGAGTGAGGGCTTTTCCTGTTCTGTACTCAGAAAATACTTGATACACTCAGTTTTATTTTGCAGCATACCAAGGTCAAACACTCGGAGCCGGTCCTTGGAAACTCAGAAATACTTGCGAATACAATTTTGACATTTTGGTGCAGTCCTAGGTTTTACCTAATCCCCCAGCAACTGAGGTGCATGAATAATTCCGAAAGATGCTTATGCTGGTGCAGAGGTGGGATCATATATTCACGCTGGTGAGAATGCCGGAGCAAAGTATAGTTACATACGAAGAAAATCACAGGTCTGGTAATACCGTTCATACCAGACACAGCCCTACTGGGCCTTTTCCCTAGCCTGGCTTGATTATTTATTATATTATCTGATTTGTGAATTTTTATATATTTTGCATATGTGTTTATTTTATTATGTGATTTTAATGTTATACACCGCTCCGGGTCGCCAGAGGCGAAAGGAGTGGCATAGAAATACGATGAAATAAATAAAAATGAAATAAATAAATACTATTTATTAATTATTACAAGGACACTCACACAGCACTGTTGCTGGCTGCCATCAAGGACATCGTGAGACACTGGAAATCAGAGACAGGTCCTACCATAGACGAGTGGATCAACAGGCTGTGGTATTGTACACTATGGAAAAATCTATAGTCACACTCAGTGGTAAGTAATGACCAGGACCTTGCTGTGAAGTGGTTACCACGCCTGAATACCTCGAAAGAGGAAAAGGTGAATGAGGACACATGGGCCTTCTTACATGGCTTCTCGATATAGACTCACCGAATGGCAAAGCAAAAGAGGACCTGCGTTAAATTTAAGTTTTAGGATTACCAGGGTTAGAGTTAGTTATCTTTTAGGTTACTGATGTGATTGGTTTCTTCGAGATATGCTGTTGGGAGTTTGTGTATATGTATATCAGGCGTGGGGAATCTTTTCCGTCCTGGGTGCCACTTTGAAAACTTGCACAAGTTCCAGGGGCTGAGCAGAAGTTGGGGTGGGGGTGCTTAAGGCATGCACGCAAGGAGAGGAGGGACCAAACCATGGAACTCTCCCCTAGCCTTGTGTGCACGCCCTCATCTCTGCTTCCTTCTCTTGAGCTCAGTTTTTCAGTGATTGGAGATAAGAACTGGATCCAAAGGCCAGATTCAGGAAGTGGAAAGGGGACACATAAAAACTTGCTGCGGGCCGCATTTGGCCCCCGCCCCGGGCCTGAGGTTCCCCCACCCCTGATGTGTATGAATGTCGTTGCTAATAGACACACTTATTTTCTGTATTACGGGATGGGACTCCAGGGGGAATTTGGGTTTCATATTTTTCGGGTTCAGTTTTTTATGAATTTTGGATCTTGTTTCAACTTCCAATTTTTCAGTTTGGGATCTTTTTCTACCACTGAAGTCAAAGGGAACAAGCAGCAGTGGACACCTCACCCCCCAAAAAAATGGTGCAATGCAAAAAAACCCCACCACCATAACGAGATCAATGCAAAAGAAGCGAAACGCCTGAACCGAAAAAATCTGAAATTTCGGATTAATCCGAAATGGCCATTTTGGGGCAATTTCGGTTCTATCCGGGACCAAAATTCCCATCCCTATTCTATATGCATATATGGATGTAAATGGAAACTAGTTCAAAATAAAAGTTTGTTTTTTTATAAAAAGAAAAAGAAAAATTGGTACCGAAAGTTGGAAAACTGGGACAAAAATGGTAAATCAGTATTTTGGTACCTGCCTAGTACCTGATGTTACCAGGTCAGGTCAGGTAGTAGAATTTTGGCTGGTGCATCTGTTTTTGTGGGTACTCATTTTAGCCCCCAGAGGCAACTTTCCCCTACTTTCGGTATATAGATGTAACACAACCTCATCAAAATGCTGCTCTCTTTATCGCTCGCCATCCTGCTCATTAAACAAGGTAATTTACACGCCAGTTAAGAAAGCCAGCGAAAGCGTTTTGAGAACCAGAAGAGCTTGAATGACAACTTGATTGTATTAGGAATGTCTTGTGTTCAAGCCACTATCCTTGAAGTCGCATCAAGAGAGTCATTGAAAACAGACAGAATCCTCTTTCCCTTTCTCTCCTGGGAGAAGCTGAGACTTACATGGAGATAAATGTATCCCTGGGGTAGTGCCTTTTCCTTCAGCACATATCAGCCATTGTGTTTTCCACCAGAAGCCTCATGTCATGTTATAAATTTTAAAACCCTTGGTTTTCAGAGGAAAGAAAGGAAAGAAACCAATATTCATTGTTACAATTTTATCTTTTATATAGGACTTTTAATGTTGGAAGGGCTTCACAAACTTTAACCTTGTGACACCCCACTGAGGTAGTTCATTATTATTCCCATTTTATGGACGTGGGGCTGAGGCCGAGAAGCATTGACTTGCCAAAGGACAGCCAACGAGTTCATGGCTATGACAGGATTTGAACCGAGGTTTTCCAAGGTCTAACTCAAATATTTGCTAGGCTACATTAGTTGTCATAATTTTTTGGTGCTTTCTTCTTTCTTTTTTGTTTTTAAATGAAATTAGGAACAGGTCTCTGTCCTAGAGGGCTTACATTCAAGTGCAGCTGCTCATAGAACCATGTGCCTGGGACCCCCATTGTAGATTGCATATGCACACTAGAGCGGAGTGCTCCATCAGGGAGTCCATTGCATTTTCAGCATCAGGGCCCATTTCCCCCATAACTCTGGTAAATAACAATAGGTCAAAAATACAAGCGATGCAGACATGGCCTCTGACTTTCGGGAACTGAGAGAAAATAGCAGGGAATGGATCACGCCATTATGACCTGTTGTGATCTCTGAAGTGACCAAAGTTGGCCATTGTCAGATAGGATGCTGGGATGGATGGACCATTGGTCTAACCCAGTGTGGCACGTATGTTCTTATATTAGAAACTAGCTTAGAAGAAGCCTGTCACTATCCCAAGGTAATAGTTTACTGGGTGACCCTAGGACGAGTTCACAAATGAAAGCATTTCTCCTCCTGAACTCGCTAGTTGACAGTTTCCATTGAAGACCAAAAGTCCCATGCAACAGGCTGTAATGAGATTGTGTGGCAAGCCCTTGGCTCCAAGCTACATGACACATTCCTTTGCATATTTAATTTGAGATACATGTCACCCCCCAAAATTATCAGGAAAATAACTAGGGATGGGACTGGGCTGACTTGTTCTGATGTTGCAGAAGATTAAGCTCCGTGAATGTGGGCATCAACCAACTTTGCAAATGAGCCTCGATGGAAAGCGGAGGCTCTCCGAATCAAGGCAGTTGTGTGTTAAAAGTAAAACTCGCCAATTGTACAAAACGATCGTTCTTCAACTTTAAGAAGTGGTCAGTCATGAAGAGAGTGTTGGAGACAAAGTCGGAAGCATGAAAGGTGACAAGAAATGGGTTAAGTAAGTGCAAAGCATAAAGGAAACAGTACAGTTCTCTAGTAACAGAAACGTGAATGACGCTCCACCGCTCCTGGGTTCTGCCATGGGTTTCCTGTGTAACCTTGGCACTCTAACCTATTTTGTTACCTGTGAAATGGGGCTAACAGCTGACTCCCAGGGCGTGGTGATGCCTAATCAATCACTGCCAATCCTCCTTTTATTATTGCAGTGCCAAAGACAGAGCCTCACCTAGGAGGTAAGGATAGAATAAGGTAGTTCTTATCCTTTCCGTGGGTGAGACCCACCAAAACATTAAAAAAAATATATATATCAAAAAAATCTAGGATTCATCTTTAAAAACAAACAAACCAAGGTGCAGGCCATGTTCCCAGCCCCAGGGAGGGGTGGGGAAGGCAATCCTGGCAGCAGTGGTGGGCTGGCAGGGAGCCAGAAGCAGCAGCTACTTCTTCCCACCCCAGCCCTCAACTGCTCAAGCAGTCAGTACAAGTAGCAGGAGGGGACATGGCAGGGGAGGTGACGTCATGTGATGAAGCTACACCAGACAGTCCTGGGCCTTTCCACAGGCCATCCTGGGACCCTCCCAGAATGCATCTGTGACCCTTTTGGAAACCACCGTTGTGTCCCGACTCAGTAATTGAGAACCACTGACCTAAAGAAATGCACAGTTCTTCGTCTGTCCCCTTTCATCCCATCAGGGGCCTGGTGATGTAGAGCTCTGTGAATGGAATGGATTAACGCGGTGCTAATGACCCACTTTGTTTGCTGAACCTGATACAAACCTTACACTGGGGCCAATCCCAAGCCCTGCAGATCCCCTGTGTAGCTGTGTGCGCACACATGCATGCATCAACCACACCCATCTTCATTGCTGGCACATAGTGCCGCGGAGGATCTGCACGGGTTGGGATCGGCCCCGCCACAGGGATCCTGGTACAACAAAACCCAAAACCTGATGACTGTAGGCCAGGAAGCGATCCACTAGGATAAGCTAAATTTGTGGATTTCTGGTCTTGGACTTCTGCTTGCCAGGTCCTTGGGTCTGGGTCTCGAATTAAATTTGGTGCCTCAGCTCTGTTGTGTTCATACCCCTGCAACATTAGCAGTAGTAATGAGCAGGCTGTACCAGGTCTACCCTACATGGCTATGGGTTAATGGACTCCTGTCTGAGACTCTGAGCACACCTGAGCAGACATCCCTTGAGTTTCTTGGGACAAGCAATGGCAACATTGTCCAAGATGGTCCCCAGGCCAGAATGGCATGAAATGTCCTCCTTACCTGCCTCAGAGCAGGATGGGAAAGAGACTGGTGCATCTTTGCACATGACCATCTCAAACTCTTCTGGACTGGTCTGACACAGCTACAAAGAGGTGCAGATTGGGTTGGACAGAAACAGCTGCAAAGAGCTATTGGCCATAGTCTTAGGCGGCATTCAGACGCGTGTTTAAATTGCACAGCTGCGGCGGCTGCATTGTGCGATTTAAAGAACCCCGCACTTCCGGGTTGCTGTGAATTCGGTGAGTGCGCACATTTCCACCTAGCCCGAATTTTTGGAGCGCGGTTTGAAAAGTTGCTCCGAGCAGCTTTTCAAACCGCGCTCCAAAAATTCGGGCTAGGTGGAAATGTGC
>QEPC01002388.1:16869667-16881674 GCA_003113815.1 Sphenodon punctatus | reverse complement strand
AACAATAATAATTAATGAAGTTAATTGGTACAGTTGCACGGCAAAGCTATGGGGGTCTGGGCTCATGTCTCAGTTACAGGCATGAGAAGGGAAAGGGGGCAGAGTCTTCCCAAGTGGAAAGACTCCCGAGGCTCCTGGCCAGCCACCACCTCCCCTCCACAAAGATTGGGGTCCCACCCTGGCTCCAAGTGAGACCCCCTGAAGTGGCAGCAACCCTACCAGGAAGGAAATTTTAAGAGTCGGTGGGGTCAGGACTCCACCCCTGCCCACTCTGAAAACTTCCCTCTTGGCAAGACCCTTTGCAAGTGGGCTGAGCACTGCTAGAAAATGTTCAGAGTGGGTGGGAGCATAGTGTTGACCTCGCTCCCTTCCCTGCCTAGTCTTAAAAACTCCTAGCAGTGCTCACTCAGGTCACTCGCAGAGGCCACCTCCTAGAGTCCAGAGCCCAGGCTCGACTGAGCCCTCTTGTTCCACAATAGCTACACTCCTGGATGATGAAAGGAATTAAATTGCCCTCTTGTTGTTCAAGTACCCTGCGTGGAATCAGATTTGTTGCCTCATTCCGGTTCCTGAGAGTCAATGGTCTTAGGGCATTTATAGACGATCCCGCTTACAAGCGGGATCGCTAAACGCCGGGTTTTCCCGCCGCGGCGTCTCTGCATGCCGTGTCTGATGTTCAGACACGGTGCAGAGTGCGAGTGCGCATGCGTGCCCTTCTGCGCATGCGCACTCGCGCACGGGACCAGGAAGTGCGGCGTAAAGCCGGCACTCCGGGATTGCCTGCCCCCTCCGACGCGGATTAAAAAGCAGGCTACGCATGTAGACGAGCGGCAAGAAAGGCGGCTGATCAAAGGATCAGCCGCCTTTTTTGTCTCGTCTATAAACGCCCTTAGTACAAAATTAATCAGAACTAGCAAGTCTGGAGTAGTTATTCAAATCATGGTTGTTACTGGGGACCAGTGACCGCTGACTACTTGCAGGGAAGAGTGGTGAACCAGATTCTCCTCACTCATAAGAACATACACACCAATGGCGGTTCTGGGTCAGACAAAGGCTCCATCTAGCCTAGCATCCTGTCTCCAACAGTGGCTAGTCTTGGATGCCTCAAGAAAACATGGAAAATCCCCCTCTCCACCTCTTCCTTTCCAATACAAATCCAGGGCAATTCAAGAGCAATCCACCTCATCATTCACTCACAGCTCCAGGCTGACAGATGTTGCAACCTTCACCAACTTGTCTAAAACCCGTGATGGTTCTATTCTCCCTGGATTTATTTTTGTAAAATGCCATGAGCCTCTATGGGTAGGGTGGGGTAAAAATGGAATAAATAAATAAATTTAGACAATCCTAGCTATCTTGCCTCTAGCTGGAGCATTTTAAGGATTACGAATGTGATTCTCATTTTGTTTGCTATAATAATTTAATTCCATAATCTGTGATTTAACTTGCTCTAATCTAATTATATAATCTAAATTAAGAGCATGATCCAGCTCCTTACAAGTCAATGGGAGTTTAGCCATTAACTTCAATGGGAGCTGGATTGCACTCCAAGACTATAAACTAATTAACACACACCTATTTCAATTCTTGATCATTGTCTCTGCAGAAAGATCAGAGCCGCATTCCACAAACCACTTCCTCCTCTGTAGCAGCCCCACTGAAGCCCTAGTTATATGGGTCGGGTCCATGGATCCAGCCTTCGCCCTCAACCATGGAGGGAGGGCAGAATGGCTTAAACAGGGAGCACATTTGCTATCGGTGGGTAATACCAGCAATTTTGAGGAGTTTGTGCGATTGGGTGGGATTGGGGTGGGGGGTGATTAGGAAAAAGGGGAGGAGGTTGGGGGATTTTTAGATGGTTTTTATAGATGTGTTGTAAGATGCCCTGAGCATTAATGGGAAAGGTGACGTATACATTTTGAATAAATAAATATTTTGGGTATTTCATTTTGGATGTTGCACTTATTTTGTCAATTTGGGGCTTTGGTCATTAATTTGGGGCACTTTGTTCAGGCATTTTTGAAACTGGGGTCCAACTAGAAGAGTCTTGAGGTCCCTTCCAGCCCGATGACTCTATGACTATTTAGTGCTTCCCTGACACAAATCGTGAAACAGCAAACTAATCAAAACAAAATGTGGCAACGGCCAGAATAACTGAAATGGAGTAGCAACCAAAGCCAATATTTGAAATGGGCAAATGAAGTGGAACTGAGTCGCGCTTTGTATCGGCTTTGTGAGTCCCTATTTGAAGCCGGCAAATTTGCCGAATCCCATATTTGCATCGAATCTTAATTTCAGCCTTAGCGTGAACCTGTCTCCAGAGTCGAAGGAATTGTGTCAAGCACCCCACTGGATTTTCCTATGGAGCGACTCCTGTCTGGACAAGAAAACAAATCAACCCACTAATCCAAACAAATGTTTTCAAGTCCTGGAAGTGTGAGGTACGGAAAGGGCTACCTTCAGGACAAGGTGAGAAACATGCCCAACTCTCCCTTTCCAGTGCAAACCAATCCTGTTTGAAATGTAACACGATGCCTTTTTCCACCAAGGGAAAACATTTTGTCAGTCATCCTTCCTCCCTAGAAAGCCTCTACATTGTTCACTTGTAATCTGATGCTAACAAGTATTCCGGGTAACCAGTCTAATGGTTCCCAGGGGCCGCCAGTTGGTCAGTGATCGCTTGTAAGTGCACTTGAAAGGCAGAGAGTTACTGTTTTGCATTTCCGGTCTGACTTTGATCCTAAAGTCTCAAAGCACTTAAGCAAATGTTCAGCAAACTACCTGTTGCTGCCTCTTGTGAAATAGGGGAATGGCCCGATTTGCACAAGGATTAGATCTGAAATGATACCCTCAAAATCGAACAGAGCTGTCGAACTCAGAAGAGCCAACCCTAAAGAACTGAACTGAGTCATGAAGACTACCTCATCGAGCATCTGATTTTCACCATTTTGGATATTTCCTTTGTCCATTTCTTATTTTGTTTATTGCATTTATTTTGTTTATTTTATTTTGTATGGTTTTGCCAGGAACAAAAAGAAGAAACGAGTGAAAAGAAGTGAAATGGCGAACATTGAGGGTTCGATCTTCATCTGAATGTGGCTCAGGTTAAGGGCTCAGTGCTCGGAATAAAAAACCAAAAAACCTGCGAGCATTTTTCTCTCTCTACCCATTTCCACTCTAGGAGGATGAACTGCATCTCATAGAAATAATTGGTAGCCCAAATTTTAAAGGCCTAAGATAAAAAAATCTCTGTTTCACTAAAGTCAATGGTGAAACTCCCGCCGGCTCCCGTTTTCAGAGTTGTTGAGGCTAAAAGAAAATGGAGGCACAGATCTGTATAAAGTGGACATTAATACATTAATACATTTAGCCTGGAAATTATTTAATGAATTTCTTTATTTAAAGTTTTATCCCACCCTTCCTCTCAGGCTAAAAGTGAGTTGTATCATAAAGTCCAAGTCAAAATAGAAGTGTATAAATATATATATAAAATCTCCTAGAAATCACCCCTGCCTCTTAGACGCCCCCATCCCAAACCCCATCCACATCCCCATCTGGCGAACATTTTGCCAAAAAGATAAGTAAAGGAATTTGGCTATGGAAAACCTACAGGGGACGAGTTCCACAATACTGGGGCAGCAACTAAGAACGCTTTATTTATTTAATTAATTGATTTATTTTAACTTATATGCCACCCTTCCCATGATGGCGCAGGGCAACTTACAATTTGGGCTGAAATGAGAATCTGGCGTGTTCTTGCAAGAATGCTTGAGAGTCTCACAAAATCGGGTGAGATCTCACTGAGAGTTTCGAGAATGTCATGAGAGTCTTGAAAATCTCAAAACAGGCTCTGTGCTTGCTCAAAACGGCCACCGTGTCAATCTCTGTGCTTGGGTAGCCCCCGGTGACCATTTTGTGCATGCACAGAGCAGTGTTTGAGGGTATACACGTGCACGTGCGCAGTGCCAGTTTTTTGGTTGCACAGATTTTGGCAAGAATGGGTTGAGAATTGGCCGATTCTCATCCCCTTCTCATTCTCAGAAATCTCAGCAAGAAGCCAATTCTCGCTGAGATTTGGCAAGATAGTGAGGGTGAGTTTCAGCCCTACTTTCTATCAATAAAAAACTCTAAAACATAAAATCCTCATTCCCTGCCCCCTGAAATCCTACCCCTAAAGCCCCCCCCCTCCAAAGTTCCTCCCCACAACTACATGGTAGGTGGTACCTGCAAGAGTTCTCCTGGCTGATGGAGCATAGGAAAGAAGGTTTTTAACCACCAAAGAAGTGAAGTTCTGGAAGAGCTTTCCAAAGGGAGCCATTGTGTCAGAAAACCTGGTTAGATTCAAGATGGAGCTGAAAAGTTTCTTGGTTTGGTGTTGTATGATGGATTCCTTAAATGCTAACTCAGTAAGTTGCCTGTAAAGGTTAGAAGGAATTTTCTCCCCCAATTTACTTTCCTCTGAAGCAATCAGCTGGCAACAGTTGGTGATGAAACACCAGATGGGGTGGGTGGTCTAGTGCTGTTGAGATGGTACAGAGAACTGTACCTCAGGTGCATGGATGGTTGGACTTGCTCACACAATCAGGGTCTAACTGATCACCATTTGGGGCATGGGAAGAAATATTTCCCCAAGCTAAATTACCTGGAGACCTAGAAGGGTTTTCTTTCACCTTCCCCTGCAGCAGGGGTAGTGAACCTTTCTCTACCTCGGGTTATTTTGAAATTGAGTACAAGCTCTGCAGCTCAGATTGGCAGGGGTGCTCAAGATAAGAGAAGGAAGACGAGGGTCCAGATCATGGATGGTTCTAAGCCATGGATCTATCCATTCCTATTCTTGAGTGCACGCCCTCAGCTCCACTCCTTTCCACTGAGTTCACACGTTCAGGTCTTGAGGGCAGGGACTGGGTCTATGGGTATAAAGAGGAAGAGGTCTGGCAAGAAGTGTGAAAAAGTCATACTAAGGTAAGGAGGGTGAGAAGAGGCAAGGCACATCAATTAATTAATTAATCAATCAATCAGTGTAATGCTGGGCCAGCCAGATTTATGGTGCACACAATTCACTTGATCCAGGTTTCAGCTTCATGTGGTCAACCAGGACCTCTCCCGTTGGTTCTGATGGTCCAGATCTGAACTCCACCTGCTGGCTCTCAGTTCCAGATCATCTCAGCAACCGGTATCTTGGGTGGAGAGGAGCACTTGCCTGTAGAAAGAGCCTTCTCTGCCGCTCTGGAGGAGCTCTCCTAGACCCCTCTATTCCCTGGAGGCACTTTCTGAGGTGCTGGTCCCACTCTCCTCCCCAGAGGTCATCTCCAAGGGACAGTCCACTTCTCCACACTGTGCTCACTGGAGACTAGCTTGTGTACAGAACTGAAACAAGTTCCCACAAAAACGTGTATACCTGTTGAATTTGCTGCGCTCGAATCAATCCTACTAATCAATAGTTATCTAAAGTCCCAATTGACCAACTTCCGAGCCTGGACTATTGACTTTGGCTACCAATTTTTTGAATTCCTGTCCCGATTTTGATTTCCCCCCACACCAATTCACCAACCGGTAAATGGTAAAGCAATACATTGGTAATGGTAAAAACCAATGTAGCAGGGTTGCTTTAAGAGCTGTGATAGCACCTATGCTACAAAGACAGGTGCACACAGAAAAGGCGGATAGTACCTGGAGCTGGTGCTAAAAGGATTAGGGCTGATTGGCCAACAAGTTGAAGTAAGGGGCCAATCAGGCAAAGCAAACTAAGAGACTCATGGGTATTTAAGGCCTGAGTGAGCAGTCTGCAACCGGGAGCTGGAGGAAAAGAAGAAGGATGCAGTGGTAACTGCTCCATGCTATAAGGGGTACGAAAGGTACTTTAGGACCCGAGAGGCTTGGAACCTGAAAGCAGTGACCCGACCCCATAGAAACCCCGCAGACATCTGTTAGAGCCGTCACACTCTGCTGGAATACCCAGGTATGATCTACCCTTGATTTCGGCTGAGGAGGAGCTTATTGTTGAACTCTAAATAGAGCACTGAACCCCAGTGGTGGGAAGCTCTAATATTTTGATGGAGAAAGTTTGGCTATAGAGGTGGAGGAGGTCAGAATCCCCCCCAGGCTCCCGGAGAGGAGCCTGAAAATAATTACCCAAGTTGGAACTTTATAGTTAGGTGCCCTAAGTATTTATTTATTTATTTATTTATTTTTCACATTTCTTATATCCCGCAATCCTCCTGCTCGCAGAGCAGCCTGAGGCGGTTCACAATCAACAATATATGATTAAAACACACTCACAGTTTAAAATTCATTAAAATATCCTAAAAATACTAAAAATATACTAAGGGAAGAACCACCACCCCCCTCCCCTAACCCACTCACCCTACCCATCTCCCTCTCCGAAGGCCCGGTGGAATAGCCACATCTTACACTGTCTTCGGAAAGAGGGGAGGTCTAGAGCCAGGTGGGCCTCTGTTGGGAGGGAATTCCACAGCCTAGGAGCGGCTACTGAGAATGCCCTCCCCATCGTCGCCACCCAGGAAATCTGGGGGACTTTGAGTTGGGTGTCCCCGGCTGACCGCAGGGGTTGCAGGTAAGCAGGGCCCAGGTTGTTTAAGGCTTTATAGGTCATTACCAATGCCTTGAACTGGGCCAGAAGATAATGCGTAGCCAGTGCAGAGAACAGAATACTGGTGTAATGTGCTCGCAATGACCCATCCCTGTTAGGAGATGGGTCGTCACATTCTGCACCAGCTGCAACCTCCAGACTGTCCCCAAGGGACGTCCCATGTAGTGTGCGTTACAATAGTCTAATCTAGAGGTAATAAAGGCATGTCTGATGGTGGCCAGATCGGAATCCAAGACATACAGCTGCATCCGTTGCACCAGGTGGAAGTGGCGAAATGCTCCTCTCGCCACCACCTCCACCTGGGAATCCAGGCAGAGCTTTGAGTCGAGGAGCACCCCCAGACTCTGGACCTGAGTGGCTAAAGGGGGGCAAACCCAGTCAATGACAGGAGCTGCCACCCCCTCCGCCCTACCCACCATCACCTCCATCTTGCCGGGATTCCACTTCAGACGGCTCACCCTCATCCAGTCCCCCACAGCTGCCAATCACTGGGAAAGCACCGAGACTGCTGGGTCTGGGTTTTCAGAAAAGGAGAGGTAGAGTTGTGTATCATCGGCATACTGATGACAATGTACACCGAACCCTCTCACGACCTCACCCAAAGGCTGCATATACATGTTGAACAAGAGGGGAGACAGAACCTTGCGGGACTCCACGTGTGAGGTCCCGGGGAGATGAAGTACACTCCCCAAGAACCACATGCTGAGTTCTCCCCACCAGGAATGATGGGAACCATTCAAGAACAATTCCACCCACTCCAGCCCTGTCCCGCAGCCGGTCCAACAACATCTCATGGTCAATGGTATTAAATGCTGCTGACAGATCCAATAGAATTAAAAGAGATGATGTGCCCTGATCTAATTCACGGCGCAGGTTGTCAACCAAAGCTACAAGTGCAGTCTCCGTGCCAAACCCAGGACAAAAGCCAGACTGTGAAGATTCCAGAAAACTGTCCTGATCCAGATGTCCCTGAAGCTGCCGAGCCACTACCCGTTCAATAACCATCCCTAAAAATGGAAGGTTAGAGACTGGCTGATAACTGGCAGGGAGTCAATGTCAAGAGATGGCTTCTTGAGCAGAGGCCGCACCACTGCCTCTTTGAGGTGGCTCGGCACTCTGCCCTCCCTAAGGGAGGCATTGACCACCCCCGCCAGCAGTGGCCCTAATGTCTCCCGGCAGGCCTTAACTAGCCAGGATGGGCACGGATCTAATTCACAAGTGGCCCTAACCGCCTCAAGGACATCCACCGCATCAGCGGGCGACACCCACTGAAATTGATCCCATGAAATTAGACAAGGTGGGACCTCTACTACTTCCGGTTGACCCACTGTTATAAATACAGCATCGAAATCATGGTGAATCCGAGTGATTTTATCCACAAAAAAGTCAACAAACAGGTCACAGCGGGCACTGGAATATTCCAGTTCCAGGTGGAGGGAGGATGGACTGACCAGCCTCTGCACCACCCAGAAAAGCTCCTCTGGACATGACTTCATGGATGGATTCTTTCTTTGCTGCCCGCACAGCTGCATCATAGGCTTTTAAACTAGCTTTATGCTGCAATCGATCGCCTTCAGCACGAGTATGGCGCCACCATGGCTCCAACCGCCGTCCCTCCTGCTTCATCCGATGCAGGACCTCTGTAAACCAAGGGGACCTGCGCCATCGGCATTCTGGAAGCAGACGCCTGGGAGCCGTTCAGTCAATGGCCTCAGTCAGCAGTAGACGAGAAGGAAGGGACACCACACCCCATTGAAGGATTGTGCTAGAGACACTGGTGTGGGCAGGGCTGCTGAACTAACTTCCCCACATTCTGACAGCAGGCTACCTACCCACAACCAACTTTCTGGGGAATAGGGACCTGACTAGTACTTGGGTACCTGACTGAGTGAACAGCATGGCACTAAAAATTGCAGTTCTCACTCATGGGCAATAAAACGCTTATTACCCATGGATAATAAATCGCTTATTACCCAGGGGTAATAAATCATGCACCCATTTCAGCTCTACAAACCACTGATAGATCTGACACGATCTACTTCTTGGCTGCTCTTCGTGTAATGGGAGAAGAATGCATAGCCCGTTTTAAGGATTCTTCACTGTCCCTAGTAAGCCAGGCTGCTTAAAGAGAATCAGAACAGCAGCCCAAGTCACTAACTTGTACAAAATAGTTTTGTTTCTCTTACCCTGTGATGAAGAAAATAGTTCACTTTGATTTCAGAGTTTCTTTCTAGCTCTTGAGTGGCAGGCAGGCCTTTTACATTATTAATACAAGTTTGGAATTTGATGTCTTTACTCCTGACTAAAGGTTGGGGGTTTGGTGGGGTGGGGTGAGGGGAGGAGGTGGGAAGCTTTGAAACAAAACCAAGGAGCAAAGCTAACCCATTTGCAGAACTTGGAGATAAAGGATAAGGCTTATTTTACCCCCCTTTGAACATCGGGGGTTTCAAACCAAGACTGTCGCGTTTTATCACAAATTCTATCTAATGTACAGAAGAAGAAGAAACGGTGATGAGTGGAAGATGTCTGCATTTCAATGCGACAAGAACTTAAATGAGAGGAGGAGGTGAAATCGACAAATGCCTGCAAGGAAGTGGCATGTCTTGTTCTTAGACTAACAACTGTGCTGATGCATTCATAAAGTGGCCAGATTTTCAAAACCTCAAAGCAGGACACCTCACACTCTGCCCCAATGCTCTCCCCAAGCTCCCAACAGCCTGAGGTGGCATTCCCTCACCTTCTCGACTAATCTCCAGGGGATCGGAATCCAAAGCAGCCACCAAGAACATCCATAATTACGCCCTTGATGTATGGACATGATGCAATGATGGAAATTCCAAGAAGCTGTCCCCGGCTGACAAGGAATGAGGTGGTCCTTTAAATACAAAGGGTCCCAGTGGTATTAGTGCAATAGCACTGTTGTCAGGGACCCATGGTCTGGCCCAACCAACACTCTTGGGGGCCCTGGTTATGGTGACTGACCACACAAAGCCACCAGCTCAAACTGACCAGAGCCCACCATTGACTATGAAGGCTTTTCCTAGCACTGGTGAAGCCACACCCATCCTCAGTCTTGCTCCATGCCACCAGCTTCCTGATTGGCTGCTGGCCTATATATAAGGCCAGCCCAAAGACACAGGAAGCATGGTGAATCATCAGTCAACATCCTGCATGCCCACCTGCCCATGTCTTCCCTTATTTCTCCACGTGCCTCTTGGACTGACTCTTACCCCCCCCCCCCCTCCTTGTGTGTGCCTTGGACTGGATGGAGGCCAGCCTCTCTGACCCCCACTTTCAACCCTGTCCTTTTGGCTCTGCTTTGCACCTGCATTGGAGTTTGCTTGGAACCTGTCCTGGAACTGGCCCAATGAGTCTGCTTTGATGCGCCCTCCGCAACTGCCTAAGGAGCCACTATGACTGCCAATGTGCCTGCTCTGCCGCTGGCCTATGAGCCCACTCTTCTCATCCATCTCCCCACTTTGGGTGAAAACAGACATGACGCTAACCACCCTTTAACCACCCTTGGTGGTCATTTATGCATGTTTCAGGGCTGCATAGGGTACCAATACAGCCCTGCAACATGCATAAATAACCACCAAGGGTGGTTAAAGGGTGGTTAGTGTCATGTCTGTTTTCACCCTTTGTCCGTCCTGTCCCCTTGGGCTATGTACTGATTCCCCTTTTGATCCTTGGACTCCATCCTGAACCAACCCTCCTGGACCTGATTCTGCACTAACGTTTGGATGCTGAAACTGAGTCTGCACAACTCTCCAGACCCTGATCCAGCCATGACTCTCCCTGCCCCAGCCTTAATCCCTGACATCCATGTCCACTGCATTGCCCCCATTGGTGCCAATGGGGAAAATATAGTGTACAAGACAATGTAGTGCTATTGTACAACAGTATTGCACACCATAGTGCTAATTAACAAATTAAAAAATTAGTAAACAAATTAACCAAAAGTTGCCAAAGCAAATAAATCATCATCATCATCAGTTAACAAATATACAAATTTGCACTACTAACAAAGATTTATTTGTACATGAAATGGAATATTCATCTCTGCCCCGTTGTCCAATATCTTCTTTTTGTACACCCCCCAAAATTGCTGTTACGCTTTGGAAATAATACAAACATGGCCCTTTTTGCATTCTTGGCAGAGACATAAAGGAAAGAAAAAAATCTGTGAAATTGTTTGTGGAATGAATGTTGAGCATGCTTGATCAATATTTTGTGCTGTTTTTATGTTTCAAATTACATTGTTTTATTATGTTATAATTATACTCATGATTATTACAGTTGTTGTTTCTACAGCTCTATTATGTTTTAGATGGGTTTAAGGTTAAGCGGAAATGGATACCTAATTTAGTACCCTCAGGTAATATCTGCATTTTTGAATACCGTGCCGGGTATTCAACAAACTACCAGATCACTGTTGAGGTAGCCAGATTCCTGAAAAATTGGAAATTTCTGGCATGGATTTTTTTTTTCTGGTTACCAATCGGTAAATCGGAACAGAAAACCAAAAAAATCAGGACTGGAAGTTGACATTCTGGGACTGGAAGTTAACAGTCTGGGACATTGGCTACCTGAATCGGGTCGAAATCATATACCGATTCATACTGGAGTCTGGGTGTGCTCTTCGATTCATGGCTCAGCCTGGAATCTCAGGTTGTGGCCATGGCGGGGAGTGCATTTTGGCAGTTACATCTTGTCCGGCGGCTTTGGCCGTATCTTTCAGACTCCGACCTTGCCACTGTCATCCATGCCTTCATCACCTCGAGGCTGGATTACTGCAACGCACTCTACGTGGGGCTGCCTGAGAAGCTGGTCCGGAGGCTGCAGCTGGTGCAGAATGCTGCGACCCGTCTCCTTATGGGGGCGGGCCGCAGGGAGCACATGACACCAGTTCTCTGGGCTCTGTACTGGCTGCCCGTAAAGCACCGGGCCAGGTTCAAGGTCCTGGTTTTAACCTTTAAAGCCCTTCACGGCCTGGGCCCTACTTATCTGCGGGACCACCTCACTCCCCATGTGCCCATGCGACCCTTGAGATCGTCTGTGGGGGCCTTTTTGGAGGTTCCCTGGGCGAGGTGGGTGACCACCGATGTTAGATCTTTTTCGGTGACCGCCCCTGTGCTGTGGAATTCACTCCTGGAGGAGGCTCTGTTGGCCCCCACTCTCCTGCTATTTTGGCATTTATGTAAGACCTGGCTGTTCTGCCAGGTTTTTGGCGAGGGGGAGGAGTGGGGGGGGGGCGAGGGTCTTTCCCCCCCTGTATTTGTATTTTTAACTGTTTTGTAAAATTGTTTTATTTTTAAATTATTGTTCACCGCCCCAGGCTGCCCTGTGGGCAGGAGGGGCGGGATATAAATCTTATATAAATAAATAAATAAATAA
>QEPC01002388.1:16841274-16857574 GCA_003113815.1 Sphenodon punctatus | reverse complement strand
TGTGGGGTGTCTGTTCTGGGGGTTATGTGGAGATATGGAGTATCTGTTTTAGGGGGCTCTGGGGAGCTATGGGGTATCTGGTCTATGGGGGCTCCGTTGAACTGTGGAGGTGTCTGTACTGGGGGGTTCTGTGGAGCTATGGGGTGTCTGTTCTATGGGGACTCCGTGGAGCTGTGCGGCATCTGCATTTTGCAAAACATCACTGAGATACTGCTCTCCCTTCCCTTCTCTCTCCTGCAGCACATAGGAGCAGGGAGGTAGAGGGAGTGGCAGTGGGAGGAACTACAGCAAGGGCAAAGGGGAGTGTCCCAGAGCCAAAGAAGGGAGCAGAATGGATTCTGGGCCTGAGGTCCCTCTTCATTACTTTGGTACCACTGCTGTTCCTTACAGCAGAGGTGGAGTGCGGCCACTATAGATGAAATGAATAGTAAATTTATTATCCACATTAGTATCCATACTACCCACCATTCCAGATAATTTGGCGGTTATCTGTTAATTGATTACCGTGACAGCCAACTGACCAGCCAAATAACCAGATGATACCGCAATGCTTAACGGGCAAACAGATTCCTGTTACCGTATTACTGTGTTACCGAGTAACCAAGCCTTACCAGGTCTGGGTGGGGGAGGGGCATAATTAGGAATGGAATTGTGGTCACAGTAAATGGCAGCATGGTAAATGCCGGCAATGCAGTAAATGGTGCATGGTGGTAGAAATAATAATAATCATTATTTTATTTTTATAGCACCCCCCCTCCCCTCCAGCCAAATGGCAAAATCCACATTACAAAATCCACACACTAAAATACAATAAAGCAATATAAAATCCACTGTGAAACAATTTAAAAGGGGAAGGTAAACAGAGAGGACACAGTACATTAAGGGCAACCAGGAGTGAATCTTAAAAGCACCCGAAGAATTAAAAGGGGGAAGAAAAAAAAGTCTTCAGGTGCTTTTTGAAGGTGAGGAGGGAGGAGCTGAGATGAATTTCCAGAGGGAGCGAGTTCCACACTGTCACAGGAAAGGCCCAATTGCCAACTGACTTAAGCCATGATGGCGGGATCCCCAAACAGTGGGTTATTATGTGGTAGCACAGTAAATTTATTAACGGTTAGCTGGTTAACTCAGAGAATAAATGGATAGCGCTTGGTTGCCAGTCCTTGCTGGAGTGGCTTGAATACCGTGGTTCTGACTGGTTATTAATAATAATTAATATTATAAGCATTTATATAGCACCAGCGATGTACCTGGTGCTTTACAAAAAATAAGATAGACACGGTCCCTGCCGGAGAGCTTACAATCTAACGGGATAGTGGTGGATAGCAGTCTCTCAGCTCTAACGCCCATACAAGAAGGGGGGGCAGAGCCAGGAAAGAGGCCTCTTTCCCTGTCCGCACTTGGGAAGGCAAGGGCAGGATGCAGACCTTCTCGGTGGAGGCCTCTCGTTAAGACAATTTTGGTTGCACTCCTGCCTCCTCCTCACCATCCTCCTCTCGACGGCACATCTTGTCCAGTTCCCAGGATAGTGTCTCCTTCCTGATTAAAGTCTCCACCGCCGCCTTTTGGGAGGGACAAAGGTAATGAAGAGAGCTGTGTGTTCAGGCCTTTGGCCAACAGCTTCTCATTAGGAGGGTGTGTGCACCTAAGGGCAGCCTTGAGTATAAAGTTACCTGAGGACAGTATGGAAAGATTTCACAAACTGCTGAGAAGAAGAGCCCATGGCCAAGCGCCTTAATGAATTCACACCACGCACCTTCTAATAAATCAAAGCATACTAATAGATCTATTTTACCAAAAGGATAAACAGAGGCAGGTAGAGGTAATTGACACGTCTATGGCCACACAACATATTATTAGCACAGCCATTAGCAGAATTCAGAAGACATGCAGTCTACTGCTTTTACGACCATGGAGGACTCCTGCTTCTACAGAACAGAGCTTGCCTGCCTCCCTGCAGTAAACAGATCCTGAGAGGAGCTCGTAGACCATCATTTTTATACAGTGCCATCCCCCCTGCCATGGCACTCAAAATGTTTTACATATAGCACAACTTTTAAGCCTCACAACAACCCTGCAAGGTAGGTGAATATGACTGGCCCAGTGACTTTCTGGCTAAGGCGAGATTTCTCACACACACACACACACACACCCCATTCCAAGTACTGCACACTTAGTGTCTTTAGACATAACAAAGATCAGGTGTCAAAACCCCGAAGCACGTGTTTGGCCATTGTGTGTAAGCACCATAACAATCCCAACACCAATTTGGCCACCCATTGAACACGCAATGTGAACACCACCCTTGCATCACAAGGACAATGTGCGTGTTTAGGCTAAACATGTGGCCAGCGTTACGGGTGTCTTTAGACATAACGTCAACGGGTGTCTGAATGTGTGTTTTGACCTTGATATAAACACCAGTTTGGCCCCATGGTCACCATGTGATGCTGCTTAGACACACAGTCCATCTTGGGGCAAATCGGTGTTTTACTTGCTACCCGATCTTGCTGCCGTCTTGTTCCCCGTGTTGTACCTGCTAACATGCCACGTGATATCATTAGACACAACGTTGGCCATGTGTTCAGCTGGAACACACAAATTGTCCTTGTGATGCAAAGGTGTTCAAATCGCGTGTTCAACGGGTGGCCAAATTGGTGTTGGGATTGTTATGGTGCTAACACACAACAGCCAAACACGTGCTTAGGCGTTTTGACACCCGATCTTTGTTATGTCTAAAGACACCTGTTATGTCTAATGGTATTGCGTGGCGTGTTAGCAGGTAAAACACGGGGAACGAGGCGGCAGTGTTTGTGTGCTGAGATCAGGTGGCGAGCAAAACACCAATTTGCCCCAAGATAGGCTGTGTGCCTAAGCAGCGTTACATTATTATTATTAATTATTATTATTATGATTTGTTTTCATGTTTTAAAATGTTTTTAATATGCTGTGAGCCAGCCCGAGCTGCCTGAGGCAGGAGGGGGCGGCATAACATTTTTAATATAAATAAAAATTGTAATATAAATGGTGAACACAGGGCCAAACTGGTGTTCATATCAAGATCAAAATACACATTCAGACACCCGTTGACGTTATGTCTAAAGACACCCACTGGCTCTCGTACTGCATGCTGCACTGCAGAAGAGGGTGATATTTCTGTCCCTTCACCTTGGTCTTCTTCATATGCCTGAGGCAGGGCTAAAAGGCTTGCATGCTCTCACCAACAGAAGTTGCTCGGATAAAACGTATTATTGGAGCTGTGTTGTGGTCTCTGTCCCTCAGCAGTGTCATATCCAGGGAAGCTGAGGCCCTTATGAGACATGGTGATCGTGCGGGCCCCTCCTCCTGAATTGCCATGGATGGGAGCTGAAGTGAGTAGCTGCCGATATTTGGTATTGAGCCAGATAGAGTGGTATCCAGTTAGCATCCAGCAGATATCTGGTTAATCAGATCACCGATTCACCACAATATTCTGTATTACCATTTAAAACATTGCCGTTTACTGTATTGCCAGAGACCCATAGTGGGTTGTTGTTGTTTTTTTACACCCTCCCTCCCACCCTTTGGACCTGGTTTTCAAGTAGTAATGGCGACATTTGGTAATGTGGTCATATGGTAATACAATTAATGGTGATGCCATAAACTCATGGGGTGCAGCCACATGAGATGCTTTGGCCAGGCTACCATACCTTGGGCAGTGATAACCCACTCTGGGCAGCTGGACCACGTGATGCACAGCATCATGTGGCCAGCGACTGCTAGATGTTTCCCCCGCCACGTGGTGGTCAAGCAGCTGGAAAGGTTCGAGGACACGTTGTGTAGCAGCCTTACCCCATACAGTTGCCTGTGTGCCGGGGTTCCTCATGCACATTTAGAACCTCCATAATGCTGTAAAGTATTATACCAATTTGATAAATAAACAAACCAACTCACTGGAATATTGAAGCTGGATTTTCAAAGGAACCAATGAGAATTTTCAATGAATTTTTCCATTGGGGAAAAAAAATCCCTTTGCTTGTGTTTTGCCACATGGAGTCATGTTGGGGCTGATCCCATGACCCACGGATCCGCTGCACAATGCACATATGCACGGCCAAGCCATGCACTCCCCCAACATGGGGCCTATGGCATGTGTGCAAACCATGCAGCGGTACGCACGTGGGCTTAGGATTGGCCCCACAGTTTGCACATGCAATATACCTAGATCCTGCCCTGCCCCATAACACAACCTCCAAACTCTGGAAGGAAATTCCAGAGCTGCGCCAATCCGTGAGTCCTTGCTGTATGAACTTGGGGCAGTGATGGAACTTGCAAGAAGACCTTCCCGGCTGATCTTAGGGATTGAGATGGAACGTAGGGGAGGAGCTGGCCTTTTAATAACAATAATTAATAATAATTTTATTTATACTGCGCCTCTCCGCCAAATGACACATTTAAACATTTAAAATACAATGAAACACCATAACTTAAAATCCATATGAAAAGCAATTTAAAAGGGGAAGGGGGTGGGGGGAAACTTATGCGGGGGAACCAGCAGGGAATCCTCTAGAAAAACCTAGAAAACAAACAAAGATTTTCAGGTACTTTTTGAAGGGGAGGAGCGTCTCGGAGGAGCAAATTCCACACTGAGGGGCCCTCCACAGCCAAGACCCGATCACCCGCCGACTTATGGCACAATGGTGGGATCCCCAAACAGCGATAACGATGCAGTTTTAGATATGGGAGGGTCTAAGCCATTTAGCATTTTAGGGCTAGGCAATAATTAACTAACTCGGGTGGGACTGGCTTTTGCTGTCTTTGCACCTTATAAATAAATAATAAGAGTATTATAGGCTTCCCACACAATCTGATGTTATCTGTCCCACTCCTCTGGCGTCCCTCTTTCTGTATTAGAATACTGTGTGTATAAGAATAGACCTCTAACAGGTTGCCTTCTTTCCTTTCCTCTCTAGGAGCTTGTGAGAAAACAATATGCTATTTGTGGTAATCGGAAAATATTCTCCCCAACACGCTGTGTAAGGCTGGAAGGACTCCCACTGAGAAACATCAGGTGGTACAGCCCTGTCACAACAAGATACAGATGTACAGGCCATTGAAACTACATCTTTGTGGCTTTGGGGGTGGAAAAGGCTGTAAAAGACTCTGCACAAGATTGGTGAAAGCATTTCCTCAGGGAAATCATTCTGAAGAGGTAACCTGTGCAGTCTTTGGTGGGTTCCTTTGGAAAGAGTCTGAAGACAAGGAGCTTGTGGGAGGTAAGTGTTTATTAGAGGCTTTACTGACTCTGTGTTGAGAGTTTGTCTCAGTTGGTGTCTACTACAGGCTGCCATTCCAGGGAAAACATAACATCCGTACCTCTGCAAGGCTAGACAGCACAGGTAAACAAGCAGACCCTTAAAGGGGTATCACCTTCACACTCCAAATAAAGGAGGAACAACCAATGCAAAAATTGGTGTTTTCAGAGAAGATGCTACCCTGCATGGCCACCCAGGAGCCACAGAGCTGACCGCCCAACTGAAGGTGGAGTGGCTGGATTGCCACAGAGCGCCCACTCACGGCCACACACGGAGCGCTGCCGGGAAATTTGGAGTGCTCCATGCGGGGCAAGCCAAATGGATGCGCGACAACGGGCAGCCATGGGGCCCCTGCCTGTATGAATCGCAGCAGCCAGCCACGCCAGAAAACGGGTGGCCCACCCGCTCATAGGCACTGTGGGTGGGGAAAGTGACCTTGGAAAGTCACAAGAACTGGCTGGGAGTGCTGGGGACCCTAGGTTTCCCAGGGCTCACGCCGAGGGCATGTCACTTGCAAACGCCAGCCTGGCGCCCCCCTATGGGCCATGGCAGAGGGAGTGCGCGGCAGCTGCCTCTGTGCTTGCGGTAGCCACACCCATTTCATCCCTCCTCACACATTCCGCCCATGTGGGCCATGGACCCCCCTCCCCATCGCCTCGCTCATTTGAAAACACCCAATACTGACAAAACAGCAAACACACATATGAAGAAAGTGATGTGAATGCTAATTTTCTCCAATCAGTCTTTGAGTTGACTTAGCCAGTCACATGGAACGCCGTAAACCCCTTGCAGAGGTTTGGATCTCACATGCTTATTGGTGCATTGAACCTGCCTTCCTTGTCCTGCTTCGTAACAGGATCTATAACGATCAGTAGAGGATGGGGACATCAAAGCACGGACAGGTGAAACTGACATGCTGGGCCAATTTAGAAGAGTGAGTAATGATAGTGTAAATGGCTCCATGGATAGATAATACCAACCTCTAACACCAGGGGTCTAGAACGCAGGCCTCAGGGAAATCAGAGTCAGGGCCCTACCACTTGCACCACCATGAGCTAAGGTTAGATCGGGAAACTACGTCATTCTGCCTTACCTGTGCTACAGGCTGGGGTGGTCAGGTGAGCAGGAGGCTGATGCTGATTGATTGGTCTGCTCCGGTATCTGTTTCCCCTTCCTGCCACCAGTTCCTTGTCTGAGCAAACTGTCACAGGGTGTCTTTAGACATAACGTCAACGGGTGTCTGAAAGTGTGTTTTGACCTGGATATGAACACCAGTTTGGCCCTGTGTTCACCATGTGGCGCTGTTTAGACACACAGTCCATTTGGGGCAATTCGGTGCTTTGATCACCACCCAATCCCAGCATGCAAGCACTGCCGCCTCATTCCCCGTGTTGTACCTGCTAACACGCCGTGCAATATCATTAGACACAACACTGGCCGAAACACGCAAATTGTCCTTGTGATGCAGTGTTGTTCACATGGTGTGTTCAACAGGTGGCCAAATTGGTGTTGGGATTGTTATGGCGCACTGCTTACACACAAATGCCAAACACATGCTTAGGGGTATTGACACCCAATTTTTGTTACGTCTAAAGATGCCCACAGACTGCTAGTCAGACCCTTCTGCCAGAGCTCTAGCTTGCTACGTGCTCTTCTGCCACGCCTGCCTGCCTGTTCAGACTACCTGCTCTCCTACTGCACCTGCCTTCCCAGCCTGCCTGCTCTCTTGCCGTGCCTGCCTTCCCAACCTGCCCGCTCCCCTGCTAGGGATGGGCGAACAGAACCGAGTTCAGAAATTCCGTTCAGTTCAGTTCAGTTTGGAAATTCGTTTCGGTTCAGAAGTTCGGTTCAGTCGACCGAACTATTCGAGTTCAGTCCAAACTCCGAACTTCCGAACAAAGTTCGGAAATTCAAACCCCATTAAACTAAATGGAATATTATCTTTTAGGGATAGGGGAACAGAGCCGAGTTTGGAAATTCGGTTCGGTTCGAAAATCCAGTTCGGTTTGGAAGTTCGGTTCAGTTGACCGAACTGGTCGAGTTCCGTCCAAACTCCAAACTTCCAAACTGCGTTCACCCATCCCTACCCCCTGCTGCGCCTACCTTCCCAACCTGCCTGCTCTCCAGCTGTGCCTACCTTCCCAACCTGCCCACTCCCCTGCTGCACCTGCCTTCCCAACCTGTCCCCACTCCTGCTGCGCCTGCCTTCCCAACCTGCCTGCTCCCCTGCTGTGCCTGCCTTCCCAACCTGCCCACTCCCCTGCTGCACCTGCCTTCCCAACCTGTCCCCACTCCTGCTGCGCCTGCCTTCCCAACCTGCCTGCTCTCCTGCTGTGCCTGCCTTCCCAACCTGCCCACTCCCCTGCTGCACCTGCCTTCCCAACCTGTCCCCACTCCTGCTGCGCCTGCCTTCCCAACCTGCCTGCTCTCCTGCTGTGCCTGCCTTCCCAACCTGCCCACTCCCCTGCTGCACCTGCCTTCCCAACCTGTCCCCACTCCTGCTGCGCCTGCCTTCCCAACCTGCCTGCTCTCCTGCTGTGCCTGCCTTCCCAACCTGCCCACTCCCCTGCTGCACCTGCCTTCCCAACCTGTCCCCACTCCTGCTGCGCCTGCCTTCCCAACCTGCCTGCTCTCCAGCCCAACCTGCCCACTCTCCTGCTGCACCTGCCTTCCCAACCTGACCCCACTCCTACTGCACCTGCCTTCCCAACCTGCCTGCTCCCCTGCTGCACCTGCCTTCCCAACCTGACCCCACTCCTACTGCACCTGCCTTCCCAACCTGCCTGCTCCCCTGCTGTGCCTGCCTTCCCAACCTTCCCACTTTCCTGCTGCTCCTGCCTGGTCTCCTTCCGAGCCCTAACGCACTTGGGATGGATTTCCTGGGTCTGACCCTTGGCATGGACATAGATTGAGAACCTGACAACCCCTCCCAGACCGCTGTTCACCGAGTCTGCTGTGGGAGTACTGGGGTCCCAACCTTGCCTGTCATAACTTTTTGTGCCCTAGGGAATCTTTGCTGTTATCATGCCATTGGCTAAATCTCTATTATAGGCTTCCATGGCAGAGTGGGATACGTCCAACTCCGCTGTTATGACAGGCGGCAATTTCTCCCCAGCTCATAGCATCAAGAAAGGGAATCTATCAAAATGATCTTTTTGAAGTTCTCATCAGCCTCTTTCTCCCAGCTCCATTAACGAGCTTACAGCTCAGGTGCTGCAGTAAGTTACCCCACCTAGGAAAATCAGGCTAGCTGTTTCAGTAATAGCCATCCCCTCTTCCTTTATTTCACTTCACATTTTTTTTCATTGTTTATTTCTAAAATACTCTCCGGTTTGGGCACTAAGTGTTCAGTTAAAGACTGCAAATTCACTCACCTACCAGCTGCTCTTGTGCATTTTCCTGCTGATCAAATAGTCTGTAAGAGTCACAAGGTAAGGGGCATCTGGGATGTGGGGTTTTGGGGTGCAGGCAGAACTGAAATGAGTACCCACAAGAATGGATATACCTGTGTGAAATTACAGTACACAACCTGACCCAGTAACATTGGGCGTCGTTAGACATAACATTGGGGGTCTTTAGACATAACATCAACGGGTGTCTGAATGTGTGTTTTGACCTTGATATAAACACTGGTTTGGCCCTGTGTTCGCTATGTGGTGCTGCTTAGATAGACACACAGCCCATCTTGGGGAAAACTGGTGTTTTGCTCGCCACCCGATCTCAGCACACACATGCTGCCACCTCATTCTCTGTGTTGTACCTGCTAACAAGCCACGCGATATCATTAGACACAACGTTGGCCATGTGTTCAGCCAGAACATGCGAATTGTCCTTGGGATGTAATGGTGTTCCCATCACGTGTTCAACGGGTGGCCAAATTGGTGTTGGGATTGTTGTGGTGCTTACACACAATGGCCAAACATGTGCTATGGGGTTTTGACACCCGATCTTTGTTATGTCTAAAGATGCCTAAAGATCAGGTGTCAAAATCCCAAAGCACATGTTTGGCCATTGTGTGTAAGCACCATAACAATCCCAACACCAATTTGGCCACCCACTGAACGCGCGATGTGAACACCATTGCAACACAAGGATAATTTGCGTGTTCCGGCTAAACACGTGACCAACGTTGTGTCTAATGCTATCGCGTGGCATGTTAGCAGGTACAACATGGGGAGCAAGGCACCAGCTCTTGTGTGCTGAGATCACGTGGTGAGCAAAACACCGATTTGCCCCAAGATGAGCAGTGTGTCTAAGCACCGCCACATGGTGAACACAGGGCCAAACCGGTGTTCATATCAAGGTCAAAACACACATTCAGACACCCATTGATGTTATATGTAAAGACACCGTAGGGTACTAATCAGTACTCGATTACTGCCCAACTGGTTATCCAATGTGCTACCGTTTTACCATGTTGTTTTTTCTTTCATGATTTTCTGATACCTGGTACCAACATTTTTGCTTTTCATCCTGATTCCTGTACTGATTTACTGTTTTACCAATCAGTAAAATGATAGAGCCCAATGTTATGTGCCAGGAATACCCAGCGTTTTCAGATAATTGGGTGCCTGGTCAGTACCCAGGTAGACCATCAGGCACCCTACACAATACTTGAAATTGTGGGTACCACCCATGAGTAGCAGATGAGCTCCCCTTTTCATCTTTAGGTGCAGGATTAGGATCGGGACCTGGAATAAAAGGGGGCACAAGGGTTTGGAGCACAAAAGGGCTGGGGGCCAAATCTAGGAGCAGAGTAGGGCTTGGGGGGCAAGGACTTGGAATGGAGCAAAACAGAACTGGGAAAACTGGATCCAAAGCAGGACTAGAAACTGGGGCCAAGCGCTAGGCAGGAGAGGAAACACCTAGGTAGGGCCAGGTACCAGAAATGAGTAGTCATAAGTTCCACCCAGTTTCCTGTTTCTACTGGCAACAGCCTGTGGTCCCAGGCTAAGGAACATGGTCTGAGATTGGGTGTTAACATACATAATGCTGACACGTCTGGGTCGCTCTGACTCACATGGGCCCATGCCAAACCCTGAAAGTTCATTCCAGACCCACCAGATGTGGGCCAGGTTCAAACCCTGGTGGGGTTGGCGACCGGGCCAGAAACATGGGGCCCAAATGAACCGGCCCCAAGATCTGGCCCTTCAAGCCACCCAGGAAGACCAGAGCTGGGTGAACTGGGTGGGCATGTCGGCTTCCGCACCCACCCGGCCCCCGGGGTTGCCATGGCAAGCAGCCATGACTGCCTGTTATTGGCCAGTCTCAGTGCAGGGTTGAGTTGGCCGGCTGCACATCACTTCCCTTCCCCCCTCCCCAGCTGGGTCAGGCCACGGGGCCAGGTGTTCCTGCCCTTGAGCTAACCCTGCTGGGGATAGCCCTCCCCCGCCCTTGGGCCCTGTCACATAAGTTAACCCCCATTGTCTTGCTGGTTCCCACAGCACTGTGGCTTGGGCAGTGGTGTAGCAAGACAGTGGTGGGCCCAGGCTCATGTCCCAATTATGGGCCCGCTAAGGGCAAGGGGGCAGTGTCTCTGTAAGCAGTGGCCCTCTCAAGGGAGCTCCCAGCTAACTTTGGGATGCCTGCCAAATAAGGACATTTTCAGACCCAGTGGGGACAGGGCCAGCAGCCTTGACCCACTATGAAAACTTCCTTATTGGTAAGGCCCCTTGCAAGTGGTCTGAACTCCGCTAGGAGAATTTCAGAGTGGGTGAGGGGACATGTCGGCCCCACTCTCTATCTTACCCACTCTGAAATTTTTCTTGCGGTGCTCAAGCCCCTCGCCAAGGGCCCTCCTAGAGTCTAGGGCCTGAGCTCAACTGAGCCCCCTCACTCCATGGTAGCGACACCCCTGGGCTTGGGGGTTGGAATTTCCCCCCTGCAACCCTGCGACATATCTCCCAATATTTCAAGCAGCCAGAGAGACAAGCTCTGCCCCTCGTGCTCTTACACCCATGGGACCACATCTTCCAACATCCCACATGCATAAGAGACAGAATCTCTCTGGCTACTCATTCCAATTTAGTTTCTTCTTGTCATTCCATCCTCCCCTCATTGTCCTCTCAAGGGCTTTTCCTGGGAGGCTACCAGGAAAGAGGTGTGTGAGACTTGAATACCAGTCTCTTTGTCCCCCTCTCTCCTGAAAGGGGGACAGTGGGACTCAGCACCCAACGAGGGACTGTTCCTCCAAACAGTAACTGCTGGGAGTTCTGCTGTGGCCTTGCATGCAGCAGTAGAGGTCAACCTGATTCTCCTACCTCTGAGCTTATTGTCTTCACCACATAAACCATCTTTTCTTTAATAACTTACACTATGATTTCAGTGTCTTATAACCCCGCTACAGGGTAATTTAATGTAAAGAAATTAGGAAACCATGCGTTGAGAGGAGGATTTATGAGACCCATCAATAAAGAGTAGGAGTGTTTCTAGCTACAAGAAGCTATTTTGGCTGTTTAAATGTAAGTCTCAATAGCCCTATAAAATGAAATTGAAGGTAAGTGAAAGGGATAATTTCTCTGCGCATGTTATACAAGCAGTGGGGAACCCTCTCTCTACCAGGGGTTATGTGGCATAGAAGTTTGGGGAAAGGATGCTTAAGGGATGGAGAGAGAAGGATCCAGATCATGGATCTGTGCCATGGATCGGTCCCCTGTCTGTGAGTGCATGCCCTCATCTATGCTCCCTTCCCCTGAGCTCACACGTTCAGTTCTTGGGGATAGGTACTGGATCCAGGGGCTAGATCCTGAAACTGGAAAGGGGCCCAATAAAAACTAGCCGTGAGCCACATTTGGCCCCAGGCCCGAGGTTGCCTACATTTGGGCCTATGGACGTTATTAAACAAGAACTATGTTTAGGCAAAATCTCAGCCTTCCCAGTCATGTGTAAGTCATTTGTCAAAAGTCTTAGCTTTGTATCAGGAAGGGAAATCTGATCTGCGTCAGGATGATGAATAATAAAACTAAGCTCCATTTCCATAGGTAAGATTTATATATTTGATGTGCCAGACACTGGGCATCAATTCAAACGAAATGAAAAGGAATGTCAATTTCTCACCCTCCCCTCCGCCACCGTCTACACACACAAATCTCCTATAACAGGCAACAAAACAGATCACATTCCCAGCCGGGAAGAACTCTAGATCCAAAACTTTGATGGCAAAACAAACTCTTTAATTTGTGGGTTACCCTTGAAGAGGACATGATGAAACTTGAACTTGCAGATGTGCGATGAAGCCATGGTTTTTAACCCCTGGGCTACCCAGCTTGCTAAGATGAAATTAATCTTCAACATGTACATTCGTGAATGGCCTGACGCTAATTGGATCCCTGGTAGTTCAGCATTCCCTTCTGGGAGAAGGGATATTTTGAGGCTGGATCCTGAGTTGCCCTGGGATGGGTACTTGGGTGCCATGATGACAATGCTCACCTCTGAAGTCAAGTCTTGTCAGTGATTTTGGACAGGAATGGTTCTCGAAGTGAGGGGTGTCAAGACCCAGCTTCAAACTGCAGCCTGGGGGCTCTGAGGTTGGTGCTTAAGGCCACAGGGCCACCATAGCCCTCAGCCTGGCCTTGATGCTGTTGATTCTCCTTGTCCCTGGCCTTGGCATGGCTTCCCGATTGTCTGCCTGCCATATATAAGGCAGGCCTGTAGCCACCGGAATCTAGGTGGATCATCTGACCTCTTCTCCTTCTTCCTGTCTGTGTTTCCTTGATTTTTTTTGTTTCATGCCTTTCTTTGAACCTTGGACCTCTGCTCTGACCCCCTGGGAGGGGCATGAGAAGGAGTTCAGCTGACAAACACCTAGCTTGAACCTGGCTGAGATACGGGGAATTGCCATAAGAGCAAGTGTGGTGTAGTGGTAAAGCACAGTACTGGAACTAGGAGGTAGGGGGGGGGGGTCCTGGTTGAAGGCTCACCTTAGCTATGAACTCACTGGGGGACCTTGGGCCAATCACAGATCTCTCAGCCTAACCTACCTCTCAGGGTTGTTGTGAGGTTTGCTAGTTGAGTTAATTAGTTTAATGTTAATGGGTTAAGTGTTAATGGTTAAAAGTTAATAAGCTGAAATGTGAGCCACCTTCAAAGGGTGGGATACAAACTGAAATAAATAATAACGGGGTGGGAAGGGGGAGAATTGAAAAACAAGAGGGAAAGAGAAGGGAAGTAGTAGGACTGTATGAAGAGAGAGAACAAAGTATATATACATGGGGGGAGGGAAAGGGGGCCTCAATTACTTACCACAGACCAGTGGAAGTTCAGGGACGTGGGGCCATGTTTCAAGAAAGTTTGAGACTCCATGGTATAAATGTGGGCATCTCCAAAAGTCTGGTCTAGACACAGTTTTTGAGAACCATTTAAGGTTCCATTGCTGTTGAGTTTATAGGTGTTCAGCTTTCCTTCCATGATTGATTAATCCCATTGAAGCAAAAGAGACCAATCCACTAGGTAAAGTTAAAAATTTGTCCAAGTTTTCAGTTATACAGATATAAGTAACCAACAGAAATGGGACCCAACCAGTCTGTGGTGCAACTTGCCCCCACAGTTTGTGGGGGAATGCTGGAGAAATGAGTTCCACTGAGTTACCAAATACTGGTACCTATGCCGTGAAAGGAAAAGCCCCACCCCTTCCCCCCTGACCCGGAAGCAGCCTGGGAAAAATGGCGTCCCCCTGTCCGGCTGCCTACTACAGCTGCTCACCACACACGGCCAGTCAGCCTAAGTAATGGCCGATGCGGCTGTTACCATCCCCCATAATTCTGACATTGTGTGTGGGGTGTGTGTGTGTATGTCCCCCAATAATGATCATCAACCATGGACCCAAGTAACTGAGAGCAGCACATGATGGCTCTTTTTCTTGTCAAACCAACTTACAAGATAGACAAGTTATATATTTTTTTAAAAAATCATTTAAAAAAATCTGACTCTTCTTGTGAGTTTTCTCTGTATGGCTGTGGGGCTGGATTTTCCTTTAGCATGTTGCAACCTGTGCCGGCAGTGTCAGACTGCTTCAAAGAGCGCTTCTAAAAGCAGATCTTTGGTGTCCCAAAGCTATGCTGCAGAAAGCCCTCCTTTTGCCTAGTGACAAATGGTATTCCTTCCCTTGATGACATTTCATTTTTTATTTTATTTTTAAAATAAAGACATCCTCGTAGGTACTTTGTAGCGTGGCATTCAGGCTGCTAAAGGGAGAGGGTACGGAGTAGGTAAATCTTGTAATGATTATACATCACAGCCCCGACAATGAAACCTGTCAGAAAGCAGACTGTGGTAGATCCTTAAATTCCTCTGTAATTAGCAGAAGATTGAAATCCCAATGCCGAGTCTTAGCAACCCTGAAGAGCATGTAAAGGAATGGAGGAACAGTGCAAAGAAGTGACATCGACTTGACCCCTGGCTTTTTTAGAGAAGCATCAAGCAGCTGGGATGCTGCTGATTCTGGAGAGGTTGGAGGAGGGGCCGCTTGGAGTTCTTGCTTTGAATATACAGTAGCTTTTGCAATTGAGAACTGCAGCCTTGAGAGTAATTTTACAGGGCTTCACTTTTTATTTGAGGAGTTGGGAAGTAAAAGCGGCAGAGATTTTTATCTCCCTTCGTCGGAATTCCTGTCAGTGCGAAGTCGTCTGTGAGCAGCTCTTGCTTAACCTTGAAGGTGTAAATGAGCAAATAGGAGATGGTATGGATGTAGCTCTATCCATTTGAAATTGCACAGTGCTCTGCTTTAGAATTTGAGTCTCTGGGCGTTTTCAGATGGACACTTATTCCGGGATAACAGCGTTAATCCCGGGATGTAATGTCTGTCTAAATGCTGTCAACAGTGATTATTAGTCCGGGATAACAAAAATATCTGGGGTTTTATAACACCCCTGATATTAAACTATCTGATTATTTCCATCTGAACGACTATCCTGGGATAGTCGACTATCCCGGTGATTAGCACCACAGAGTCCAATGGCAAGACCTGACAGCTTCTCTAGGCATTTCTGCCTCTATGGTATCTTGGAGCACATGAATGTGGGGCGATCGTATTACCACTGTAATCGTTCCACAATGCATTGCGGAGCGCCAAGTTTAAATACCCGCAGAACATGAGTTTTTATTGTCTTGAACTCACAAATCAGAAATATGAAGAAAATCAGATTTTCTTCAATCCCAGAAATCAGTGAACTGAGCACAGACAAAAAGTACCATGGGGTTGATATTCATCCCAAAGACTCTAAGCCAGGATAACAGCAATGTTCTGTTCAGATGGCCTACCCTGGAATAAAGTTAGCCCAGGATAGAAATGTCCATCTAAACAGGTACCACTTTGTCATCCTTGGATAGTTTTCTAATTATCCCTGGATAGAGTGTCTGTCTGAAAACACCCTCTGTCTTATTAATTATTATTATTATTATTACTATTATTATTAGCAAGCAATGTACCTGGCGCTTTACAAAGTAATGGAATAGACATGGTCCCTGCCCTAGGACTTACAATCTAAGAGACGGGGGGGAGATGACGGAAGGGGAACAGAGGGAGAGACAAGGAGTGTAATATTCACGAGAATGCGAGGTCCCAGGTGCACGTACTTGGCTTAGTTACATCAAGAATGATGGCTGGTTGGTCCATATGGTGAGGATATGAGTACACAGACCTTAGGTAACAGATTGTACTGGATGGAGGGTATCAGCAGGAGTTAGGAGAGGGGAGCAAGAAGTCAGGGAGGGCAGAGCGGAAGAGGTGGGTCTTGAGGAGGGATTTGAAGGTACGAAGAGAGGGGGCAAGGCGGATGTGGGCAGGGAGGGAGTTCCAGGTGTGGGGGACAGCTAGGGAGAAGGGACAAAGGCGGTTAGGGGAGCAGGGGAGGTATGGGAGGGCGAGAGAGGGGACAGAGGAGGAGCAGATTTCACAGACTGGAGTACGAAGGGAAATTAGCGCAGAGAGGTAGGGGGGAGCAAGGCTGTGAAGAGCTTTATAGGTGAAGACTAGGAGCTTGTGCAGGATTCGTTCAGGAAGGGGGAGCTAG
>QEPC01002388.1:16777103-16839317 GCA_003113815.1 Sphenodon punctatus | reverse complement strand
GGGGTTAATGGCCTGCAGGTCACAGAAGGGGCATGGAGAAGGGGAAGAGGAAGGGGGACAGTGGGAGACATTGAAAGAGGCAAGGAAGTGGTCAGAGATGGGATGAGGATCTAAGGGGAAATCAGAGACAGAGCAGCTCCTAGAGAAGACGAGGTCAAGAGAATGGCCGGTAGCGTGGGTGGGGGAGTTGGTCCAAAGGTGGAGGTTGAAAGCGGAGGCTAGTGAGAGGAAGTGCAAGATGGAGGGCTGGGAAGGGACATCAACGTGAATGTTGAAGTCACCAAGGATGAGAGTGGGGGTATCATCAGAGAGGAAGAAAGTGAGCCAGGACTCAAATTCAGAGAAATGGAAGAGAGAGAGCCAGGGGGGCAGTAGATGACAGCGACACGGAGATGGAGGGGGGAGTAGAGGTACACACAGTGAGCCTCAAAGGAAGGAAAGGAGAGGGGGTGGGGAGGAGAAAGCGGTTGGTATTGACAGGAGTTAGTGAGGAAGAGGCCCATGCCACCCCCCCAGTCTTCGGGGCAGGGCTGGTGAGAAAAGGAGAGACCCCCAAAGGAGAGGGTAGCTGGGGTGACAGAGTCGGAGGGGGAGATCCAAGTTTCAGTAAGGGCAAGAAGTTGGAGGGAGTGAGAGAGGAAGGGATCATGGATGTAGGGGGCTTTATTGGCAGAGGAGCGACAGTTACAAAGGGAGCAGGAGAATGGGAGCTGATCAGGGGGAAGGCAGGGAATGGGGATAAGACTGGGAGAAAGGGGGCAGCGGGGCAGGCGAGAGATAGGGAGGGTGGGGGAGGAGCAGGAGGGGAAGGTAGCCAAGGGGGAGGAGGAAGTGTGAGCAGGTTGGAGAGAAGTGATGGGCTGGGAGGGAGGAAGGAGCAGGGGGAAAAGAAGTAGAGGAAGGAAGATGTGGGGGGAGAGGGGAAAAGGAGGGAGAGGGAAAGCGAGAGATTAGGCCAGGCATGATGGTGGGGAGGATAGGTAATAGAGAAGAGACAGAGAAGAAGGAGGTGGAGAGTGGCTGACCTTCTGACCACTGAGGAGCCACCAGATCTTAGCCATTTCTTTCCCTCAGTAAGGAGATTCCTCTTTCATTACCCTGCTTATTTGTCAGAGGTGCTACAGTTAATGAGGTATGTTTTAGAGCAGGGGTGACCAGACTTAGGGTGCATGCTCCACCAAATCCAGGCACCAACTTCCGATAATCCACCACGACCCGTCTCTCTGGCTCCCAGCTATGACACCTCAGCAACTGCTCAGGAGTGGAGAGGAGCACTCTGTTTTAGACAGAGTCAAGGGCATATCTGTAATATCTAGGGTTGAAACTCGGTATTCAGTATTATTCCGTTTCAGCTGAGTACTGCTGTATTTGACTCAGTTTTACCAAGTCCCAGTACCGAGAACCTAAGAAACGGACACGGTATTTATTCGGTGATTTCTCGATCAAGGAATGCTTACCTGATGCTTACCTTCTACAACCCACAAATAGAAGGAAAATGGAGACTCTGCTTTTATACTCTGCATGGGGGAAATGGTAGGGGCCGAGGTGGATGTGCTGTCTCGCACTGTGATTGGCTCAGATGTGATCAACAATCAGTGGACAATACTGCGTCAGCACTGGCATACCGAGTACTGAGTACTGCGCACCAAATACCGAGTACCAAATACTGGGTACAGATTAGTATTTGTCACCTTACAAAGGAGCTTCTGGAAACTCAAGCCTGATCCTCAACTACTCAGAAATACTCAAGAATAAATACTGTTCTACTTGTTTCAGCCCTGTTAATATCGATAACGTGTATCTCAGCCCCGTGGGCATGGTTGTACGGAGATTTGAAGTGAAGTGCCACCACCAGTATCCTGGTGCCACCCAACTGTATCTCACTTTTTCATCTGATCCAGGCCCTGCAGTCTCAGTGCTGCTTACCCAGTGCCTGGATGCTGTTGGGGACTGGATGCGGGCGAGCTAATTGAAGCTGAATCCAGGCAAGACCAAAGTGATGATGGTTGGCCGGCCTTGTGACCTGGGAGACAAAGGGACCTCTGCCATTGATGGGGTCCAGCCTTTTTTGGTCACTCAGGTTCACAGACTTGGGGAACTCTTGGATCCATTGTTGTGCCTGGATTGACCGGTCGTAGCAGTGACCAGGAGTGCATTTCACCAATTACAGCTGGTGAGAAGGCTGCAACCTTTTCTATCAGATTCGGATTTGACCACCATTGTCTATGTCTTCCAACCTGTGCGCACCCGCCAAATGGATTCCCTGTTCCCAAGGGGACCAATATCAGGGGTGCGAATGGATCCTGTGCACACTCCCATTTTGGCCCCCCTGGGAATGGGGGATCCATTAGGGAAGTGCACGCAGGTGGCAAGAGGCCTTTTCACTCTCCCACCGCCCCGCCACTGCTCATAAAAAGCCAAATGGGAAATCCCCAGCTCAGCTGAGCAGCACACAGGCCTAGGAGGAGTACAGAGCAGCGGCTGGACCAGAGGAGCAGCAGCCTGGCCGTGAAGCAAGTCAGCCTGGGTCTGACATTCGGATACCAGTTGGTGCGCGGATGCAATCAGGGTGAGGCAGGCACCCCAGAGTCGACGTGGTGCCCGACTTGCATCTCTGTGCTAGAGGATAGGATCAGAATCCAAAGTGATCTTGGCCAGTTGGACTTGGGGGAAAAAATCATAGTAAAATTAAAAATTAAATAAAGATAAATGCAAATTATTATTACACACAGGAGGGAGCAATCAAAAGTTCAGATACAAAAGGGGAGATGACTGGTTGGTTAGCAGTACTTCTGAGAAAGATCTGGGGATTATGCTAGATGCTGATGCCGATTGATGATAATAATTTATTAAGTATTTATATATCTCCAGCAATGTACCTGGTACTGAACAGTCATTAGTTAGAGACAGATTCCTGCCCTGGGGCGCTTACAATCTAGGAGAGACAAGGGAAGGGAGATGAAGAATAGGAGGGCACAGAGAGAGACAGGGATACAGTCACAAAGTGAAGACGTTGCAGGTGCACACGCTTAGCTTATTTACAGCGGGAAAGGGGAGCCTGAATGAAAGGAGAGTCAGCGAGCAACCTAGGGAGGGACGGGGAACTAGGGAAAGATGCATAGGTTTTCAGGAGGGATTTGAAGGTTGGGAGAGAGGGAGCAGAATGAACGTGCTGAGGGAGGGAGTTCCAGGCATGGGAGGCAGCATGAGAGAAGAGGCAGAGATGGTTCAGGGATCTGGAGACTTGGGGGTGGGTGAGGGAGGTGGCAGAGGAGGAGCAAAGCTCCCAGGTGGGAATAGTGGGGAGCATGTTTGGGGGGGGGAGCAAGACCATGAAGATTCTTGAAGGCAAAGACATGGAGCTTGTGCTGAATGCGAAGGGGGAGAGAGAGCCAGTCGAGGGATCCGAGGAAACTTAATATGAGTCAACAATGTGACCCAGAGTCACACTGTTCAGGTCAAATGCGGTGGCTCGCAGCAGGCAGCTTGCTTTAAGATTCTCTGCCAGTCAGTAAGCTGGTCACTCCTCTGCCCCAACAACAGCCAGGCTAGGGCTGCTCGGAGGCTGTTGGATTGCTCAGAGTGGCTTCAGCTGGGGAGGCTGCGTCGCCCTGAAGTTCGGTGAATCTCCCAAGCTCTGACAGTAGGGGGACCCTACCCTCGTGTGTGTTTGGACAGTACCTCCCCTAGGTATTATGTTCAGAGGCAGGTTAAGGATTCTTGAGACCCTGGTCTCCAATCAGGGGTGTAGCTAGATTGGCATGGGCCCAGGTGCAGGAGATGGTATGCCCCCCCCCCCGAGGCACTTAGGAAGTCCTCATTGGGTGCTAATCGCCCATTCACCTATGCACATATTCCACATGGGCATTCTCCCCCCCCCCCAGCTCTTGGGCTAACGCCGGCACCTATTTTAATTAGTTATGCCTTATTCCCAAATATCATTGGGCCCAAAGACCATTGCCCTGACTGTGTCTGTTTAATAGAACGTTCAGTTGTCAATATAAATTTGTAGAATTCTGCAGGTGCTGCACCTCCTCTTCCCCCTCCCTCGATTTTCTATGGCAATGATAGCACAGATCTTCCGGTAACCAATAGCGTGTTGCTGGTGCGCCTGCTATGAATGAACGGAGCCTGCAGAAAGACAGCAGCAGCGGTAGCTTCCACATGGGTGTGGCCTGTTCATTAATTTGCCCATGGCTACGTGAATACAGATATCCAAAGAATCCTTTCCTCTGAAGGATGTTAACCGAGCATTGTCATTGCAACACAGTGTTGACGGCAACCTATTCCTAGAGTTGACACCTCTCTGGCTTCTGCCCAGGAATAACGTTTGTTTGTTTATTTATCCAAAGTCAGCCATGGGTGTCCCAGAACCTGGAGAAATCATGGTCTTCCAGAGGCAGCAGGGAGCTGTTAAAAGGATGGGCCGTAGGAACATTCCCACCTCTTTTTATGATGTGGCTCTGCCCCATGATGGTCCACAAGAGGTGGGGTTATGTAAATAATGGGCTTGCCCTACCCCTTTTCCAACACAGCCCTGTCCCCTGTGGAGCATCTGGATGACCTGTAAGAGGTTTATGTCAGAATGAAGCGTAGCATCCACTTTGCCCCAATCCTGTCCCCTCTGGATGAAAGCCCAGACCAAGATGGTAGCCCTACCAGCACCCTGTTCCGAAATGGCCCATAGCTTCAACTCCTAACCTCCCAGCAGTTCAGGAGGGCCAGTCCTTCCTTGGGTGCTGAAGCCCACCGTCCCTCTTTTGGGAGAGAGCGACAAAAAGTAGGCTTGAACCAAAATCTCGCCTATCTCAAACATCTCATTGAGACCCAGGCTCTCAATGAGATTGTCGAGATGGAAAATGAGCTGAGAATTGGCCGTTCATGACATTGTTCTTGCGAGATTCTTGAAAAAAAATTAAAATGCTCTGCGCATGCATAAATGTCCACTGGGGCCAATCTGCGCATGCGTGACCTTTTGGAAGATCGCACGGACCACGTTGGCGCCATTTTGGAAAAGGGCAGCCATTTCTGTGCATGGGCAGACCAGCTGCCCTTTTCCAAAATGGCACTGGCACAGCCTGCACCATCTTGGAAAAGGCCGTGCACGCCCAGAAGAGCACAAGTGGCCATTTTATGCATGTAATCTCACAAGATCTCAAACCATTAGTGAGATCTTGAGATCTCACTGACAGTTCTCAATTCCCACAAGATTCTCATGAAAATCATTTTGATTCTTGCTTCAGCCCTAACAAAAACACCGGCATTCAAACCTCAGAGACCTCCTTCCTGGTAGTCTCCTAGGAAAAGCACTTGAGAGATCAGTGGGGAAATGATGTGATGACAAAAAGCTAAATGGAATCATAAACGTCCTCTTTATGCACTTGAAATGTTGGGAGGTGTGCACGTAAGTGTGTGGGGGTGGAGCTTATTCACGGAGGGGTGGAGCTTATTGGCCAAGATGGGTGGGGCTTGTCCCTTTTTGGCTGCTGGACATATTGGGACTCAGTATGCAACTCCACTGATTTATTTTCACACTGGATTCCTTGTTACCACCTGAAATTAGGCATGATTAAACACAGTAACCATTTTATTCAGCATTACCTTGTCCCTTGAGGCTGTTGGTTGCTAGGAACTGTGGGCAGATGGCCACGTAAGCAAATGTATCTTTCACCCTCAGTACAAATTATGGAGCACATGCTTTGAGATAAAGGAAAGTTGATCCCTCACGAGCTCTTAGTGACAGTGGTATGAGCCTAAGTCATTCCTGGGCACCTGCAGATCAGGTCATCTCCATTTCATTCTCAAGGCCTGGCTCCCAGGCAGCATGAAAGAAGAAGGGGTGATCAGGTGGATGACAGAAGGGAAATGGCAAATTTTCATGGCTCTACAGTTGCATCTGTGGTAGAAATGTGTATCAGTGATGGTGTGGCAGGATGTGGTGGGTAAGTCCTTTCAGAAGCAGCTCCCTGCCACTGACCATATATGGGCCAATAGGTCAGAGGAGAGCTAATTAACCAAGATGAAACCAGTCAGGTCATGTGACCAGAAGAAGAGGGTCAGATGACCAGGAGCCTGTGTTTATAAACCAGGGAAGTCCAGTAGAGAGAGAACCAAGAGACAGGAGGGGGCGAGAGGGGATTCCACTTAGGAAGCAGCTATGAGTGGAACTCTTAGACTCATCTAGCCAAAGCAGTAGACTCCTGAGAGGCTTTGACAGTGAAGGGGCAACAGTAAATCTGTGGTCCTGATGTTGCAGGGAATTGCAGCTGGGCTACCTCTCTACTGGACATGGGTATTTATGCCTGTCACAAAAAATAAGTGATTGACAAGGGCCCTTGCCTACCTGGGTAATAAATCTCATTTAGCTTCACAAGGTTTAGCATAAAGCTCCAGTCTGGGTGCCCCCTGTGGAACTCATTGCCAGAGGATGTTTAGAAGGCCAGTAGTTCAAAAAAGTCATAGAGTAGGGGTGGCCGGAGCTTACAGTGCATGCAATCCATTTGACCCAGGCATCCACATCATGTGATTTACCAGGACCCTCTCTGCTGCCTTTGGTGCTCCAGGTTTGGTCATTGAGCAGGGGGGGTTGGATTACATGAGCTCTGGGTTACCTTCCAACTCCATCATTCTATTATTTACTTCATTTGGGCTATTACACATGCACAACAGCCAAAATGAAATACCAAAATGGCCGAAATGACTGAGCCAAGATACCAAACGACACAAACTGGAGTGACCAAAAAAAACAGATTTCCAACAAAATGGGAACCAGATCTCAGCCGATTTCGGTTTCCTTGGACCTGGATTGGATTGGACGATTCTCTCTGATACGGTATTTGCAAAAAAAAAAAGCCCCAACCCACAAACACATCTGTTTCAGCCCAACTAGTGATCAAGTTAGTCAAGACGAGACAAGGCCTCTGACTGTTTGGGGCTGGGGGAGCAAGTAGCAGAATTAGACCACTCCATCATTTAATTAACTTATTTAAATTTATATCCCCTTCCCTGGCTGCTGCGGGATGTTGGAACACTCCCACCCCTGACTGTGAGTGACATCAAGCATTTCCTGGGCCTTTGCTTCAGGAGGGGTGGTGCCCAGAGCAGGCACCGCACTGGACACCCCAGCCTGAGGGCGGAAGGACTCTGTCAGCTCCGTCCCGCCCCACCTGCCTGGGAGTGAGTTGCATTTCCATCTGCTATTGCTGGGCTTTGAAGTTCTGCTGCTTGCCATGAACTGTAACGTGTGCAAATGGCTGCTGGACCATTCTGCACATGTGTGGTGATTTGTTTTTATTTTAAAAATTAAAAATAAAAAATATTTTAAAAATCATTTTGAGCAGGCACAAAATGGCCACCAGGGGCATTCTTTGCATGTGTGCCCTTTGCCAAAATGGCACCGACACTGCTGATGTCATTTTGAGGAATGACCGCAGCCACGTATGTCCCCCCCAGAGAAATCAGGCCGGTTCGATCACGGTCAGCAAAGAATGCGCGGCCGCCGATCACACGCACAACTTCAGCTTCCGGTTCGTGTAAAAGAGCGCCGTGGCTGTTTCGCCGCTCCCACGCCTGATCCCCACTGCACGTCTAAAAATGGCCAGAGTCTGCACTGGCTTCAAGCTTTCCAGGCACAATTCAAGGTGCTTCTTTTTCTTTAACATTTAATGCCGTAAATGGCCTGGGTCGCATATATCTGAAAGACCACCTCCTCCTCTATGCTCAGCCATAATTAATCTCCAGGGGAAGCGAGTTTCACAATACTGGGGCAGAAACCAAGAAGAACGCCTCCCTGTACGTCTTCACTGTATGAGTTTGATGAGCAGATGGTACCTGCAAGAGAGTACAGTCATTTACAAACACCCCCCACCCCCCCGAAAACACAGGGTTTTTTTTAAACAGAAATGGTAAGGGGGCCTTCTGCACACCCCTCTTGGGGACTCGGTGACTCCAATATTCCATGGATTACCATTATCCAGTTACCACTTTACTGGTTTATTGATTGCTAAAACGATACATTGATACAGGAATCGGGACAGAAAATCCAAACGTTGATATCTGAAGTCAGAACGTTGGGATGAAAAGTGGTAGCCCATTGGGCAATAAACAGGCACGGATTAGTACCCAACTGTTATTGGGTCAGGCCAACTACTGCAAGTTTGATGGGTAGAGTCATTTTTGCAGGTCCCCTTTTCAGCTCTACTCTAAAGCAGCACCGGTGTAATGTATTCCCAGTGACCCACCCCCAAAAGGAGATGGGCTGCCACATTCTGAACCAGCTGCATCTTCCGCCGAACCATCTCCAAAGGCATCCCTGCGTAGAACACGTGTCAGTAGTCTAGCCTCGAGGCTATAAAGGAAAGGCAAGGATGACGCTAGCCAAGATACAAATCACAAAGGAAGGGCCACAGCCATCTCACCAGATGGACTTGCTGAAAAAAGCACTTCTGGCCACCGCCGAAACCTGATGTTCCCGGCACAGCAAGGGATCCCAGAGCACTCACAGCCTGAGAAACTGGGTGTAACCAGAAGAGGCTGGGCCCTATCAATGGTGGGAGTCCCTCCCAACCCCGCCAGCCAACCATCATCACGTCGCTCTTGTCTGGATTTAGCCGTAACAACGTCTCCTCATCCAGTCCCCAACAGCAGCCAGGCACAGGGTCAGGGACGGGCTTACCACAGGGTGACCTTGGTCAGCCTCCCCCAGGTCACGCTCTTTCTGAGGGCCCTGCAGTGTCCTCTATTTTCACCAGGACATGTTGTGGGAGCTACACACACTCTCGGTGTGGGAGCTCCACTCCCTCTCGGTGTGGGAGCTCCACTCCCTCTCGGTGTGGGAGCTCCACTCCCTCTCAGTGTGGGAGCTCCACTCCCTCTCGGTGTGGCTCCAAACATGACCACCTTCAGGGCACTGCAGAGGTTGTCCCCGAGGGGGAGTGCCTCCCAGGGACCCCACATTTTATCTTTGCCCCGGGCCCTGCAAATCCAAAGACCGGCCCTGCAGGGGGTAAGCAAGCACCGAGCCCCCAGAAGTTGGGTCGAAGGAGAATGAGCAAGAGCAACACAGCCTGTTGTGCACAATTCTGAAGTAAACAAAGGTGGCCAGTATGGAAGACAGGATGTGGAGCTAGATGGACCATTGATCTGACCCAGCGTGGCACTGCTCATGTTCCTACAAATATTAATGCTTTCCAATAGTTGCCCCATATCCAGCCAGGCAGCATGCAGGAGATGGGGAGGGGACTTTGGCTACGCTTCTGAGAGACTCTCTCAGCCCACAGCTGGCCCTGGAGTAAGAAGGGACAGTAAAAAAAAACAAAAAACCTCTCCCTCTGCTTGTTTGTTCCCAAACGCACACAGCGCTGGAATGCTTTCTGCTTGCAACGGGCTTTTCCTGTTATTCCAGCAGGTCAATGAAGCCCTCACATCCAGCCAGGTGTAACAACACCCCACTGGCAGCAGTGAAGAGGCTCTTTCAGGCAGGCCACATTAACCCCTCATAAGCTGCTGGACTGCCCAAATCCTGTTGCAAATGTCGGGGAAACCAGCTTGAGCTAAACCCGAGTGACATCACCCCACTTCTCGTTGGACATTTTTACACACACCTTAAAGTGCTGGTCTTTCAATCTTCTGGGTTTACAAATCCACAAGTAAGTTCCGGATGCATTCTTCACACACACACTGCCCTGAGGCAGCCTAAAGTAGCCGCAGCTGTAGGCGTGAGGGGCTGCCATGGAAACCAAGTGACCCCAGCTGCCTGGAGCAAAGCAGTTCACCAGGAGAACTTTTTACACACACAAGTTCTGGGAGAAGTTCTATGCAGAAGTTCAAAGAGCCGGATGTTTAAGATCTGGGCGAGTGAGTTAGAGACACAGAAAGTTCAGGATGTAATGACAAACATGCAGGAGAAATGTGTGTGTAAAAACACCCGCTGTCTTGTGCCCAAAGACAGAGTCAAATCAGGGAAGACCTATCATTGGCATAGCATGTCCAGCTGCAGTGGGGCCACATGCCTAGTGTAAGGGAGCTCAGGTGGACTCTAGGGGGCCCTTTTGCAAAGGGTTTGAGCACCACTAAGAAATCTTCAGAGTGAGCAGGAGAGGATGAGGCCCACACTCTGCCTCTGCCCACTCTGAAAATTTGCAGTTTCACCACTGGCAAAGGGCCTCTCCAAGAAAGAAATTTTCAGGATGGGCAGGGATGAAATTCTGGTGTTGCCCCACCCATGCTTAAACCCTCCTTCCTAGTGGGGGTTACTGGTTGGGTGGAGGTGGGCTCCCTGAGAGCCAAGGCTGCACCACTATGTGGCAGAGTGTGAGGCATTGGCCTGCCAAGATCCCAGGCATGCTCACTAGAGGCTTGAGCAAGCCTCTTAGGCTAAATCCATAGACCTGCTCAGATGGACCAAACTTCACTGAGCATGTACAAGGCTTATATACATCTTCAGCTCAGTTGGCCTGGTGTGCCCATAGGAGAAGTAGCTTTCTAGTCTACAGGGGTCCTCTCCTGAACCACAGACTATCCTACTGAGACCCAGAGAGCACCAGTTAGGTGGGCTTCTGTCTTCGGAGGAGCTGAGGAGAAGGCTCTACTCAGGTGGGGTCTGCCCAGCTTCAACCACACAGACTATAGTGACCCTAAGGGTCTTAGAACTGGTTAGGGCTTTGGCCCTGCATCTAAATGAAGTCTTGCACTACTGGTGGCGTAGGCCCGGCTGGAGACCAAGGCTAAACTAGCCCAGGAACAGGTCCTCCAGGTTGCGATTGGACACTGGGGCAGTGGAATGCCGTGTACCTGGGAATGTGCCGGGGGTCAAGCTAATTCATTCCCCATAGGCTGGCCAGTGCCCCCAGGGGCTCTGGCGGATCGCCCTGTCACACATCACCTTTGTGGGAGACGACGGAGCCTGGCCGGCAACCTCCTTGGAAGGGCTGCTGCTTAGAGAGACCCCACCTTTTCCCCTTAGTGGGGCCCATCATTGGAACATGAGCCCAAGAGCCTTCCACAAGCTTGCTATGCCACAGCGCCCCTGCCAATGCTCCTAACTGCGGCTAACTCCTCAGATTGTGCCTGGGGACTCTCGGATCTGATCCAAAGCCCCAATGACTCTGGGTCAGCCAGGGGCACCCCTCAGTAACCCAGAGAAATCAATGCTTCTGGAGGTGCCATGGAACAACTGCATCCGAAAGGGGATGGCCCATACAAAGGCACGTGGTTGCACTTAGCGCTGAAACATGACCTTGATTTTCTCTCAAGAATGACAGTTATTGACTCATTTTAAAGCGATAATCGAGAAAACCCCCAGCTCTTGACATTTTCTCAGTCAAGAATTTTTCTTGATTTGCCACGATTTACCGTGTACCATTATTGTGATTTATCGTGTACCATATACCGATTTACCGTGTACCACGTTCATCCCAGTCATGTGGATGCGCAAAATGGCAGCAACTCTGCCATCTTCATCGTGGAAGAGGGCCGTAGTGTGCATGCCCAGAACAGCCGCAACGGCCATTTTGCACAGATTTTAATGAGAAACAAAATGATTCTCATTTCAGTCCTAATTGCCCTCCCTGGCTCCCATGTGGTCCAGCCTTTCAGGTGGGGAGCAGGGTCACGTTGGAAACTGGCCATGTTGGAAAGGGGTGGGCCCCTCGTCTATTTTCTGGCATGCAGGTCTGGCCTTAGAATTTGCAGGGCCCAGGGTGAAGATAAAAAGGAGGGCCCCCTGATTATCACACCCCCTTCTCCATGGCCCTGTCCCCTCACAATCACCTTCTGTGGTGCCCTAAAGGTGGTCATGTGGGGGCCCAAGTGGCAGAGACTATGGCCTGACACCCGGCGCTGGTAGGGTCACCACTTCTGATTTGACCCTGAGACTGTTTTTATACGAGCTGGATTTCTCCCGCAGTTTAAACCCGCGGCACTGGGAAACCCCCACGGGGGGCTTTAGACGCTCCTCCATGAAACAGAAGTTGCCCGGGTGCCATTAGAAACCATGGCACCATGTGACTCCCGGGTGTTCTGAGATACGACATAGATAAGACCTCAAAATCAAGGTCTTATCTACGCCGCGTAGAGAAATAGAGAAAAATAGAGAAAAAAGAGGGGTCCAGGATGGTTGCCTGATGGTAAGGCCAAGTCTGATGGCATGCCCCCCCCTCTATGGAGCACTGTTGCATCATGGTGCTACATGGGGGTGAGGCTTCCCACCCACAGGGAACCAGACCTGGCCCAAGTTGGCTCCTAAGTCGAGCCTGACAGGACCAGTTGGTTGGTCCCATCATGCTCAGTTCAGTCTGCAGAGCTCTAATTTTCAGGGAAGGGAGGGGCGCTGAAGGAGAAAAGAGGGGGAAGGAAGGGGTCTGGGGAAAACAACACTTCATTATTATCACCTAAGGCCAGGCCTGCATGCACTGGCTTCCATTTTGTGACTGGCTCCCTGTTACTGAGGTAATGGGACGCAGCTCGAATTCTGGAAACCTACACTCCGGGACCCCCTATCTCACAACCTTACAGAAACTGAACCCTGTCTCATGGGAGTAGTATAGCAGGGGATGTGGGGGACACACCCGTCACAAATTTTCCCCACAAGGATAGAGGAAAGATCTGTGTTACAGATCCATGGTCTTGACCCTCTTCCTCTTGAGTGCACCCCTAATCACCTAGGCTTGCCACGTATGCAAATATTTAAGGAACACTTATGGAAAATACATGTTGCAGGGCAACATGTATTTCTCATAAGTGTTAACGTAAACATTTGCATAAGTGGCAACCCTCTAAGCACCCCAAATTCTGCATGGCCCTGGGAGCTTGTACTCATTTTTAAAGTGGCCCCTGGAAGGGAAAAGGGTTCCCCATCCCTGGGTTAGAGGAAAGGTGCAACGCTCTCAGTTCCATTGGAAGGGAAAAGTTTCCTCATCCCTGGTTTAGCCCAAAGTTACACCCCTGCCTGCGCTGTCCTTGGGCTTGTCCTGCTGCAGCTGCTGCTGCAATTTGGAAAGTTTAGAATAGCTGTTCTTTTCAAAACACTCTGGCTACTTTACCTCCACTGCACTTGAAGTGTGGCCAAAGGAACAAGCCAGGTCAACGAAACCTCTGTGAAATGTAAGACGAATTGTGAAAGGGAGTGAGCGGGTGCCAGGCGATAAAACTCTCTCCCCCTGTTTTTCTAGAGGCGAGCTGGACACCGGAAACTCTGGCTTTGATGACCTGGCTTACTCATTGCTCTAGGGCCGGATCCAGGATAGTTCAGGTTGTTCAGTCACACTGGACCCCGTACATCAAGGTCTGTGAATGACAACGTGCACATGAGAAACACTTGTTAAAATATGAATCCACGGAGCCTCAAATGTGGACGGTCTCAGCCTTTTAGAAGCCCATGGCAATTCAGGACACAGAGTGCATAAATAAATTAGAAAGAACAACATATGCATTACGTACAGACCTGCATGGCAGGGAAATTTGGCCCCTGAATGGGATTTATGTTTAATTGGACATCAAACATTAATTCCAGTAATTCGAATGGGTGAATCAGTGCATGTCCATCAAACATTTCCATAGTCAAAGAAGCCCCCCCCCATTATTACTCGGGGGGGGGCAACTTCCTACTGAGTTTCACCTTACTTCATGAGTAGATTAAAAATTGGTTTTAATGAGGTAAAAGAATAAGGCCAGTTCCCACCAGCACTGAGAAGACCACTCTGTAGAAAGCACGCAAGCCTGTGCCCAGGAGGGATGGACAGGAGCTGCAAAGAGGACAGTTGCCCTCACTATTTCTTTCTAGAGCAACAAACTATTCCTTATGTTTGTGCCTGCGAATGTGCACACAAATGCAGGAAATGGAATAAGTGTGGCTAATTTAAGATGCGAGAACATCCTAAGGCCGCTTTTAGACGAGACAAATTTGCGCACGATTGGTGAAAAATGCGCGTGTTTTAATGCTCGTTTAAAAAAAAAAACCGTTTTAAATGCGCATTTGCCATGATCGTGTAAAAGCCAAAACTGTTTTGAATGTGGTTTTTAAATAATGCGCATTTAAAAAAAACAGTTTTGGCATCCCCCGATCATCAAAGGGGCTCAAAACCGGTTTTTAAAAATGCGCATTATTTAAAAACCACATTCAAAATGGTTTGGGCTTTTACACGATCATGGCAAATGCGCATTTAAAACGGTTTAGGTGTTTAAACGAGCATTAAAACACGCGCATTTTTCACCAATCGTGCGCAAATTTGTCTCATCTAAAAGCGGCCTAAGTCTGAATAGGTGGCATCTCTGAAAACAGGCATCTCTGAAGATGTGTGCGTGGGTGTGTTTGTGAGTGTTTTCACACAGACATGGGAGTGCTTACCCCTGGAGCAGATCTGGGGGGTGCACCGCCCTGTCTGTCTGCTTGCAGCCCCACCCGGGTCGGGTTGAAATGACCCAGCAGCCCACAATCTGCCCACATGGTACTCCCCCCCTCACACACCGTAGAGTGGCAGATAATAACATGTGCAACATAGTTGTGTTGCCTGGAGCAACCCTCATCCGAGAGTGGCGCTGCCTGCTCTGCTGGCGGTGCTCTTGGGTGTTCCAGAGTGTTCCGTGCTCCGCTTGCCCTTGGGTGTTCCGTGCTCCGCTTGCCCTTCTGGTGGGCTGCCTTTAAACAGACGGCCCTTCCAGGGGTGAGGCGGGGCAGAGGTGTGGCAGCTGTCCATGTGAAAACAACCTCTGTGTGTGTGTGTGTGTCTATGTGTGTGTGCACGTGTGCATGTGTGTTTATAAAAGACTCTTCCTTCTCAGCCACCAGGACAGCCATAATTGTGTAAGATTAACGATTGTGTAAGTAGGCTCCCAGCCGCCTTGCCCCGAGGTTCTCTCTCATCGCCCTACACCTCATGGGGAAGAGGGACCTGAGGTAAAAGTTACAAATCCTCCCCTTAAGCTACAGCTGACATTGCTTTTCCCAGACAAAGAGTTAAGCCTACCATATTATCCAACTCTGAGTGGGAACGAATGCCAAACAAATGCTATTGGCCACAAGTATCTGCCTGGATCACTTCCGATGGAATGTTTAAATCCCCGATTCTCTGCAATTGACCTTATTGAACTGGGCGCGGTTGTCCCCATTGTTCTCTGAAACACTGACCTCTCCTTTGTGCATTAGGAATGGGCCACTGCCTCACACTCCAGCCAGGCCCTGACATTAACCAGCAAGCAGCGAGAGCCCGAGTGATTTAATCAGCCTGGCATTTGCCGTGCTGCTCTTTCCAATGACTGCTAAAAGCAGGGTGACCTAGATCAATTTACTGACCCTCTCCAACTCAGAGTGGGGTGTTGATAACTTTAGAACAGGGGGTAGGGAACACCAGGTTTTGGGGGGCAAATATGACCAGTGGCTACACTGGCTAGCTCTTTTCCAGTTCCTGAATCTGGCCCCTAGATCCAGTTCCTACTAGACCCTACTAGACCCTAGACTAGTTTCTACTAGACCTGAAACAAAAAATCTCAGTGAGTGCTGCTTCCATCGGAATTTGTTGCCAGAAGATGTAGTCAAGGACAGTCATATAGCTAGGTTTAGGACTGGACAAATTTCTGGAGGATTAACTGGGCAGGTTTGGGGAAATGCAACCTTTTGCTTTTGGGAGGTAAGAGTGAACAACAGGGAATGGATCGCCCCATTGTGACCTGTTGGGTACTTTTTTCATTCAACCGAGGCCGCTTTCAGACCTCTCCCCTCCCCCCCCACCCCCAGGCACACATATTCTGACCATGGGAGGGAATGCGCAGTCAGGATATGCGCGGGACTCGTCCAGTCTGAAAGTGCCCCCACCCGTGTGTCTTTGCCGGCAATAGACCGGCCAATCCCCACGCATATCCTGGCTGCGCATTCCCTCCCTCAGCCAAAAGGGGGGGCGGAGGTCTGAAAGCGGCCCAAGATTGGCCACTCTTGGAGACAGGGGCTGGGCTCGATGGACCATTGATCTGACCCAGTATGGCACTTCTTATGTTGTTATAAGATTCATGCGACACATAAACTTACCGCCTTTCACGCTGTTTTCTCCATTTTTTATGATTTTTTGCAAGCTGAACAGGGCTGCCATGGGCTGGTCCCAAGTCCCATGAGTGCCCCCCACACACCCATGGGGGTTATTGAGATGAAACCTTGCTGGCTAAGCACTGGGGAAGTTCTGAAAACTGCCATAAAAGTGGTATTCCTGGAAAGTGATGAAAAGTCCTGGAAAGTGATAAAAAGTGACAAAAAGTCCCAGAAACTGATGAACATAACAAAAAGTCCTGCACAAAAATGATGGGGGAAATGGCAGAAGCGTAGACTCACCAGAAACGGATGAAGTACTGACGGACACTTGCAAGCACTCTCGAAAGGTCAATATTTCCCTTCAGAACGGGAACACTTGCTCTTATCTCAACCCCTAGTTGTAGGAACGTACGCACTGTATAACTCAGCTCAGGGGAAGGTAGCAGAGATGAGGGCATGCCCAGAACAGTAGGGGGTGGATCCATGGCACAGATCCATGTTCTTGACCTTCCTCCACCTTCTCCAGTCCTGAGCGCACCGCTACCCCCAACGTCTATGGGGCCTTCGGAACTTGTACTCATTTTCAAAGTGACCCCCGGGAGGGAAAGTGTTCCCCATCCCTGGGTTAAAGGAAAGGTGCGATGCTCTCAGCTGCCTTCATCAGACCATAACCAGAATTAGTGTCAAGGCGGGTCAGCAGGCCCAGAAGTATTAGGGATCATGGATCAGAATCATACAGACTAGTAGCAGAATTACACCAAATCAGAAGCCAAAGAATCAAGCCTGTCCAATGACTGAGCCAATCCTAGGGCCCCATCCCTGGTAGAATTTCTTGGCACTCCTATGAGCAAGGACCTGCACTCGCTTTCTTTTCTCTATTGCTGCCAATGGGAAAAACACAGGTCCCTGCTTATGAGCAATTAATACAGAGAAGTCTATTCCTGGGTGGGAGGGGAAAGACAAGCAAAGAAATTTGCCCATTGGCACACAACTGTAGCAGACCTAAGTCTAGAACTCTGGTCTTCTGAAGCCTAGGTCGTTTTTAGATGAGCGCGGCGGTGCCCACGCTTGTTTCCCCAAAGACCCAGCAGTCAGTTTTACACGTGACGCTGCCACCAAATACGCGCATGCGCAGGCGATGTGCATCCATTTCTGGCCATGTATGACCGGCCTCGATTGCCGACCCGGTCAGTTCGCGGCCGGAAATGGATGTGCATTGCCTGCGCATGCGCCTATTCGGCGGTGACGTCATGTGTAAATCAGGTTGCCGGGTCTTTTGGCAAACAAGCGCAGGCACCGCCACGCTCGTCTAAAAACGGCCTTAGTCTAGAACTCTGGTCTTCTGAAGCCTGGTGTCTTGCTAGATCCATTTGACCAAATACTGTCTGTAACCAAGACTGCACTTTGTGCTCCTATTACAGTGCCTTTCATCCAGGGCCAGCCTGACTACAGGACTAGAGGTGAACCGAGAATGCATTTTCATTCTTGAGAGAACGCTTGAGATTCTCACGAGAATGCTTGAGATTCTCGCAGCCTTGGCGAGATCGTGTGTGTTCTTGTTGAGATTTTCAAGAATCTTGTGAGATTCTCGAGACCCTCAAGAAATGCTCTGCGCATGCGCAAAATGGCCACTGCAGCCATCCTGTGCATGTAATGGCTCTCGGTGGCCATTTTGCTCATGTGCAAAGCGTTTCCTGAGGTTTCTCAAAAATCTTGAGAGATTCTCAAGACCCCCAAATGTTCTGCACATGTGCAAAATGGCCACCACACCCATTCTTTGCAGGCGCAACCACCCAGTGACCATTTTAGAGAATCCTGTGAGAACACCAGCGAGAAGCCGGATTCTCACAAGATTCTCGACTCTGAAAATCTCACTGAGAAGCCCAATTATCAGGGAGATTTTTGAGAATTGTGAGGGTGAGCGTCAGCCCTATACAGGGCAACCCAGGGCGATTTCCCTGGGCCTTGCTCTTTTCTCTTCTTCTAGAGGCCTTGCGTTGTTTCGCATTTTCGCTAGGGCAGGGTGTGGGGTCCCCACTGCTTCCCAGGGGCCCACCACCACCACCACGGCAACCTCTAGGACCCCATGGAGGATGCCCCCAAGAAAGGGGATGGGATGGGGCCACTAAGGGCCTTGCATCTTATCTTTGCCCTGGGCCCCACAAATTACAAGGCTGGCCTTGCTTTCATCAGAACCTTTCCAGTCCCCACATTTTGCTCAATGGCACCTTGTGCAGATAGAAAATCAATGTAACAGATGGCATTTTGGAAACTCATATGGAAGATGCTACCTCTCTTTAGAGCAATTGGATCGAGTTCAAGCGACCCACTGAGTAGCCTGAAATTAGATCTGGGTACCAATGTTCAAAGGTCAAGTGCGTGCTGATGCCAATTTTCCAGGCAAAGATTTAAGAGAACAGTTGGCAGCAGCCTTTAAAAAAAAATAATTAAAGAATTAGGGAGACGTTCTGTATATTGCAGCAATGTTGGCAACAAATAAAATGCTGAGGACATTTGTAACATATCAAAGCAGCTTTTCCTACCAAAAAAAACACAAAAAACCCACTAATACCACTCAGCCGAAAGCCAAACTGGTGGGAAAATAGTTGATGGTTCACTCTCTCCGCTGTTAAAGTGCTCTCTCCCACTCCCAGGCAAGATAACATCATGTCTCCTTAAAGCTTCCTTTTAAAAGGCACACATCAAATTTCAAAATGATGCAAATACGGAAACTGGAACCACTACAGAGAAGGGGCTTGTTTAAGATGGGAGGGAGCGGACCGGGAGATGGGAGAGAGACGTGCCTAATCGGTGTTCATATTCCAATCAGTCCGATAGCCTTTTAACCACAGGGATGGCTGTTCAAAACTCATTCCCAATAAACCCTTGTTTCTATCAGAGTCCATTAGAAGGGTCATATTTCATTGCAGTCACTCTCTTTTTTTCCTCCATGTGAATATAGTCTTTATGGAAGGTGACTGATGGAGAGCGCTTAAAAGCAAATCCTTCTTTTGATTATCCCCAGATTAGACACGAGGCAAGATTCCTCATCTTACTCCACCGGTATTGGAGGGAGCAGCTCTCAGAATAAGAGGATCTATCATTTCTTCTGAAAATACCCCTTTCCTTATTTGCAATTCTTAAGGAGTTCAGCGTCATGATGACAACCCTGTGAAGTAGATCATTATTATTCCCATTTTACACATGGGGAAACTGAGGCTGCAAGGGAGTGACTTGCCCAAGGCCACCCAGTGATCTCATGGCCAAGGTAGGATTTGAACTTTGGTTTCAACATCTTAACCCCTGGCTACACTCACTCTCTTAAGCCTGTCTTTTGCATTGAGCTGCCCCATCTCCAGATTTTTTTATTTATTTCAGTCATTCACCTGGTAGCTGGTCTGTGCCTTGGTTGGTCTTTTTCTGGTCTTATGAGGTTCAATCAAGGATTTCATTGCTTTATCATTGATCCATCTAGCTTGATCTATTACCTGACCATTGCCGCATTCTCAGTACAATATCAGTATGAAGTGTAAGGTAACTCAATCAAATGGGAGTGCCAGAGGTGTTAGGAAATAGCGATGGATAGGGAGATAGCCATACACTCTGTGTGTGCGTGTGGGTGTGCGATTTGTGTTTTAAGTGTTTGTTTTGGATGCCTAATAAATTTAGTAGAAATATATGGTCAAGGTAAGTGCTCTGCAATAATTTTATACTGTAGACCACTCCTCAGCAGAGCTGTCCAGGTGGGCACTGTTTTGTGACAAGACGGACCATATGTCCACCTGTTTGCAAGCATATGGCATTCCCTGCAGCACCTCAAGCAATGCCCTATATAACCCAATACGCAGTAAGCATGATGCAGCCCCTTCTCCGTGCTTGATCTGCACAGGATCTGAATCTGGCATAGGGCCGAAACTTTTCTCATGAATCTCATGTTTTTCAGCAAGAACCATGGTCTCAGCTTGTTCTAGCAACCAAAAATGAGCCAAGAACCAGCAGCGTCTCAGCTGCATACTCGGTGAAAAACACGAGAAAACAACCAAGCACACAAAAGACCTGTGCATGCACGAATGGCCACTGGGGCCATCTGGTACATGCACAGCCCTTTTCCAAAATGGCGGTGATGCTGCTGGCACCATTTTGGAAAAGTGCCGTGCATGCACAGAACGGACTGGCAGCCATTTTGTGCATGCTCATAATTCTTTTTTTTTTTTTAAAAATAACAAGATATCTTGTGAAAACCAAAAAGGCTTTTCGTTCAGTCGTAATCTGGTACAGCTGGGTCCTAGGAGGGAGTTGAATCCGGAGGCTCCTCGGAAATGTCATTTCTCGGGGTCTGCTAGAAACAGTCACCCTGAGATAACAACAGTGCCTCTTGGGAAATGTAGCCCCAGGAAGTAATCTGGGAGCAGTCGACTGGGAGATAGCATCTGACAGAACATATGGCCAAGGAGCAGCCTTAAAAACAGCTGGTGGCAACCACAGAAAGGGGTTCAGTGTGTGTAGAAAGGGCCGGAGGAGCTGGAGAAGAGCAGGACCGGAGGGGTGGAATTCCAGGGAGTCCAGTTGGATGTTATGTAGACTCTCCCTACTCAGAGAGCCCCGGGGCTGGGTGTCTGAGGAGTAAGTGGGCTACACCTTCAGTTGCAGGTGCTTGGGCAGCTGGATGTAGAAGACAAAAAGGTCTGGGGAAGTTTCCTGCCTTGGTGGGTGGAGCTAGATCCATCAGGTGAGGTGACCTGTTTGGAAAGGTAGCAAGGTTCTTGATTTGAGGACGCGCCGGGGCATCTAAGACAGAAGTGCACAAGATGCAGAGTTTGGAGACTCAGGGGCCAGTCCTAACCCCTGTGTGCCTCTCGCACAACCCCCCACTGACCCTGTGCACACTCCTCCTATTGGGGCTATGGTGCATGTGCAAGTCACATGTAAACCGCACACAACGCACACATGCGTATGCAAACATGCACACGCATAAGCTGTGGGGCGGAGGCTTAGGATTGACCCCTCAATCCTGATGTGACTCACAACATGGGCCTGATTCTGTAGTCACTTACAGCCATCACCACTTACAAGTTGCCAATTAGGGAAACTATATGCTAGGTTCTAGCTGCAAAGGTCCATGCTCTTAGAACTGAAAGTCCCCTAGGTTTGATATCCCATGAAAAACCAAGGTGACTTCCATTTACACAACTAAGACAAAAGTGTTACCAAAGCACTCCCAGATTACTTCGCGTTGCTCCGTCTGATGTGATTTAATAAGCAGAAATAGTTCCGTGATTCTGCCTCATGCAAACTGCTGCTTGGGCACTGGCAGCTTAGCTTGATATCTTAGGAATTGCAAAAGCATATTTTGTGCAAAGTCCATAGTCTTCCTCGCAAACCCCTGTGCAGGTACCGAGAGTAACTAGCTAGAGGGCGTGTGTTGCATAAAAATTAGGCAACTTAAAACATAATAAAAGGATTTTATTAGGCACTGTAAAAAGCATTTTTTTAAAAAATGTAAACTTCTTCATTTGTTTCTATTTTTCTCACAGGGACTCTGAGGAGATGAGTCAACACCCTTGGAGTGCTGGGGGGCATGGCTGGCTTCTCTGTGCTACCGCTTGGACCCAGACTTCTCTACATAGGGCTGCTGTGAGCACTCCCCTTAGCGTCCTGATTAACCCTTGTTCCATCCAGCTTCCCAATTGTCTGCCTGCCAGATAAAGGCTCGCTGGACACAGCAGAAAGCTGGGTGGCTCATCTTGTTATTTGCGCTATGATCTCTCCTGTATCTGCCCCAATTTGATCTGTTCCTGGTAGAGGTGAAACAGGGACCCAATTTATACCTGCATGTTCACCAATCTCGTACCCAACTACCCCCCAAATTGCTAATCATTTCCACTGCCCATTTACTGATTTTCCAGTTACCGATCAGTAAATTGGGGTAGAAAACCATTAAAAATGGAGTCGGAAACTCAGAAAATCAGGACTGGACATTGCTATTTCATGACTTCAGGTGCCCAACCTTGGCACTAACTGGGTACTGATTAGTACTCAAATGCGGTGGGTTGGCTTGGGTACCAGAAATTAAATGGGAATAATTGTTTGTATGGGTACTTGTTTCATCTTTAGTCCCTAGACCCTGCTCTGAATCTGGGCTTGATCCTGTGCCTATTCTTGGTCCCGATTCCCCCCTCATCTCTGATAGCAACTTCTTCCTCATTGGGCCTTTTTAAATGTGCGGGATTTCTCCCGCTGTTTAAAACTGCAACTCGGGGAAACCCCCGCAGGGCAGGGTGGGGTGTTAGATGCTCCTTTGCAAACCAGAAGTTGCCTGGGTGCCGTTGGAAACAGCGGCGTCAGGCAACTCCCGGGTGTTTTGAGACGTGGCCTAGGTAAGACCTCAATTATTGGGGTCTTACCTAAGCCACATGTCAGAATACCTGGGAGAGCCGCAGTTTTAAACAGCGGGAGAAATCCTGCACGTTTAAAAAGGCTCATTGAGGAGAAGGAGAGGCGTAATATTCTCAGCCATTTCTGAGTTACCTAGTTCCAGAAAAAGAGACTCTTGTTTGTCCGACAGAAGTTTATTTTCCCGCTCGTAAGTCGAACACACCCATGCAAATGCGTGTGTGGACTGAAACGCAGCAGGAACAGTTTCAACTTTAATCAGGAATCCTTTTAGAAAAGTTTTTATAAGTGGGGAGTTGTATTGAAAATCTACTTGCAAACGTAACCGTGGTACCATACTGCTTTAACACAGAGGCTGTGGGCCAAGATCACCTCATGCTGCACCAGTGTGAATCCATTGGCTTACTCTGAATTTACACTGCTATATGGAAAGAAGAATTTGGTTTCATGCAGAGTAACATACCATGGGCAAGAGTGAAATCACTCCTGGCTTAGGCATTCCAGAAATGGGTGCATGCCGAGGAGATGGATGGATTCTTTTTAAAATTGATTACAAATGTGACATGAAGTTTTGTCACCCTTTACAAGTCAGGTTTTTGCAGCCGACCATGTTATACGGCGAGGCAGCAGAGAACATCTTCAAAGCTGCAGTTGCCAGATGTAATTTTGCATCAGATGAACAGAGAGAGAAATTTGTCAGAGATCAAATAAATTCAAATACCTTTCCAGAAACTCACCGAGGAATTGCATGAAAGAGGTGGGAAGAAGCTTCAGAAATGCACGCCAAACTTGAAGGAACATGCAGTCGCCTACCTTTCAGCTACCGAACGGCATTCGGGTGTCATAATGCCTGTGATAAGCAGCCGTGCAGCTGCAGAAGGAGCAAAAGAAAAGCTTTCTTCCTCCCTTTTGATTTCTCCATTTATTATATACTGTCCGTTTATGTGTCACTGCTAGGTTACCTTGATTGGAATCAGAAGCTGCCTTGTGAGCAGCATAGATACCAGGCTATCAAAACAGGCTTTGCTTCAAGCCTGCTGCCTGCAAGTCCTCAAGGAATCCTCTAATTCAAACAGAGAGAATCGGAGTGTGACACCTAAACTTAGTAGTAAGTCTTTCCATTTCTTTCTTTCTTTCTTTAACCAAAAAAAGCGCCAGTATTTCACCCTGGGCATATAAAATAAACCTAATTTTAAAACCCTACATTTTACTTCATTGTCACAAGCCACAAAACACCCTCTGTATAGATTGAAAGGGCTCGGCCCATGAGCTATTATTGCCTGTTTGATTTACTGAAGATTCCGTAGTGCTTTACAATAGCATGCAAAGGTCTAAGTGATTGGCTCTGCCATTGTGGATGCTCCAAGCAAGAAAGATCTGTAGACAGCCTCTGGTAAGTAATGTCTTTTGCTTAGCGATGCATCGAAACAGCCCTTCTGTCTCTGCGAAAAGTTTTCGCGATTTTGGGACGTGTGTCAGAATTCCGATGCAGATTTAAGCTGCGGCAGAATTCGGATCAAAGTTCTGGTGGAACGGTTCCTCCTTGTACTGAAACATGGGCAAAATGGGATCAGCCATACTGTGTGTGTGCAAAATGGCAGGGCCTTATACTGCGCCATCCTGTCGTGCATGCTCAGGACGGCCACTGGCATTTTACACAGGTGGAGTAGGAGGTGGAATCAATCCGATCATTCCAGCAAAACCCAGCTCAAAGTGCATTCCAGTCCATGTTGTGCTGGATCTATTAAAACGGCCGAATCTGTCAAAAATGGAATCTGAGCTGGAATTTCGTTTCAACCCTACTTTTGCTAAAAGCAAGACATAGGGAGGGAAGGTACCTGTTTTATGACTCCAACTCTGTCATTACGTTCCTTGCTTTGGGCAGGTCGCTTAATTTATTTATTTAGTAGTAGTAGCAGTAGTAGTAGTAGCCCAGTATTCATTCATTCATTCATTCATCATGATCATCATCATCATCATAATTATTATTATTATTAATATTTTGCACCAGCAGTATACCTGGTACTGTACAATCAATAGTTATAGTCAGGTGCCTAGCATTGGAAATCATGCATTAGAGATAAGTCTGTGTCTTGGGGGCTTACAATCAGAGCCTCCATTTTGCAACATAAACTGATCTAGGGCTGAAACAGGTGGTAGATCTATTATTTCAGGGTATCATTTCACATTTTTGGGTAGCCCTCCAGATATCTAAATAATACTTGTAACCGGATGGCTATTTGCATATCCATTTTGGGAGGGGTCCATGTTGATTATATTGTTTTTTTCAACTCAGTTATTTTGGGGTTTGGGGGTTCTTTTTGCTATTTGCATATCCGTTTTGGGGGGGGGATCCATGTTGATTATTTTGGTTTTTTCAATTCAGTTATTTTGCTATTTTTGCTATTTGGTTGCATCGTTTTTGGTAATCGTGTATGTATGCATAACAGAAACATAGAACGGCGGCATTGGATGATACTTCATGGGTCATCTAGTCCCATCCATCTCACCTGAGTACCTACAGCATCCCTGACAGATTCCTGTCTGGTCTTTTCCTAAAAATCTCCAAGGAAGGAAATTCCGCAACCTCCCAAGGCTGCTTGGTCCACTGCTCAACTAACAGCTACGACATTTGTCTTAATATTTAAGAGACAACGTGGTTCGAATGGTTATTGGACCAACTGTTGTTGATGGAAATGAGCAAGCTTTCGGTCCGCACCGGGCCCTTCCTCAGGCAGGTAGTGTAGCCAGTCAGAAATATATAAACTGAACAAATGTAGGGCAGGCCTATATGAGGGAGCTTGGAATAGGTGGGAGTGGATAGGGCAGGGGGTAGCTGGTGGGGAGGGGGAGTAAAGAGAGAGAGGGAGGGTATTTCCACCAACAACAGTTGGTCCAATAAAAGATATCATTCGAACCACTTTGTCTCTCTGTCACTTGGGACCAACACAGCAACCACACTTTGGATTAATATAAGGTAAACCTACCGTCTAGCAATTTAAAATCATTGCTTCTTGTCATGCCTTCAGTGCTGATTGAGAATTTTCCATCTTTTTTTGGTATCCTTAAAACTGGCCACATGTTCAACATTCATCTTTTTTTCTCTAGGCTAAACATGCCCAGTGCCGACTGCCTTTTTCTAGACCCTTCCACATCTGTGTTGTTCTCCTCCGAATCCTTTCAAGTTTGTCATCATCCTTACTTGAAACCAAGAGCCCCCAAATGAGCCCATGACTCCAAGGGAGGTCTGAGCACCAGTGCAAATACTGTCGAAATGACATAGCTAAAATACTGAAATGATTTATTTGTTTGTTTGTTTTGTTTTAAAAATGAAGTAAGTAGGGCTAAACCAGGAACCCAGAAAAATGGGAATTTCTGTTGAATTCCATGGCATCTGACCTGTTGGAGAGGGGTTGGGTACCATGTAATTCCTGACTGGTGCCTACTGGAGTGTCCCCACCTGGCTCACTTGTAGTTTGGGAGCACAGGGGCAGTGGTGGGCAGCAGCTGGCTGGCAGCAGGTGAGGCATAACAGGATCATCTGGGGCAACGTGGGGGGGGAGGGGGGTTCGCAGAGGTGGGTGGGTGGAAGGGTCCCTGTGTGGGCCAGTGGGTCTGGAGGCCTGGCCAGCAACAGAGCTGCAATAGGTTCAGCAGGTGCAACCGCACCGCGGCATAACACGAGCCTGTGGGGTCCATATGCACACTGGAGTGGAGCGGTCCAGCAGGGAACCCATTTAATCTACGGCATCAGCGCTCATTCCCACCTAGCTACGCCCCTGCATTGGCTTGAAGACCCTTCAGTCTAGGAGAGACACCGGAGGGGAGATGAGGGAGTGGGGAACATAGGAAGAGATAGGGAGAGTCACAGAGTTGAAAAGTCACAGGTGCACATGCTTAGCTGAGTTACAGGGGAGCATAGGACACTGAGTGAAAGGACAGGATGGGGAGCATCAGTGAGCAGTCTGTGGGGATGAGGAACTAGAGAAAGCCTGATGGAAGAGGTAGGTTTTAAGGAGGGATTCGAAGGTTGGGAGTTAAGTCACAATAGATATATGAAATATTTTGCTAACACTTTTTTCTCGTTTGTATAAATGGAGGGCATCCTGGTCATCGGAGGACACACATTAGGATGACTCCAAACCCAAGGTAGGTGATTTGTGAATTGCCAGTTGATTATGTGCCAGTTTATTATGCTTAAGTCAGTTGCAGAGTTAGTCTCATTAAACCAGTTTAAGAAGAGGTTTTAAATGGTTAGAGAGAAAATTGTGTCCTCACTGGTGTTTTGGTGCTGAGTCAGGAGAGCTTAAACCAGCACAAGAGGCTGGCGTAAACCTCAGATGGTTTAAATGTCTTGACTTATTTGGTAAGAACATAAGAAGTGCTGTACTGGGTCAGAGCAATGGTCCATCGAACCCAGCATCCTGTCTCCAACAGTGGCCATTCTTGATCACTTCGGAGAAGTACTCAACGGGTCATAATGGGTGATCCATTCCATGCGGTTCATTCCTGGCTCCCGACATTCAAAGGTTACATGCTCCAACCTACTTGGCTAATACCTATTAATGGACCTATCCTCCAAAGAACTGATCCAATCCCTTTTTAAACACAGCCGTGCTACTGGCTTGACCATGACCACTTCCTCTGGCAATAAGTTCCACAAGTTAAATTGTGCGTTGAGTTAAAAAAACAACACTTTCTTCTATTTGTTTTAAATCTGCTACCTGTTAGTTTCATGGAGTGTCCCTCGTTCTAGTACTATTTGAGTGAGTAAATAACAGCTCCCTATTTCCTCATTCCATGTCACTATTCTTTTATAAACTTCTATCATATCTCCTCTCAGTTGTCGATTCTCCAAGCAGAAGAGCCGCTAACCCATTAAGTCTTCCCTCGTACGGAAGCCGTCCCATACCCTTGATCATTTTTCTTGCCCTTCTCTGTACTTTTTCCAGTTCTACTGTATTTTTTTGGGTAGTCAGTTACCACCACATGCAGGCCTAGGCTTACATAAGATGTATGATCAATATGTATGCTAGTAGATATTAAATAACTAACTAAAACACCTAACTGAGTCAGACCAATGGTCCATCTTAGCCCAATATTGTCACAACCTGACAGGGCAGCAGGGGTTTCAAATTCAGGTCCAAATCTGGCTCTTCCAGAGGCCATTTTGCCATGCTAGCTTGCTCCTATCAGGGGCCTCCCCCAGGTGTGCTACATGGGATCTGAGGTGGAGATATGGGAATTGAACCTGGAACCTTATACATGGAAAGCATGCACTCTTACCACTTGCGCTATTTCCCCCCAGCTGGTATACAGCAAACAGAAGCTAGTGTGGGGTTGGAAAGCCCTTTTCTTCCCACAGGCCAGACAGGGGCTTGGGGGTTTGGGTGCAAATCTTACAAAATTATTACATGCCCCACGAGCCAGAGAAAGGCTTCAGGGGGCACTTAAGGCAGGGGAAGGGAGGAGCTTATCTCCAACCCACGGATCTGGCCTCTACCCTCCATCGTGTATCTTCATCTTGGCCCCATACCCTCTGATGTTCCTTAAGTACTCGAGGGGCAGGCTCGGTGGGCTGGATTCAGGATTTGGAAAGGGCCCAAGGAAGAACTTGCCATGGGCCACATTGGGCCCACAGGCTGTGGGGTTCACCTACCTTGAGCTAGTGTTTATATAATAAAAGTTGCAAATCAGAAAGGAGTGATGAAAGCTAAGAACACGGCACAGAGATCCCCCAAGGGAAGGGGAAAGCATGACTGAACAGCCGTCTCCAGTACAGTGTCTCCTAGAAAGGAGGTTCCAGGCAGCCAAACTTAGGCCTCTTTCGTTCAAGCAAAACCCTCATTGGATGCAATGGAAATTTTGACTCCATGAGAACAGCTTGTCTATGATGCACATTAACTGTGACGCTACAACAACAGGCCACTTTCCTTGCTCCTGACGAAAGGTGCATCTTCATTTCAACCAATGGGAGTGTTTGCATTTACCTTCGCAGAAAACTTGGCCCCCAATTCAGTTTGATGACTGCATTGCAGCCTATAGAAAATATAGTTTCTTTTAGGGGTGGGACTCTGGGCAAAATCTTGGTTATACCGGTTCTTGGTTCTCAGTTCGAATTTATCGGTTCTTCTCTCGGTTCTCTCGGTATCGGATTTTTAACATTGTGGAAACCGCAATGTTAAAAATCCAATTAAAAAACCAATGCAAAAACCCGATACCATTGATCCTGAGAAAAGAACCTAGATTGGAGGCGGTGGCTAAAGCCGCCTTTCTCCAGCTGTATCTGGTACGGGGGCTTCGACCTTACCTCTCCGGGCCCGATCTGGCCACTCTCGTCCATGCCTTCATCACCTCGAGGTTAGACTACTGCAACGCGCTCTAAGTGGGGCTTCCCTTGTTTCTGGTTCGGAGGCTGCAGCTAGTGCAGAATGCGGCAGCCCGACTCCTGACGGGGACGGGGCGGCGGGAGCACATAACACCGGTGCTCCGCGCTCTGCACTGGCTGCCTATAGCGGACCGAGCCAGAATCAAGGTGTTGGTATTGGTTTACAAAGCCCTGCACGGTCTGGGCCCCTCATATCTCGGGGACCCCCTCGCCCGCCGTGCCTCAGAGCGATCCCTTTGGTCCACCGGGGGCGCCTTTCTGGAGGTCCCCTGTGTAAGACGGGGGGCCACAATGGAGAGGGCGTTCTCGGTGGCTGGGCCGCGGTTGTGGAACTCCTTCCCAGAGGAGGCTTGCCTGGCCCCAGGCCTGTTGGCCTTTCGACGTATCTGTAAGACTTGGCTGTTCGCCCAGGTCTTCAGAGGAGAGGGTGGGGGAGTGGGTTAATTTTTGTGGGGGGTGTTTTAAATTTGTTTTAATTATGATGTTGTAGATTTTTTTTATGTTTCAAAATTGTTTTATATTATGTTGGAAGCTGCCCTGAGATGCCGTAGGCATTGGGGGGGGGCAGCGGCGGCATATAAATATAATGAAATAAATAAAATCAATAAAAATATCGGATTAATCCGATAGGCCCATTATCGGGTACTTTTGGCTCTCGGCAATACCGAAAGTCCCATCCCTAGTTTCTTTTATTTTGGCAAGGAATCGTAGAATCATACAACTGAGGGGTCTGAAGGAACCTCAAGGGACATCTAATCTATCCCCCTGCACTGATGCAGGATACTCTGCAGCTAAAGCATCCCTGACAGATGCCTGTTAAAGTCTTCTCTTGAAACCTTCAGGGAAGGAGGTCCCATAGCCTCTTTAGGCGTTTTGTTCCACTATTGAATTGTTCTAACAGGACGTTTCCCCTAATATTCAACCTAAGTCTAACCTACTGCAGTTTGTAAAACAATTGCTTCTTGTCCTATCCTTAATGGCCGTAGAGAATGACACTGTTACACAAGGTAAAGACAGACATGATTCGGGTCTGCTTTGGCCCACTTTAGTCTGGGACCCTGCGACACATGTAAACACGTGCCACCAGACGTTGGCCCGGGATGTGTTGGTGTTGACGACCCTGGGTGATGTTGATGGCTAGACCGAGCTGTGACCCCCAGACCACCTCCAAGGTCACAGCCCAGACTAGGACCTGTCCGACAGGGCCGGAACGGGCTAGCAGTGTGCGGCTGCAGCACTATGGCCAACAGGCATGGCTGTGCCTCATTGGCCACCCTGGCTGTCCATCATGGCTGGGAGCACAGCCCACACATTTGTTGTGCTCCGGGCCGTAACTGGGCCATGCGGCTGGAAGGACAGCCCAGACCTGACCCGGGCCATGTAGCCTGGGATTATCCATCCCAGGGCAGAGCAGGGAGTGGCCCTGCCAGCCGCACGTCTGTTTTTACCCACAGAGAACTTTTTCTTTGCGTAGGTGCAAGTTTGCCCTCTTGTTTTTAGCTTTGTCTATTGCCCGGTTCTCTGGAGAAGGAGCTTTATGAACAGCGTTAACATAACAAATTTTATAACATAACAAATCGGCCGTCGTAAAAAGAACACATATACACAAAACAACCAAAGCGTGACAATTCCCCCCCGAAAACGCACACCCATGCCCAGCATTGGGAACGTCCGATATACAAAGTTGCTGCTATTAAGTATCCAATATATATCTTACTGGTAGGACAAGGTCCTGTATATACACATGTTCTCAGCCAATTAACAGGCACACAGAGAGAGAAAAGATATACCAAACTCCTGCTGGACAGAGCACCCCTAAGTCAATACCCCACCATAAAAGCCAGAGGTAGAAGAAGAGTTCCCTCAAACCCTAATTAAATCTCTAAAGGGGTACTATCCATAGGGGTATTATCCATACTTAAGGGGACTTTATGAACAGCAGGAGAGTTGTCTCTCTAGAGTCATTACTTGCTATCTCTAAGCCTCGGTTTTTAATCTGTAAAATGGGAATAAGTATGACCCGCCTCACAGGGTTGTTTATGCGGGTGAACTAGATCAGAATTGTGAAGCACTTTGAACCCTGAAAGCGCTATAGAAACGATAACTTATAAAATGGGATAGTTGATGGAGGTTTTCATCCAACAGTAAATTGAGATGGTTGTGGTGCCGATGACATACAGTAACCGTTCTTGCCTGAATCTGGCATTAGGTAGCAAATGTTGTGTTAAAAACAGAGCATGCCATATCCACCAATGTTGCGAGTCTTGTCACGAACCGGCCAAAACAGTCATACACTTTCTTGGGGATTTTGCTCAAAATCTCTCTCTACTTGACTGAGCTCTGGCTCAACTTTATCTCAGGGCTGGCCTCAGCCACTCCCTAGCCCAGCTGTTAGCCCCTTAGGTGCTCCCCTACATTTTTGGCAGCAACTGCATCTCCATTAGCACCCTCACCATGCTGGCGCTACTCTCTTAAAGTGCCCACAGCCTGCAGGGACTCTGGCCCTGCCACAACTGATGATTCTTTTTTTGTTAGCACCTTGATTGGAATGGCCTGAGAAGGGAAAGCAGTAGAGGTTCCAATGGGGAAGGAAATGTGGTTGGTAGGAATAGGGGTGGCTCCCATAGGCACGGCTGAAACAAGTACCTAATTTTGTATCCAGCAGGTATACAATTCGGTAGACTCTCCAGTTCTATTCCCCGCTCCCCTTTCTTGCTTACTTTTGGCAGTGGCTGAGGGCCTTGCAGTGGCAGCAGCAGTGGCCTTGCTGATGGCCATGGAGTGAGGGGGTTCAGTTGAGCCTTGGCTCTGCACTCGGGGAGGGGGCTCAAGAAGTAGCCTGAACCATGCTAAGAAATGTTCAGAGTGGGTGGGGAGGGGGCCACCCACTCTGAACATTTCCTAGCCACACTCAGGCCTCTTGCAAAGGCCCCGCAGTGAAGGAAGTTTTCAGAGTGGGTGGGACTGAAGTGCTGGCCCCACTGACTCTTGGGAAACCCATCCATTTGCCCCTAGGGCAGCCTATGAGTCCAGAGCCGCCACAGCCTTTCTGAGCCACTGGGTTTCTGAAGAGGGGAAGCAGCAGCCAGGCACCATTGCAGGCAAAGCTGAACTCTCTGGATCCACCCCTGTTCCCCCCAGATACTGGGACTGACTTCATCGCCCCATTTCTTAATTTGGCTTTGTGTCCTGCCTGCCCATCCCTTCACTCGCACAAGGAATTCTAGCCAGCAGAACAAGACATGAAGCCTTTTTTTTTTTGCAGTTGGTAGAATTTCAGTTCAGAAAGAAACTTCAAACTCTGCATTACAAAGTGAAATCATTTGAAGCTATCAGGCTCCTCTGAATGCCTCACACCCGCTGACCTTCCCATTGATTAAATATTAGTTCCATTTGTGAAACCAGAACTCTCTTTCTGCAGTGATCTCTTTGCCAGCTTTCAGTTTTGTCTCTCAGCTCTTTCCCCATCTTTAACTCGTTGCGTTTCTTTTGAGCCGGGATTTCCGCCATCAGAGACTCTCGTGTTTGCAGAATCCCAGTCTTTGTGCCTCTGTCGTGGATTTTTTGGTGGCAGAACCAACAACAGGAGAAGAAAGAAAATATATATTTTTGCTTCTTTCTCCCTCTCCCTCTCTTTAGTGAAGTCAACAGAAAAACAACACTTGATCTAAAATAATCATTCTTGACCAAACATTTGGCTTCTTTTTTTTCCCCTGGCATAAATGAACTAGATAAAAGAGAAGACAGCAGGAAAAGGGAAGGGAGAGAAGGATAAAGGCGATCATTATAAACACAAGGACATTAAATGTAGAGTTTGGAAGCACAAGAGGGGCAATACAGCTCTTAAAAACATGAAAACCAAAAAACCATCAACTGGAGGAAGGTAGGAATATACTCCTGCAAAAGGACAGGGTTGTTGGCTCCCTGCAAGAAATATTCAGTTTGTGTGAACGTCACCGCAGGGCCAGCCTTACCGCAGGGCATCGTGGGGCAACCATCCTGGGTGGTGAAGCCTTTGCCTTGGTGGAGCCATCTTGTGTGCATGCCCTCATCCCTGCTCCCTTCCCCTCTTTCACTGCTTGAGGTTAAGGACTGGCTCCACAGGCTAGATGCAGGACTTTAAAAGCGTCCAAACAAGAGTGGTAACAGGTCTCACATTTGCTACACGCAGCCGGTAATACTCGCCATTTCAAGTAGTCTGGCGGGTGATGGGTCAGTACCTAGGTACTGAGTTGGGCATCCAGCTACCTGAAAATACCAGGTATTACTCTTCCAGAGTTACCCATTTACCATTTTACCAATTGGAAAACTGGAAAATGAGGAGCAGAAGTTGGAACACTGGTAACAGAAGTCAGTAAATTGGACAGACAGTCGGACACTAATCAGGTAATTCAGTGTTACCAAGTCAGGTCAGGTACTGTAATTCTGACAGGTATGCCTATTTTTGCGAGTACTCGGCTCAACACTACTCCAAATAAAAAGCTGCCGTGGACCAGATTTGACCCACGGACCATAGATTCCCACCCCTGCTCTCCTGCTGGGCTATAGGTTCCTCCATGATTGCCGATTAATAGGGGCAGGAAATTCCATGTGGATGGAGTTTCCTGTTTCTGTTTTGCCAGATCAGTAGGGGTGGGACTCTGAACAAAATTTCAGTTTCGGTTTCTTTTGGTTTCAGTTCCCCTGTGTCTTGGGTCTCCGTTCGGTTTCCGATCTATTGGTGTGGATGCTTTCCCCCATTGAAGTCAATGGGAAAGAGAACCGTCCGAGAGTCCCAAGACACAGTGAGCCGCCACCGGAAAAAACCCCGGGAATCCCCACCACCAGAAGAAGTGGAAGAAGTCAGCAGAAGAAGAAGTCCGGCCACCGGTAGCAGAGACAGTGGCCCAGCTGGCCCACTCTCTGGACCCAGACCTGCAACGGTAAGTAATGTACCGGGACCCCGGTGGTAGTGGGGGTTACATCCGGGTTCCAGCGAGTGGGGTGTTAGGGGGTAATAGATCCCCACCCCATCGTCCAAGGCCGAGAGTGGGGTGGTGAAAGTGGAGGAGGTTTCCCGGCTCTTCCCATTGATGTCAATGGGAGGATTTCTCATTGACTTCAGTGGGAACAGAAGATCTGAAAATTGGGAACTGAGAAGGGCCCAATTATTTATTTATATATTTATTTATTTTAAGCATTTTTGAGTCTCTCCCCCCCACCCCCAATCCCTACGGTGTCTCGGGGCGACGTACAATTTCATCAAAACATTTCATAAAACCATTTTAAAAACAACACAATAATTTAAAGCTAAAACAGGGTTGGGAAACAAATTAATAAAAATAAAAATAACAAAGGTAGGGGAGAGCCAAGACCCTAACCCACTCTCCCACCCTCCTCCCCAAAGGCCTGGGTGAACAGCCAGGTTTTACAAGCTCGCTGGGGCCAGGTGAGCTTCCTCCGGGAGGGAATTCCAAAGATGCGGCCCGGCCACCGAGAATGCCCTCTCCATTGTGGCCCACCGCTTAACATGGGGAACCTCCAAGAAGGCGCCCCATGCAGACCGAAGGAGTCGCTCTAGGGTGTGGTGGGTGAGGCGGTTCCTGAGGTACGAGGGGCCCAGACCATGAAGGGCCTTATAGATCAACACCAATACCTTGAACCTGGCTCGGCACGCTATTGCCAGCCAGTGCAGAGGCTTTTAATCTCGGTTTTAACCAAAAGAGGCACTTTCGGCCTCTTTTGGTTAAAACCGAAAGTCCCATCCCTATCAGGCAGTAAGCCGTACTGTGCAACCTGCACCACTGCTCCTCTGACCACTGCTTCCACTGCTCCTCCGGCAGCTTCTCCAGATGTGCAGCCTGGTTTGGCCTGGCCCGCTGCTCAGCTGAGTCAGGTAGCACAGTCCCCATAGCAGGGGTACGCACCGGGGCTGGAGGAGCAGTGGGAGGAGCATCGCAGCCGGGTGGGTGGGGCAGCTTGGGGAACATGCGGGAGCAGGAGCTTCCTGTGACATTCCCCGGGATGGCTCACTTGCCCGGCTGAGCCACTGTTCCCGCTGCTCCTCTGGCTACTGCGCCTCCTGGCTCGACCCGCTGCTCAACTGAGCCAGGCAGAGCATCTCAGTCTCCATAGCAGGGGTGTGCACAGGGTGTGCATCGGTCATGCATGCCAGAAGCGGTCTGAGGCTCTATGGGGACTGTGGAGTGCCACCTGGATCTGCTGATCAGTGGGCCAGGCTGGGAGGAGCAGAGGCAGCAGCGGCCGAAGGGTGCAGCTGAGTGGGTGAGTTAGCCCGGAGAGTGCACAGGGGCAGGAGCTTCATGGGACATCCTGGAAAGACATGAATTTTCAAGCATCTGGGCATGCGATGGAGGTTGGGTAAACCTATCAGGTGCTCACTGGGGGTGCCTAATGCAGGTATTACCCACAAGTAGCAAATGTGCTGCCTACTGCACCACTATAAGCTACCCATTAAAAAAGGGACGAGTTTGTGGCTCCATATATTCCAAGATTCTCCAACACACATTGCTCCCATAGCATGGGGGAAGGGTTGCACAAACCAGAGTTCAAGGAGTGTCAGGTTCAGCAGGAGCAAGGCTTGAACCCAGATCTCCAGGCAAGCTGAGGCTCAGCCCACTCCGCCATCAGGTGGTCTCTTGGAACTAGAGCCTCATACTTCTCCTCCATGACTCCAGTCCCTGATTGGCTTAAGACACAACTGTCTCCCCATTGGCTGCCCTGCCCTACATAAAGCACTCACACACAGGAACTGTCTCCACAACAGAAGCAAATACCAGTCTGTGGAAAGAGACCCTCCTGGCTCTCTGGTGTCCAAGCTTCACGGTTCTCCTATGTTCCCATTTCCTCGGTCCTCCACATTCCAGTCACCCATCAGCTCCGGGGGACCTGGTATGGAACTTTGTCACAATCTGGACCAGAACAAGCGAGACTCTGACAACCAGTGGTTAGCTTTGTGTGTGATACTACCCTTAGTTGACTATTGCACTATAAATAACATATCCTTTCCCCTAACATGGACAAGCCCAGAGGTTTCTTTATGAGCTAGAGGGAGAGACTGGTCTCTCTTGAGAGCCTGTCTCCTACATTGTTCCTTGAAGAGACTCTCTCAAGGCAATGTGCCCTTCTCATTATACTGGCATCCGGATGCTTTGGCTATTGTTAGCCTGAATTCCTCAAGCTATCGTCCGCTCACATGGGAGAAAGGCCCTTTGACAAAGACAGACCGTTCCTTCAATCGGTATTCTGAGCCATTCACTCAGCCAGCATCCACCTGAGTATGCGCGTACCTCAGCATTCGAGATTTCCACCACTCGACTGGCAACATCACCCCTCTGTGGCCAAGCAGGGGTACTTCTCTATTTCCACTCTTGTGGGATACTCGTCAGGGATAATGGGGAAACGACAGTGAGCACGGACCCCCTACCCACTCTTCAGGATCCAGACTCGGCTGTTTGCAGCCTAACCCCTGATAGTTTCGTAAAAGGGCTTTGCGGCCTCTTTATAAACCCAGCCCTGATCCCCTGACCTGGCCCCTTTCTAGTCACTTCTAGATAGGAAGCATCTGTGCTAATTGCTGCCCCCACACCAGCACATGAGCAGTTTCTTTTGGGGGCCACAAACACTTCCAAGGGAGAAGCGCACACCATCTCCAGCCTGCTCCTCAGGGCTACGCCCTTGCAGGGGACTTACCCGAAGACGTTTTGGGCCTGGGCCTGCAAGTATTTATTTACACAATCATAACAGGTGTGAAACGTGATGGCGGTCTGCTTTGGCCTGCAAGCCATTTGTTGTTGGTCTAGGATTGCTCCCGGAGAGCCTGGGCTGTGACCCCAGAGACCTCCACGGTCACAGTCTGGGCTGCAGCCCACCTGATCGGACCAAAGAGGGCCACAACGGGCTATCGCATGTGTTTTAGCTCACCGGGACTTGACCCAAATCGGGTCTACCATGGCTGCCCGTCATGGCGGGGGGNGGGGGGGCGGGGCACCCGGCATCATGCAGGGGTGGGGCTGGCCAGCAGCAAATTAGTGCAGCTCCCTGCCCTCCCCAGTGGCCCAGCCAGCGGCATGTTTTCTGGCCAGCTCGGCCTGCTCCAGACCATGTTGGTGGCTGGTTCCCAACATGGATCGGGTCGTGACGGCAGCACTCCATCCTCACATTGTAAACATCCAACGTTTAAACTGACCATACTGCCATTTGCCCCTAGTTCCTTTTGTCGACGCACCCCAAATGAGACACAGAGGCATTAGTTGGTTATAAAAACCGGCCGCATTCTTGATTCAAATTTATTCAGTTCAAGGTCAGTGGGTAATTGCCCAAGCAATTTGGGTCCAGTATGCTAATCAACTATTGTAACTTTTAAACTATGGGATAATCCTGGATGTGCCTTTCAGTGACAATCCCTTGAACTCAGAACTTCCCCTCTTTCGACAGCAACCGGGTTTGGCCGAAAGGGGGCAATGCCCACTGTGGGCTTGAGTAAGGAGAAAATGTCCTCAGGGTGTGAAGACAGCGCATGTCCCTCCTCCCCTGTTAGGTCACTGCTCCCAGGGAGCATGACCCCTGTGCATGCCGTGCCCTGCATTACACAAGGTATCACGGCCCCATCTCTTAAGGAGATGACTCATATTATTCTATCTCCGTCCTATTTAACATACCTTAGCATACTGGACCCCTGCCGAGTGCGACTAATGTCTTACCTTCAGCGGTCCAATTACTCCTAATTCTCTGCTCGGTTTGAGCATGCTCTCTTCAATTCAACCAATTCTGTTACTCAATGTATCTTGCCTTATTTTTTTTGCCAATCACGGAGCCAATTAAAATTCAACAAACTTTCCAATAAATCTATTTAACCTATTCTGCACCGTTGAGGAGGCGAAATCCACGACTCCGGTAATATTTCCAGGTTGTTCGTCCAAATTCCTCCTCGGCTTCCTAAAGGCCACCAGTCAAAACCACCGTGCAAGAGGGAAGGTCGGGTGGGACTGATTCCCCTGGCAGTTCGCTGAAATGGCGCGGCTCTTCCCCGCGCTCTGGGAGTCAGCCCCTCCTAAACGGGGCGGAGCTCCCTAGCCCGTGCAGCACGCTCCAACGGCTGTGTCCACGGGCAGTTGCCTAGCAACCCAGGAACAGCGCGGGCAGGGCTTCTAAAAGCCTTCCCTGCTCATCAGATCCTCTGTGCCTCAGGGCGGGGGCGCAACAATTGTCCCGTCGCCGCTATCCAGCGGCGAAGGGGATTTCTTTCCTTCCCTCTGAACCTGGTTTCACACCAGTTATGGTAACTGTAAGGACCCAGATCTTGAACTAGCACTTTTGGGGCTCTGGTGCTGGTGGCGGCACCCCGGTGCCACCAGTATGGCCAGGGTTGGTCTTGATTTGGACTTGCTAATCCACTGGGCAGCCTGATGGGGTTCCTTCCCTCCCACCAGGCCGTGATCGGCCCTTGACTGGGCCTGCTTTGTATAAGAGGCAGGTGACAGGAAGCATCTGGTTCTCTTCATATCTCTCGAACCGCTCCTTCAATGTTTCTCATGCTGGTGCCTCCTCTACGACGCTCCCCTCTTTGCGGGAGTTCCCCAAGACTCTATCTTGGGTCCCTTTCTCTTCTCCGTTTATATTTATTATATTTATTTACGAAATTTATATCCCACTCTATCCTGTCACACCCTTTCTCTGGGTAAGCTCATCGAAACCCATGACTTACGGTATCACCTGTATGCAGGTGGCACGCAACTCTGGCTGCTTTTAGACAAGTGGGTCGCAGTTGCGCGACCCGCTTGCGCAATTTTTCAAAATCCCTCAAGGCGGGATTAGACATGACAGGGGACGCAATCATGCGCATTCAGGGCAGTCGTGCATTGTTTACCGACCGCGAACTAAATACCTCGATGTGTGAGGTATTTAGTTTGCGTTGGTAAGCAATGCGCGGCCCCCTTGAATGCGCATGATCGTGTCCCTCGTCACGTCTTATCTCGCCTCGCGGGATTTTGAAAAATCGCGCCAACGGGTTGTGTGACTGCAACCCGCTCATCTAAAAGCAGCCTCTATCTCTCCACTCCCACGCTGTCCCCCTCCATCTAGACTCATATTGCTGACATCTCCGCCTGGATGTCTCGTGTCGTCACCAACTCAAGCTTAATATGGCCAAGATTGAACTCCTCATCTTTCCCCCGAAACGCTTCCCTCTCAATTTCTATTGAGGGAGTCACCATCCAGCCGGTCCCTCAGACCCGTAGCCTGGGATTCATCTTCAATGGATCCTTTAAGCCTCAGATCCAGGCTGTTGCTAAATCCTGTCGCTTTGCTCTACAATATTGCTAAAATCCAGCCTTGCCTTATTGTTGCTGCTGCAAAAAACCTAGTTCATGCTCTAGTCATCTCTCTCCTTGAATACTGCAGCTTCCTCCTTACTGGCCTCCTTTGCTCTGATCTGGCCCCCCTCATCTCTATTCAATGCTCAGCAGCCAAAATCATCCACCTTGCCCGTCACTTTGACCATGTACAGCCCCTCCTCTCCGCCCTGCATTGGCTCCTTCTACGGAAACACATTCAGCACAAGCTCCTGGTCTTCACCTTCAAGACTCTTCATGGCCTTGCTCCCCCATATCTCTCTGCTCTTGTATCCCGCCACACTCCTGCCAGGGAGCTTTGCTCCTTCTCTGCCCCCACTCTCGCCTGTTCGTGAACCGCTTGCTCCTCTAAACATCACCACCCCTATTCCCTTGCTACTCCTCATGCCTGGAATGCCCTCCTTGGATATATTCGCTCCGCTCCTTCACTCACAACTTTCAAATCCCTCCTGAAAACCCACCTCTTCCATCAGGCCTTTCCTAGCTTGTCATGAGTGATACTGCATCCTTTCCCCCTCACTCAGAACCTAATTCCCTGTAACTATGTGAAGCAGGTGAGTCTACAACTTCTCAATGTACTCTTGTCTTTCCTGATGTTTACCGCTCCCTCGTATCCCCCTTGTGTCTCAGATTGTAAGCCCCTTAGGGGTAGGGACCTGTCTCTTACTGTGGATTGTACAGTGCCAGGTACATTGCTGGTGCTATATAAATAATAGATGATTGATGATGATGATGATGATGGATTGATTGATTGATGATGAAGAAGCAGCAGCAGCCAGGCAGAGAAACAACTAGGCTTCCTTGACTGGGTTGCTGCCTCCAGCACAGCTCCACCCCCTGCCATGACAGGCAGCCATGGATTCGATCTGGATTGGGTCCCGGCAGGCTGAAACACACACGATAACCCATTGTGGCCCTCTTTGGGTAAGCAGCCCAGACTGTGACCTTGGAAGTCTCTGGGATCACAGCTTAGGATCACCGCTGACACGCCCGGGAGCAATCCTGGACCAACATGCCCTTGGACGCCTGACTCCTGGTTCTCTGTCTTGGTTTCCTGGTTCCTGACACCTGCCTCTGTACTACTGATCCCTGTTGCCTACCTTCTCCTTCAGTGTTTCCGTTCCTGCCTGACCCCCCGACCCCCCCGCTTCAGACTGCTTCTCTGGATTTGACATTAGCTTGGACTCTGACACTGTACTTGAACTGCCCCTTTGGACTTGTTGCCCATCTTGATCCTGTTGGGTCCCTGGTTCAGACCTGATCCTGCAAAGACCTGTCTGTTGGGCCTGATCCTGAAAGGACTGATCCTGAAGTCTCTAATCCTATAGAGACTCTGCCTTGTCCAGCCCTGTGTGCCTGACAGTAACATTCAGTTCTGCTGTAATACAGTAACAGCAATATAGTAGTAAACAGGTTAAATGCTGTGGTATTATTTATTTATTTACATTTTTACCCAGCCCTTCTCCATAGACTCAGGCTGACTTACAGCATTAAGAATATAAAATACAATAAAACACATTAAAATCTCTTAGAACCCTCCCCAACCACTCACTCACCTCATCCTTTATCCCCACCTACCGCCCATCAATCCTCATCCCCAAACCCCCCTCCCCAATCCCACCCAACCCTAGCTCTGCCTGCCAAATGCCTGACTGAACAAAAAGGTCTTACATCTCCTCCAGAAGATGAGCAGGTTCAGGCTCAGATGGACCTCCAAGGGGAGGGAGTTCCATAACTGTGGGGCAGCAACTGAGAACACCCCACCCCGCGCAGCCTCATTGTAACAACGTCACCGGCACCCTCGACCAATGTTAGAGACCACGATGGGACTTAGGGGAAGAGACGGTCTTTCAGACACCTGGAGCCCAAGCCATATTATTCAGTTATTTGGATTGACAGTTAGCTGTTGCAGTAATCAGTTAATGATTGGATAACTACCAAACTATCTGGACAATGATGGATATTTATTTTATTTATTCATTTATTTAAATGTATGCCTCTCTCTTCCCCTAAGGCTCAGGGAGGCTTACAATGTGTAAAACACATTTGACCCCCCCCCCCGCTAAAAAGCCCATATAAACTCTAACCCAACCCTCTCCTCCACCAACCCTATCCCCACCTGCCAAATGTCTGTCCAAACAAAAAGAATTTACATTGCTTCCGGAAGATGAACAGGCTCATAATTAAAAAAAATTCCAAAGGAAGAGAGTTCCATAATTGCTGGGCAGGCACCGAGAACGTCTCACCGGGGCCCTTGTTGTAGATGGTATCTGCAAGTGGGCGCTCTCAGCTGATCTCAGAGGACATAATGGGACATGAGCATTGAGGCGGTCTTTCAGATATTTAGGGCCCAAACTGTTTGGCCCGCTTTTACACATGACAAAAATGGGCTCTTATAAATGCTTGAGATAACACTGTGTGTATAAATGCTGGAGCTTTGTAATGTGTGAACACACTATTCCCCTTTTATGCAGCGAGATCTCGCAGCCTTGTAAGGCTGCTTTTAGCTGAGTGGGTCACAGTCACGCGACCCGCTCACACGATTTTTCAAAATACCGCAAGGCGGAATTAGACGTGACAAGGGACGTGATCATGGGTATTCAAGGCGATCGTGCATTGTTTACCAACCGCGAACTAAATACCGCGATGTGCCTTGAATGCGCATGATCGCAACTACGACCCACACGTCTGAAAGCGGCCTTATTAACTGAGGGATAACAAATTTATTATGTTTCCGCTCTAATTTCTACACAAAGACCAAACCAAGCTACATTGGGCTGCAAAATGTGCAATAGCCAACTGTCCCATCATGGCTAGAAGTGCCAAATCATTGTGAGCTACCCGTTTGTATACTTTTGCAGTGGATTGTTAGTTGTCGTGCACGTTTGAATGAAGCCGCGTTTACGCACAAAAACTACATTCACTGGAGCCTCTCTCTCATCCAGGCTAGGCTGAAAGAAATGCAAGGGGAGGGAGAAAAATTATACACCCCAACATGTACATCTAAAACCCTATCAAACAAATTAATGACACAATAGATCTTATGTGTTGAACCTCATTTCCATTTCAATATCCCGCCAAGAGACAGCCTCCTCTGCAGACTATGCCCAAAAGGATATGCTTTCAACTCGGTTCCAATCTGTTCCATTCTGTTCCAGATTCAATTTATATTACTTTTAAACGTCTATAGACTTTTCTAGGCAACTTTCCGAGTCGGGGAGGATTATCCCCGCTGCCGTCGGGTGCTTTGCCGAAACGCAGCATATGGCGATTAATATTATTATGAATCTGTTGCTTTAGGCAATGACTAGTTGCCTGGGGGGGCGGGGGGCTGCTTCTTAAGAAGAAATGCTTGTCTTACAGTGTGCCTCGCTCGCGGAGAGGGAAGGATTGTTGTAAAGCAATCGCACTGGTTTGTTTCCTTTTCATCTCAAGCTTCATTGAAGGAGGCTTACTGATGAGACCACAGTTACCTTCCCTCCTCTGGGTTTTCACCTGGCGGAAGAAGGAACTCATGCGAGGGGGAGGGGTTAGGTTCTACAATGCCCCTTTTCTGGTGGAATCCCACCCCTTACAATGTGTCCGCTTGACACATTATGTTGCTTCACGGGGATAGGGGCCACATCAGAAAGGAGGCTTGGAAAAGGGGATGCCCATGCCTCCCTTATGAAGCATTGTGATGTTGCAGGGATGGGAGGGGATGTCAGAAAAGGAAAGGGGCTGCGACACCCCTTTCTGACGTAATCCCACCCCTTCCAGAACATTATGATGTCATGATGCTCCATAAGGGTGGGGCCACGTCAAAAAGAAGGCAGGAATTTGTTTTGACGTGGCTGCCCTGCAAAAGCCCCCATTCTCAGGGCTGCCGGAGATGCCCTTGGTTGACCCACAGAAAGTGAGGCTTCCCACAGAACCCAGAAACTATAGGCAAAACCTGGAGAAGTGGTTACTGTAAAGACTCTGGTTCAGCACACGGAAATTTCAGGCTGGCTTTGCACTTTTAACAAGTCAGAGGAAAAGGAAGGAAGCAGCTAAAATTTGGCTAGGAGGGAAAAGGGGCCCAGAGCTCACTCAGAGCATCACTTTGTGGACTTCAGAACAAGAAAACTGGCTATTTGGCCCTGACCCCAAGAGGCCCAGCCCCTAGACAGTGGGGCTTATCCCATGCTCCCTGGACTGCATGGAGTACACACGGCGGACATGACCAAACTGTTCGGTCGTTTGAGAGTTCAGTTCGGACATTTGGTTCGGATGTCCGAACAGACCAAGTTCAGTCCGAACTCCGAATATCCGAACTGCATTCGCCCATCCCTATAATATAAGTCTTTAACTCACTTGTACCTCAGTATTATTTGCAAATCAAGCAATGGGGTTCAGGAGCAAGAAGCGAAGTATGTGATCCAGAAAAATCAAGAGCAGATACTCTCCATTTCTAAACCAAAGTACCTTTTAATGTCAACCCTTTCTTCATTTGGTTGGCAAACACGGTATGCAAATATATCCCAGGCTGCAACACAAAGTGTTTCTCCTGCCAATATCTCCATGGAATTCATCCCAGAACTGCTTTTCATGCAAGCCGTGAAGGGCTAGGTGTCACTGTATGTATTTACATTATATGACCTCATCTCCCATACCACGGGGCGGCCCCTGCGGTCGCCCTCCTGGAGGTCCCACGTTTTTGTCTGGTGACCACTATAAGAGGACGTTCTTGGTGGCCACTCCGCAGAGGTGGATCTCTCTTCTGGCGGAGGTATAAGACCTGGTTGTTCTGCCAGGTGTTTGGTGGAGGGGATGGGTAGGACGGGGGGTGGTGGGGGGGTGTGTTGATATGGGGGGGAAGGGATTTTTCAGATAAGGTTGTTGTTTTATATGTTAGTTAGTAAAACTTGAGTAATTGCTTCAACTTTGATAAATCAGTTTAGTTTTGTATGTGTGAACGTGGCCTGAGATACAGGATGCTGGGCTGAATGGGCCATTGGTCTGACCCAGTGTGGCACTTTTTATGTTCTTAAGTGACATGCCCAAGATTACTCAGGAAGTCTGTGGCAGAGCAAGGAACTAAGCCTGCCCACCTTTCCCAAGCCTGCACCCTAACAACTGTGCCATCCCTTCAGTGACAGAGTTGGCCAAGAGAGCCTTTAAAGACCATTTAAAGGGCTGGAGAATCCTTCTGTCCATTGGGTTAGTTTTAAAGAGGAAGGAGTTTGCAAAACATTTTGGTGAGATCTTAAAAGCAAATCTCTCTCTTTTTTGGAATGCTTCCTCAATGGGACTTTTCCAGCCTGAAAACCTTGTGTATTCTCAAAGACAGTTTGATTTAGAAAACATGAGTTAACTCTCTGTGTCATAAAAAAAAAAGATGTGTTCTTACTACAACTGACACTACCACGTAAGATTTTATTTCAATCCACCAATTTTTCTTTTCCCTCCCAAGATCTTCCTTTCTTCCCTGGCAGCATTCTGCTAATCTGAGATTCACCAAAGCCACAGGTTTAAATAGCACATGTTCATGATAGGGACAATGAAGAGAGAAACTTCTTATTTTATTTTATTTTTGTAAAAAAGAAAGAAAGAAAGAAAAAGAAAGAGAGAGAGAGAAAAAAAAAATCACACTAAAGCCAAATGCCTACCAGGACTTAGGTTCAAAAGCTCATTTGGTAAGCTGATCCCTTGAGAAAATGTGTTTGTTATGGTGTTTGGCCTGGGGATTGGAAGGGATTTGCTTTCAAGCGGCTGTTTTACTGCAGGTATGCGACTGAAGGCCCTCAGGTGCGAAAGGCCTTTGATAAATGGGACCAGCAGATGGCAGAAACAAGGAATGAAAAACATTAAGGCTAATGGGAGCTGACGGGCGAGAGGAGGCTAACTAATCCCATCAAGTTTAAGGCGGGCAAATGCTTGGAGTTGGAGCATGGAAGTGATGGAGGAGAAATGCAAAGGCAAGTTCTGCATATGATCACAGCTGGGGGTGGGGGGTTGGCCTGGGCATTTCTCGTGGTCAACCAGTCAACTGTGAGGTTATGTGGGGTGGTGGACCGCAGCAGTGCCTGCCTTGCCGCAGTGGAGCTGCACAAAGAGCAGCAATATGTAAAGGGCTCGGAAGTGCTGTGAGCAGCTCCCGAGTCCAACCACACCACCTCCCTGGGTCCCATGACAAGCTTGGGTATCCCAACTGCTGTTCTCTTGGATGGTGAACCACCTGAGGCTGTTTTGGTGGAAGATGGTAGGCAGGATACATCTGGTCACCCTTGGCTTACAACAGCATTGGCTGAGGGTGTTTTTACACACGCATTTCTCCTGCATGTTGGCTGTTAAATCCTGAACTTTCTGTGTGTCTAAATTCACTCACCCAGATCTTAAACATCTGACTCTTTGAACTTCTGCTTAGAACTTCTCCCAGAACTTTTGTGTGTAAAAAGTTCTCCTGGTAAACTGCTTTGCTCCAGGCAGCTGTGGTCACTTGGTTTCCATGGCAACCCCTCACGTCTACAGCTGCAGCTACTTTAGGCTGCCTCAGGGCAGTGTGTGTGAAGAATGCATCCAGAACTTACTGGTGGACTTGTAAGCCCAGACAATTGAAAGACCAGCACTTTAAGGTATGTGTAAAAATGCCCTGAGACACGTCCTCTCCCTTGTACTTTCTAAATTACAAGCCCGTTGGGGCAGGGACCTGTCCTGAATTAAGGATCATACAGCACCAGGAACATTGCTGTCACTGTATAAATAATTAATAATTAAGGAGCTGGAAACTGAACATTGGATGATCCACTTGTGCGCAGATAAGGTCAGGCCGCTGAGTGGTCACGGGAACCTTTGCAGACAACTGTGCTCACTGAGCAAACTTGTGCCAGGTTGGCATCACCCACAGAAACCCACATTTCCACAGGTCATGGACCACATAATTCCAGACACCCCTCTACAGAGTCAGAGTGGGAGCAGTCATCTTTTAAACGCAAGGTCACAAGTGGAATCTTTAGGGTTATCAGGTGTCCTTTATATTAAGGGATGTCCCTTATCTGAAGGGAAGATTCCCTTATTTCAGAGCTCTACCACGCCATAGAACATATCAGATGTCCTTATTCTGAACCCCACAGCTCAAAGGGACATAATGGGCATCCTTTATTGTCAGAATCCTTCAGGTCCAGAGTTTCCCTTATTTTTTAGATTTTGATCTGGCAACCCTAGGAATATTCCCCTGCAAGCTTTTCAGCTTGCTGCCATAACAAGAATTACTGAGTTGGTTTCTGATCATAAACTGCTGAGATGCTGCAAAAATTTTTTTTTAAAGAATCTTCAGAAAGGTGAGGTGTGTAGGTCAGAGTCTTCAAAATGGTGGGTCATGATTTTTATCTTTATCTTATTTATCTTAAAATGTATATGCCACCCCCTCCTGCCTCGGGCATCTCGAGGCAGCTCACAACATTTAAAAAACATTAAAATAATAATAATTTCAATTAAAAAAAACAATAGAAAACCCCATCCCCCTCTACCCTAACCCCTGTCTCTTATACACATCTAGATGTGTATAAGAGACAGCTCTAACACTGATACAATGGGTCTTCAATTTTCTTATACATGTTGCAGGGCTGTGTGAAAAGGGTCATTGAAGACACAATTGGCCAATGGTTTAAAGACAGAGCAGCGTTCACAGNAGCCAGGTCTTACATTGTCTGCGGAAAGAGGGGAGGTCAGTAGCCAAGCGGATCTCCAATGGGAGGGAGTTCCACAGCCGCGGCGCAGCCACGGAGAACGCCCTCCTCATAGTGGAAACACGGGGAACCTTGGGGGACCTCGAGAAGGGCGCCCCAAGCCGACCGTAGGGGTCGTTCCAAGACCCGGAGGGTGAGGCGGTCCTGCAGATAGGCGGCGCCCAAGTCATTTAGGGCTTTAAAGGTCAACACCAATGATGAATGCTGGATGTAGGGAAGTTGGGGCCCCAGGAGAAATGATGGCATGGCACCCAGGGTGTTTTTACAGGTGGTGGCGCTGAGTGCTGCCACACTTCAATCTTGCCCAGAGTGAGGACCCTCACTCTGGGTAGCATTTGGCCCAGCCACCAAAAAAACATGATGGTGGACAGGCTGGGGAGTGGGCAGGGAGAGGGCAGATGTGTGTCTGCATGGTCCTGCTCCCACCCTGATCAACGTGGCCCGCCCCCCTCCCTGATGGGTAGCTACAGCAGGTTGTGAGGCTGCCACGGCTGCCCGAAAGCACTATGGACCCGGACTGGGGTAAGTGAGAGTGGGCCATCAAACATGATGGCCTGCTTTACCCCGTTCCAGTGTCTGTTGCACGGGCCATGGCAACGCTAAGTCCAGGCCGTTCTTTGGGGATGGTCCCAAGGAACAGCCCTGGATAAACATTGCTTTGGCCTGTGTTACAACCTGGACCAGCATCTGGAGGCCCCTTTAAACCATGACTTTGGGCACGGATTATTTCGCACCAAAGAAATAATCCATGCCCAATACCACAACTGGAAATACCTCCATTCTAACATAGGAATGTGCACTGCAGAGACTGTTTAGAACAGTCAGAGAGACCTGGGACTACAACTCCCATCAGGCTTAGCCCTGCCAGAGCTTATCAGTTGCTGGGAAGAGAAACCCTTGATGTTGGAGAGAGGAAGAGAACTACATCTCCCAGCAGGAGGATGGAGAGAGAAAACCAGGAAGGATGGGGACCCTCCATTTTGTTTTGGCTGAGATTGAGTGAGAGTGTCTGTCTCAGGGAAAGAGATGGATCCAGCAATGCAGACTGGATCACAGCTGAACCAGCATTTCAGGCAAAGCTGGAAACAAGAGAGAGAGAGTCTGCAGCTGGAGCTGAGATAAGGTTGAAATGAGCAGCTAAATTCCTACTTGCGAGTAATTTTGCCATCTGGGGAACTGGGATCAATTTCCCGATCATTTATCGATACTACTATGATTTCTCAATTCTTGAAATACCAACAGAATACCATCGCAATTTACCAACTTTCCATTTCTCAGGTACTACGTATTGTTACTGTTTAGTTGCCGCTTACTGCATTGCTGAGGATACGGTTTTACTTCTGAGTTTCTGTCTGTTAGGGTGTCTTTAGACATAACACTGTTCAGTGTTCCGTAACAGTGTCCTACCTTTACAATGTTTAGAGATACCGTCAACACAGTGGGTGTCTTTAGACATAACGTCAACAGGTGTCTGAACATGTATTTGACCTTGATACGAACACTGGTTTGGCCCTGTGTTCACCATGTGGCGCTGTTTAGACACACAACCCATCTTGAGGCAAATCGGTGTTTTGCTCGCCACCCAATCTCAGGACACAAGCGCTGCCGCCTCGTTCCCCGCGTTGTACCTGCTAATATGCCATGTAATATCATTAGACACAACGTTGGCTGCATGTTCAGCCGGAATGCACAAATTGTCCATGTGATGCCATGGTGTTCACATCGTGTGTTCAATGGGTGGCCAAATTGGTGTTGGGATTGTTATGGTGCTTACGCATAACGGCCAAACACGTGCTTAGGGGTTTTGACACCCAATCTTTGTTATGTCTGAAGACACCCAGTGTTCACCCCAAACAGCACTGGAAGTGAACAACTGCCAGGTCTTGACAGTTTAATCAGTGTTTGGGGTGAATGCTGTGTTGACGGTATGTCTAAACACTGTAATGGTAGGACACTGTTACAGAGCACTGAACAGTGTTATGTCTAAAGACACCCCTTGTTGTTTACCGCATTTCTGAGCCAATCACTGTGCGAGTAGCCCACCCTCACCTCTCCCGTTCCTGGAACTGGATTGCAGATGTGTAAAGTCATTGTTGTTTATTGTGTGTTTTAATATGTTTTAAAATGCTGTGAGCTGACCCAAGATGCCGGAGGCAGGAGGGGACGGCATATAAGTTTTAGAAATAGAAAAATAAATAAAGACTGCCGGCTGCTGGCTTCCATAGATGAATTAGGCAGAGCTACCTATTCATATATCTGCCATGTCTCAGTGTCTGTGCCGCGGTTCACAAAGGCTGAATCATGCCCCTGGAGCACAGCCTGTGCAAATGGGCTCTGCCTTGGGGCAATCCGCAGGGGTCCATGGGAATCAGTCCACTTCCCTGAGGCCTGCTACCCCTCAGCAGCTGAGCACCTGCTAATATTGCCTCAGGGTTTTGTTTTTTTAGTCAATCCTCGGACTGTTTCTTGCAGAGGACTGAAAGGGGAAGGAGAAGGAAGTGTTTTGGCCATGCCAAATCTTCATGGGGTCTCAGGATGGTTGCGAGACTCACCAGACTCTCATCCCATTTAAGCGAAGGGACCCATGTTCCCTTTGAAAAAGCTTGGTCAGGGTCCTCATACTTCCTATTCATGATGCTGCCATTACCATACAGTAAAGCCGCACAGGTTCAGTTGCATACGATGCCCTGTGTCAGGCTCCGGGGCATGATCAGACTTTGCAGAATTGGGCCCCACAAGCTGTAGGCAGGAACAGGTCCAAGAAGATTTGGGATCAGATGGGGAGAAAACAAGGCAGGGAGTGGAGCTGAAAGCTCAGGACAGACATTCTCATTGGTTTAGAGAGGTTCACCTAAGCCCTAGTTTGAATGTCTTCCAGAGGCAGAGTAAGACCTTTTTATTTGGCTAAGAATTTAATGGGCAGGGATAGATCTGGAAGGTGAGGGGGGTGTTTTTTTGTTTTTACGGGGTTTTCATTATGTATTTTTATATTTGTATATGTATTTTTATTTATGTATTGATTGTGAGCCATCCTGAGCCTTAGGGGATAGGACAATAAATCAAAATAAACAAACACGGTCCCAAGTCAAGATGAAATGAATACTGAATCTCTGAATTGAGGATATTATTCTCTTGATAGGAAACAGTAACTGAAGCTCCACTTTGGAGTAGAGTTCCGATGCAGTTTAGTTCAGATCCAGGCTGCTTTGTTTGGGGTTGGTTTGGTTCAGGTCTGTTTGGGATTGGTTTGGTTTGTGGTTATTCGATTTGGAGGATGGTCTAGTTAGTGAGATTCAGTTGAGAGCTGGTCTGGTTTGTTTTCAGTTGGTTTCTGGGTTTTTTCAGCTTACTTGATCCTGCTTGCTTCTCCTGTGATACGGACAAGTAGTTGGAACAGGGGAGAGACAATGACAAAACTGGACCAAAGGAAAGACCAATCCGAACCAGACTAAATGGCTAGACCAAACCTAATCAAACACTGACTGAGCCAGAAGAAATGAACAGGACTGAAGGACAATTGAACAGGAAAAAAAGAATGGCTGGAACAAACTGAACAACAGCTGGACCATCCTGAACATGACCGAAGCAAACAATATCCGACAAGGGAGCAAGCTGCCTACCTGATCCAGCAAATTCAGATTGGAGAATTTGAATCCAACGGATACTGCATTCATGTTGGCTTTTCCTCTAGTCCCAAGCATTCTTCCACCCAGTCTCCTGCCAAGAGAATGGTTAGGGGTGTGCACCAGGCCCTCAAGTACAACAAAAGGCAGCAGAATGTATACAATCCACACACAAATCTTTATATATAAGGTATACTATATGATAATACACAGAAAACAACTCCAATACAACAAAAAACGCAACAAAGCCAGTAGTTTTGAACTCAAAAGAACCCCAACAATTGGCACACATATAAACATCAATCCATAGACATAAACAAACACTACAGGAGACTACAGATACAGAACACATACATCACATAAAATAAAGAGAGGACAAGATCATATGCAATTTTACAACAGGAAAGGGAACATAATGGATATAGGGGTTTTATTTTATGTATGTGGTATGTGTCTGTAGTCTCCTGTAGTGTTTGTTTATGTCTATGGATTTATGCATTGAGGAAGGATTTCATCCGAAACGCGTTTGTCTTTTTTTATGAGCACAGTAGTGGTATTAACTGCCTTTTAGTAGTGTTTGTATATGTGCCAATTGTTGGGGTTCTTTTGAGTTCAAAACTACTGGCATTGTTGCATTGGAGTCGTTTTCTGTGTTTAGTCCTGCCATGGTCCGGAAAAGCCTACCCCGGACCATGGTAGAGCAGGCCATCACATCTGATGGCCTGGTCTACTAACTCCGGCTGGTGGCTGGAGTTTTTCCAGGCAAGGGTGGTAGCCTCATAGGCCGCTGCACCTGCCTATGAGGCAGGGAGCCCAGGCTGCACTGAGCAGCGTGGGGGCAGGGCCATGTGGGCACCCCTGCCTACTCCCCTCACCAGCCCTGGCTGCCGTCACTTTTGTTCAGCGGTGGGGCCTGATCCTGCCCATGGTGAGGGCTCTCACCATGGGCAGGATCAAAGCGTGGCATTTGAAATTACCCCTTATCATTTCTACAGTGCTACTAGGCGTTCACAGCACTTCAGTCACAAAACCAAAAAAACTGGGACCAGATGTTGACTTTCCAGGATGGAAAATAAAAAAAACAGGACCAGAAGTTGAAAAATTAGTACCAGAAGTCAGTATTCTGGGACCAGAAGTTGACTTTCTTGGACATCGGATACCTGAATTGGGTTGTAATTGGGTACTGATTGGTACCCGATACTGTTGGGTTGATTTGGGTTCTGGAAATTTGTCAGGTGTTCCTGTTTTTGCAGGTATTTGTTTTAGCCCTATCTGGGAGTGAATGGGCATCTTTAGACATAATGGTGATCAGGTGCATAAGATGCTTGCCACGTGGCTGTGCATTTTGTCTAAGCACTGTCACTATTTTTGGCCACTGGTTCCCCTCCCACCCCCCATTAGCCTCCCATTAACTCCTTGTTGGTTGCATGGAATGTATCGGCTGCGAGAGGTGAATGATTCCCCTGTCCCTGTGGCTAACGTTATGTCTAAAGAAATTGTGTGGTGTGTTCACGGTCATTTTCGGTCTGTCTGCCCCATATTCTCCACTCCGCGCTCCCCAGAATAGCTTTTCCCTTGATGCACACTGTCCATGTGCTCTCCCAGAGCATTTGGGGGGAAGGGGGGAGGAGCAGTGAAGAATCAGCTGTTTAGCTGCAACACAGAGCAGAAGAGTAGGCAGACCTGGCCTCTTTCCCGCATGAACTACAACTCCAATAATTTCACAGGAGTGCTTCTGCCAAGAGAGCTTCTGGCACAAGCAGAAGGCAGGACCCCGATTAGTCCCTGGATCTGGAAAATAGGGATGTGCGAACGCGGTTCATAAGTTTGGAGTTCGGACCAAACTCGAATAGTTCGGTCAACCGAACTGGACTTTCAAACTGAACTCGAATTTGACCAAACTGTTCGGTCGAATCTGAACCAGTTCGGAAGGCCAAAACCCCCAGTTTTGAATGTATGAACTCGGTTCAAAAGTTCGGAATTCGACCAGACTCAAATAGTTCGGTCGACCGAACCGAACTTTCAAACCGAACTCGATTTTCGTAACCGAACCGAATTTCCAAATTCGGTTCTGTTCGCACATCCCTAGTGGAAAACAGTAATGAGGGGGGGAGCTAATCGGGGGCAAATGTGGGTCAAAGAATGGTGTCAAGACACATTCCACCACCCCTTACCTATGTGTGTGAAGGCTCCCAATAGCATGAAATAGATCACTCAGTCCATTATGACTCAGGCCAGAGTCCTGGTCAGGGAGACAGGATGGTGGGCTAGATGAACCAATGGTCTGACCCAGGCTGGAATGTCTTATGTTCTTATTTTTACCCCCCCCCCCCCCCAAAAATTAAAAATTAAAAAAGTTAACAGGGTTAACTTTTTAAGTTAACCATAAAAAAAAAAGCTGCTGTCTCCTAACGAACACTGTATCCAAGTTCAACAGCAGTTGGTTCCACTTGATGTATCACTGCAAGCAATGGTTTCTGGTTACAGCTGTGTTGTAACACTGCAAAGCTGGCGAGTGTGCACGTGATGCTTTACCTAATTTACTAGACGTCTCATTCACGGTGATTCGCCATCCAGCGGAGTTGATGGGAAACACAAACAAAACAGTTTCCCCAGCTGCGAGTGTGGGATTTTATTCAAACCTTGCAAGAAGTATATGAATGAGTCACGTTCTTAGGCACTGTAGCTGTACTTAGTCCTTGCGGGCTGGAAAATAGGCAAGAAAGTGGGAACAGTAGATTACAACTCAATTAATCACCATCAGCTTTTGCCAAACCGTAAAAGTGGGGCCAGGAGTCTTGTTTCAATGTGAACACACATTACCGTAGTTCATAAATAGAGCGGATATGAAGATTTGCAGTAAGTACTGAATTCAAAAAATTCATACACCTCAATTCAGATCTGGTAAAGGCGATATTTGATCCCATTTTGCCAGATATCCACTTTGAATATTGCGATTTGGTAATTTTGGTATTTTGGTTACTTCATTTTAGCCCTATCACACATACGTAAAACAACGTAAACATCACCAAAACCAAGTAACCGAAGGGCCAAATGCCAAATATATATATATAATAATTTTTAAAAAATAACAAAAATAACAAAATGGAACTAACCAAAATACCAAAGTAACCCAACCTGAATGAATAGAATAAGCAGATTTATGAAAATCCATTTTAGTTATGGACTACAGCTGAAATGATAATTCACAGCAAATGCTGTTTTTGTTGTAAACGTTTTCCCGGTGACTCAGAAACACTTACACATTCGTTTGGGTTTCCATTCAGCATTTTCGGAAGGGACGAGAAAAGTGCTGAAAATTCACTGATGGCAATAGTATAAGAGGCAAATGCTCAAAAAGAATCCCAAATGCAAAAAAATAGTGCAAACATCCTCCAAGGTTCCCCAAAAGATGAAAATCCATGTCAGTTTGGGAATAGCTGTTTTGCACCAGCTCTATTGTAGATCCCATTTGGTTATTCAGAAGACCATATGAAAATACAAATTCTCAGGCTGATCCTAAGCCACGCGGACATTACGGGGACTGTGGCATGTGCGCACCCCACATGGAAACCACAGGGAACTCACACATGCGTGTGCGCACATGCACAAGCAAGACATGCGTGGGGGGTGTTCTGGATCATGCCCTAAATCCACAAATACAGAATCTGGCAGCTGTTGGCCCTTTTCTCACAGACACTCTAACACTGATACAATGGGTCTTCAATTTTCTTATACATGTTGCAGGGCTGTGTGAAAAGGGTCATTGAAGACACAATTGGCCAATGGTTTAAAGACAGAGCAGCGTTCACAGGCATTGCCAACTGCTGACCATCCTGTGAAGAACAGAGATGAGAGCAAGTGTTCCCGTTCCACAGGGGGGGGGGGGGGGAAACACTTTCGGGAGCGCTTACCAGTGTTCGTTGGTACTTCATCAGCCTCTGGTAATTCCACACTTCTGCCATTGTGGATATTGGTGTCTGTGATTTTCTGGCATTTTCATAATTTTTCATCACTTTCTGTCATTTTTCGTCACTTTCCGGGACTTTGACGGCAGCATTACAGCACTTTTATTACACGTTTATGGCAATTTCCAGCACTTCTCCAGCACTTAGCCATCACCTTTGCGTCTCCAGAGCCCCCAGGGGTGCATTCATGGGTGCGTGTGGGGTGCACGCAGGGCTTGGGATCTACTCTGTAGCAGTTCTGTTCAATTCACGAAAAATAACGACATTAGCTAAAACAGCGGAAAAGCCAGTAAGTCTTTGTGTTGTGTGAATGAAGGCGAATGACCTCTTTCCGATGGAAATTTGTTGTTTCAGGCATATTGAAGAATAGATAAATGTACAATTCTCTTAACATGATAATTAAGGTGCGATAAGGCGACTGGGAATGAGAGATTGGGGGGGGGGGGAGACGAGGCGAGGAGGATGGCAGCTGGAAGGATCTGGAGGAGGAGAGTCAGGATACAGGGGCAGAAAATGGGACCCATCGGTTGGAAGGACTAGGCGATCTGAGAGGCCAGGTACCAGTGCCCAGGGAGTGGAACCCCTCATCAGCACCACGAGAAACCGGGTAGTAGTTAAGGGAGGGTGGTGAGAGTGGGGAAGGGAGGGAATAAGGAGCCCCTTTCCCCACCCCCCACCGGGCGAGGTTGCAGACCCTGTGGCTGGGTTGAGCCATCCCTGCCCTTGGGCACTCAGCCGCCCGCCCCTACAGAATAAAAGGGACTCTCCACCTGCAGGAGAGCGGAACGTACCCTGGCATGCCAATGCCAGTGAGACCATGACATAAAATATTGAATAATGAAAAGACTGAAATATCAAAAAGTAGAAAGTACTGAAGAGATGAATACCGTAACGCCAAAATAATGAGACGACAAAAAGACGATCACTGATGACATAGTGACCAAAATGAAGATTTGAAACTGGAAGTGTAGATGGAAGTGAATCCCATTTCCGTGTTTACTTGACTGGAATGAATATACCAAACTCATTGAAGTTGGTACTTGCTTCAAATATTCATTTCACTACACTCAGCATCACCCATAGGAGTAATTGTAGCAGGAAACGTGTCTCCTGTGAATTTTCTGTCCCACAATTCTAGAGAAATGGGGGGGCCTGACTTATCTGCGTCGATATTCCCCTCAAATTTTAGCCCAAAGTTACTCTCGTGGCACCACAGAATTCTGCAGGCCCAACCCTGGAGGAGGATAGATTTGCCTTGGTAGTAGGCCTGAAGCAAGTGCTCTCAGACTGTTGGGAAATAAATACTGATCTTTGAGGGGCAAAGAGGAAATCTACTGATATCTTTGACATTTCCCGCTATTTTCTGCCATTTCGGTAATTTCTGGTAGTTTCCATAGTTTCTGGTCATTTCTGTTATTACCAATAATACTGAAAAATGCCGATAACAGTGGAATTACCAAAATGGTGGAAAATAGCAGAAAATCACCAAAAGAAATTGTGTTGAAAATGCCTGTAGATTTCCTCTTTGTGCAAATGCAGACGAAAAAGCTGTTTCTGTTCGAAATAGCACTCAGAGAGATTTTTCGTTTCAGCTTTGCTTGGTAGGGAGGAATTTCATCAGGCTTCAGTCCAGGCACAGCTATCCTTCAGGCACTGGACCTAGGCCTAGAGGGACGTCCTTCCACAGTAGCCGGGGAATCGGAGTGTGTATGGAGGGGACATATTGGGGGGGGCGGGGCATGGTGTTCTCACTGTGGCCTGGAATCCTTGTTATGACAATGGGAGGAGGAAGTTTCAGGTAGACTTAGACAAAGAAGATGATTCAGGAGGGGTGATGGCCAGAGGTGAAACCCACAAACACAAGATGTGTGCACCTGCAACTTCTCCACCTACTCCTTTTCTTCAGCGTTCCCTAGCTCCTCATCCCCTCAGTTGTCTCGCTAGTGCTTCCTCTACTCTCCTTTCAGGGCCTCCCTCCATTAACTAAGGGCGTTTGCACACGTTACAGTAATTCATGTTATTTTCTGTCCTACGGGAGATTTAATAACGTGTGCATGTGCCTTTTCCCATTCGTCAGGAAGAGTGCCGTGATTTTCATTACAGATGTCAGGATAGAGAAATTCTTCTCTGACAGTAACATGACTTTTGTATCATGTTAAACTGGAATGTGTGCATGCAGTGAAATTAACCTTAAGTCAACTTATGTGAAAATTAGAAGGTTTAGAGTCTTGCCTAGTAACCTGTGTCTGGATCCGTTTAATGTAATAACAGATCTAAGGTCATGTGATGTTCTCCCCCCCCCCCTCCCCCGGGAAGTAAAATAATTTGGGCATGCGGCCCGGCAGGGCTTCCCGTGAGATATTGGGCATTTTTTTACACACACACACTTAAAGTTCCGGATTTTTCAATCTTCTGGGTTTACAAGTCCACAAGTAAGTTCCGGATGCATTTTTCAAAACACCCTGCCCTGAGGTAGTTCCTGGATGCATTCTACACACAAACACTGCCCTGAGGCAGCCTAAAGTAGCCGCAGCTGTAGACTTGAGAGGTTGTTATGGAAACCAAGCGACCACAGCTGCCTGGAGGAAAGCAGTTTACCAGGAGAACTTTTTACACAAACAAGTTCTGGGAGAAGTTCTATGAAGAAATTCAAAGAGCCAGATGTTTAAGATCTGGGTGAGTGATTTAGACACAGAAAGTTCAGGATGTAACAGCAAACATGCAGGAGAAATGTGTGTGTAAAAACACCCATTATCTCACACGAAAATCAGCACGTGTGCAAGTGGCCTAAGCACGACCACCTGTGACTTCTCAATGTCATAAACGTATCCTTGTTTCTCCTTTTGCTCCCTTCTCCCTCCCCTCCCCTGTTTCTCCTAGATTGTAAGCCCTTTGGGGCTGGGATCTGTTTGTAATTAATGAGTGTTCAGTGCCACAAGGATTGCCAGAGCGATATGATGATTATTATTTTATTATTAATAAATTAATAAATAAAATAATAATAACAAACAAAACAAACAAACAACAAACAACAATAATAATAATAATCATTCTGCACAGTCTTTGATGATGCTGAGCTGACTATTTCCACTTTGATAGCCAAGTTTTGAGCCCCTTTGCCTGACAGGCAAGCAGCTCCTCCCTCCTCACCTTGCCATCTTTCTCACAGCATTTCTAATTGCTCAAATCCTTCAAGGGAGAAGAAAACCAACCCACTAATGATACAAATTCTAGGAACGTGCTGCTATATCGCCAGGAAATTTCCACGTTTAAGAACAGTCTGTTCTAATCGTTGTGTACAGCCCTCCCTTGTGGTCTAATGGGAGAACTGCATCCTGGACAGCCAAAAGAAAGAAGAAACCCCCTTTTCGAGGATGGTGGCTCACTTAGTTTGGATTTGTTTTGCTCAGTGCTGTGTTACAGTCTCCATTAAAGCCTCATTTGGTGACAGAGCATGATCTTTCCTGATCTTCTGCACAGTGCTTAAACAGGTCATGTGTGCTTTGAGGGGGTTAGCAGCCTGATTTCCAGGATGGAAAACCTTTTCCCTCCTGTGGGCCATTTTGAAATTTAATACAGGGGGTCTTTAGACATAACATCAACGGGTGTCTGAATGTGTGTTTTGACCTTGACATGAATACCGGTTTGGTCCTGTGTTCACCATGTGGCGGTGCTTAGACACACAGCCGATCTTGGGTCAAATCGGTGTTTTACTCGCCACCCGATCTCAGCACACAAGTGCTGCTACCTCGTTCTGCATGTTGTACCTGCCAACACGCCACACAATATCATTGGACACAACGCCGGCCATGTGTTCAGCCAGAACATGCAAATTGTCCTTGTGGTGCAATGGTGTTCACATCACATGTTCAACAGGTGGTCAAATTGGTGTTGGGATTGTTATGGTGCTTACACACAACGGCCGAACGCATGCTTAGAGGTTTTGACACCCGCTCAGGGAGGTGACTGGCTTGTGGGAGGTGTTGCTGGATTAGAGAGAAGGGAATGAGGCTGCCAAAGACTCGCCATTTGTCCCTGGCTGGACTTGGCTCGGTTGATAGGCCTGAAATGACAAATCCCTCAGAAACAGGTCATTTGCCTTCATTCACATAATGTAGAAACTTACGAACTTTTCTGCTGTTTTCACCATTTGTCGTTATTATTTGCGAGTTGAACAGAGCTGCTATTGGGCCAATCACAAGCCCTATGTATGCCTCATGCACACCCCCAGGGGCTGTGGAGATGCAAAAGTGCCTGTTAAGTTCCAGGGAAGTGCTAGAAATTGCTGTAAAAGTGCCATACAAGTGCTATAAAAGTGCTGAAAAGAAAGTGCCAAAAAGGAGAAAAATCACAGAAAGTGACATAAAAATGCTGGAAAGTGATGACCAATGCCAGAAAGTGATTAAATTGACAGGAAATGACTAAAATCATGAGTGAAAATACCAACATTGGCAGAAGCACGGAATCACTGGAGACTGACGAAGTACTGACGAATACTCGCAAGTGCTCCCGAAAGGTCAGTATTTCCCTGCGGAACTTGAATACTTGCTCTCGTTTCAGTGATATCTGCTGGGCCAGGCCTGGCTGCAGTGCTGTGGAGACTGCAGTTCTGAGACAGCGGCCCCTGCAGGTGGGGAGGGCTCACTACAGGCTCCCCAAGCAGGTAGTTAAGCTGAGAGTCAGAGAGCACCAAGCGGGATATGTGATGCATTTTTGGCTGTCCAGCTTGAGACCTTGGATATTATGTTTTCCAGGAAATGTTGGGTTTGCTCAAAACCTGAATACACAGACCTAGTATCTGTATTTTGAATGTGGAAGCTGAAAGGGGCTTTTCCTGGTTTATTTGGGTTTTATCAAAACCTGAATGCACAGCCCCACTTATTATCATTCTTATTATTTTAAATGTATATGCCACCCATTTCCCTAAGAACTCATGACAGCTTACAATCAAGGGGGGAAAAATCATAATATCAATACAATACTAACCCATTGCAAACAAGGAAACCCAAATCCCCACTCCCTCACTCCCAACCCTATCACACATAGGAAGTCCCCACCCCCAATCCTCTCATCTAGGGGAGTCCTTCCCCTCCTTGGCCTATATCCCACCTCACACGTACACTCTTATCATGGTAAACTGAACTATGGTAGGTAAACCCCAGCTTTTGGAAACAGAGTTATTCATTCCCATTGTCTTTAGGGCTCAGCAACACACTAAAGCCGCTTTTATACGAGGCGCTGAAAAGCTCCTCCTGAGCCCCACGTTTAGAGAAAAACCCCGTGGGGGAGCGTTTCCATGCTCCCCCGTGGCCGGCAACAGGGAGCACGTCACTTCCGGCAGCGCGGGGAGCATGGAAACACTCCCAGCGCGGCTTTTCTTTCAATGCGGGACTCGTATAAAAGCGGCCTCAGAGCCTTTAGGCCGGAACACTCATACTATTACAGAACTGAGGGTACCAGTCAGGGGCAATTGCTGAAAATGACATAACCAAAATACTGTAATGGTTGAACAACTGAAATAATGGAGAGCAGGGGGGTGGGGGAGAAAATATCCAAAGAAAAAGATATGCAAGTTCCCATTTTGTTTTCAGATATCATTCAGATACTTGGGCTACCTGAAAAATTATTTATCTGTTTATGTATTCACATTTTTATCCCACCCATTCCATTAAGGCTAAGAGTGGGTTACAATAGATAAGCATATATAAAATAAACCCCAAAATTAAAACACCCAAATAAAACCAAGTTTAAAACAAGGTAAAATCCCCTAACTCGCAACACCCAACCCACCCCCCAGTTGCCAAACGCCTGGCCTAACAAGATCTTTCATTACCTCCAGAAGATGAGCAGGCTCAGGCTTAGATGAACCTCTAAGGGGAGAGAGGTCCATAATTGTGGGGCAGGCACCAAGAATGCTTCTCTGTGTGCCCTTGTTTTATAAACTTGAAGGGCAGATGGCACCTGCAAGGGGGTGCTCCTGACTGACCTCAGAGGCCGTGATGGGTTGTAAGGGGAGAGGTGGTCTTTCAGATATTTGGCAAATGTGAATAATTCCCACAAATGATAACCCCAATACCTGCTTCCCCTCTAATGGTGGCCAGTGGACCACTCATATGTTGCTCTTGGGTGTGTTGGCAGGGATCCCGGGCTGCAATCCCAGAGACGACCAGCGTCACAGTCCGGGCTACCATCCACCCGATCAGGTCAAAACGGGTCACAGCAACCAATCACATATGTTTTAGCCTACCATGACCCAGACCAGATCGGGTCCACCATGGGGACTGTCATGGCAAGGGAGGGGACAGGGCTCTGGGCAGAGCATGGGGGTGGGGCCAGCTGGCCGAAAGTTAATGTGGCTCCCCACCCTTCTGGCGTAGAGGGCCTTGTGCAACTGCACTGTTTGCCCTAGTGTTTGTCTGACCATCATCAATTTTATGTGAATCTTTGAAACCCACCCTTCTTTCCCACTCAACAAGGGCAAGAGGAGCATCCTAATCTCCATTCGACGATAGCAGAGAAGGTCATCAATATCACCACCCCCATTTCTTCTGCTGGAAAAGAGTTCCAATGTATGGATCTATTTTGTACCTCGGAATAAGCTTTGAAAACGTAAGCCATTTGTTCAACTAGCTGAAATGTTCTGTCCAGAGAAGCAGCTGTTGACTAAGAGAGCATCTTAGCATTCTCTGAAGTTTCCTCTTTCCATTGATCACTTTCAGAGAGGGGAAATTAAACTGACACAACAGAAGTGATAAAATACAGATGAGGAAACATTTCGACACATCAGGCACCAGCTTGGTGGACATCTTGGACCGGCTATCTGAACAACTTCCCATCATATAAACTAAATCAACACATGCTAGGAGGGGTGGAGTTATGCTTCTTTTGGAGGATGGTGTAAAATTTGTAGTTTTTCTCTCCATCTCTATCAGGAGGGAGGTTTCCAACTGAATTTCTGTATTTGGTGGAAGAATAGCAAAGCTTGTCTCTAAGGAGAGAGACATAAATTTAACTCTTCAGATTTTTAATAGAGGTGTGCAATTTGTAATATTTCCATGGTTCCATTAGTTACAAAAACGAATGTGAGACCCATTTGCTTTCATTTGTTTTTGTTTAAAATAAATAAATAATTAAATTTTTAAAAGCATTTCCAAAATGGTGACGGCAGCATCACTGCCATTTTGGAAAAGGGCAGACGGTCTGCGCACATGCAAAATGGCAGCCGCGCATCTCCGCCACTTGGGTGCACATGAGCAGAATGGTCCAGAGGTCATTTTGCGAATGAGCAGTGATTTAAAAAATATATATTTTCTTAATACTTTATTAAATGGAAAACATTTTAACAAAAATGAACTGGTTTTCCACAAAACCATCAAACAAAAGGAATTTTAAAAACAAAAACAAAATAAAAAGAGTGAGGTGCCTTCTGCACACCCCTACTTTTTAATATAGGGGGAGTCGCAAGGCTTAATTCTGTACAGTGGTTTCGAGGTTTGGAATTGTTTAGGCCACAGGTTGAAGGGTATGGCCTAAAGAGATAACAGTCTAAGAGAGTCCAGTTAGCATTTTGTTTTTTGAACTGGAATTTGGGAATTGGGTTGACCAATAGGAAGCTGGTTCTTGTTACAGCTTCAATGGCCATTTTCACACACACCTTAAAGTTCCGGATTTTTCAATCTTCTGGGTTTACACGTCCACAAGTAAGTTCTGGATGCATTTTTCACACACACACACACACACACACACACACACACACACACACACAC
>QEPC01002388.1:16749311-16768923 GCA_003113815.1 Sphenodon punctatus | reverse complement strand
GAGGTCGGGGTTGATGGGGGTTGGGGGGGTTTGAGGTGAGGGCTGGTGAGGGTTGGGGGGTTGAGGTCAGGACTGGTGGGGGGACTGACAGGGGGGCAGGTCAGGGCTGGCGGGGGTTGGGAGGGTACCGGTAGGGGTGGCCGCGCTGCCGTCAGGGGGCCCAGCAACAGCAGTAGCAGCAGCCCCACAGGGGGACACCGACGCAGCCCTTACCTGCTCTCCGACAGGAGAGAGGAGCTCAAGTGCGCATACGGGAGCCATCAGAACCGATTTTATATTCAATAACAACTCGGTTTTGGCTGCACCAATTACTATCATATTTCAGAAGCTGTTGTTATTGATCTCATGCTGCAAGCCTGTGAAGTTTGGGGGCTCACCTCATCCAGGGGGAGGAGCTATTGATTATTCAAAATCGTAAGGACGGTGTGCATTTTGACCACAACCAATTAACGTTTAAACAGTCAGAACATTTTATTTTCCTGATGGATCTTCTTCAAACTTTGTGCATATGATGGTCCTCACAACTTATAGCCATGGATACATTTTCAGTAATGTAGCTCAAGTGGTTTCCTCAAAATCGAGGCTTCAGCAGTCTCCTGTTTTTAATGGAGAGTGGCTGTGCATTTAAGTTTCAGGCAGCAACTGCTGCCTGAAAATAAGGAACCTCATCCAACAAAGCTCAGGTGTAGTAATGGCATTTGGCCACAAGATGCCGGTGCTTGCACTTCCTAGAATCGTCCGTTTCAGAGACTATTAAAGTTAGAGCTGAAATGGGTTATGAATAAGACTAAAACGAGCAGTTAAATTGCTGCTTCTGAGAAATTTTGATTTATAGGGAACCGGGATCAATTTCTTGACAGTTTCCTGACACTGCTGTGATTTCTCAATTCTTGCAATACCATGAAATACCATCCTGATTTGCTGACTTTTTGCTTACGGTTTCCCGCATACCATTCACTCACCACTTACTGCGTTGCTGCGGGTGTCGTTTTACTTCCGGGTTTCTCCCCCCCCCCGTATTTTCGTACTACGCACGTGCAAAATGGCAGCATAGTAGAGGGAGCTGCCATTTTGCACATGCACAGTAGGCTGCAGAATCATTCTCTTGGGTTTTTGATCAGAAGTCCACCAAACTGAAATCCACATTGGATTTCCTACCAACATTCCAAAAAGGCATCCAAATTCCTCAGAGATAAGGACTGTTTTGATTCAGTTCTGTTAATAACCTTGAAGTACAACATTATAAAAGACCAAATTCCCATTGCACTGCCAAATGTGAACAGGTCAAATTCAACAAATTCAAAGTTGCTTTGAATATCCCCCCCTCCCACACCCATGTCTCTTACTAGGAATTTCACACACATTTGATCCTTACTTACCACTCAATCCACCATCCATTAGAGCTAGTCATCGCACACAGTTCTCTTAATTTCAATGGGTGCTGGTCTGGGCTCCGAAACGTCTCCTTTCAGTTGTCAACTCCTATTGCTGGGAGACTCACACATGCCTCTTCTGATGCTAAAGGACAACTGAACTGTGTAATTTACATTAAAAGCACTCCAAACCAGATGTAATCCTTATTATGTTGTTTTACGCTGCTGGGTTATTGCCAAAATCATATTCATAGAGCAGTGATCCCAGTGACTTTAATTCCCGGCATTTTACAGGAGGGTTGAACCCAATATAAAAAAGATTGGCAGATCTGGGGGAAAACAAAAATCTATATTTTACAAGCTACCAATGTTATTTTGTGTCTCTTCAGTATCAAGGAGCTGATTAATGACCCTGGCATTTCTGAACTTAGCAATTCTCTCCTGCTCTGAAATGAAGCATTGCGGAAGCTATGATAAGTGTCCAAAGACCTGCCCATTTAATCTCACTAAATTACTCCTCATTCATCTATCTTTCAGCTGTGTTATTTAACCAAGGCTGCATTTTGAAACGAGAGGCTAGGCAATGACATGTCGGGAGGCTGGCGGGGTGTGACTAAGTTATGAAATGATTCTTACCCAGCTGAATCCCAGCTCCAAAGCTAGTCAGCCGAGCTAAGACACCGGATTTGCCGTATTGATTGTGGTGCCGTATTAGCAAAGGGTGAATGCTGGCTCCAACGTTTGAAGAATGGAAATTTTGCTCCTAATTCAGTCTCGTTTGCTTGGCAAACAAGCCAAATAATCCAGCCAATTGTTATATATGCGCACAGGAATTATTTTTGTAAAAGAAATTAATGGAAGTGCATTTTTAATAGCACATACATTGGTATTAATGCTGAAAGGAGGTAATGGGCTTATTTTTTGCTAAGATTATTTGCATTTTTTGCTAGCTCTTTAGATACCAAAACTCCACCGCCAAGGTCATTCTCTCCGCCCGTCGCTTCGACCATGTGCAGCCTCTCCTCCTCTCCCTTCACTGGCTCCCCCTTCCTGAACGTATCCTGTTAAACTCCTGGTTTTCACGTTCAAATCGCTCCACGACCAAGCTCCCCCTTACCTCTCAGACCTAATTTCCCTACGCACTCCTGCACGCGCTCTCCGCTCTTCCGTTGTCCCCTCACTCACTCTCCCTCATTTCTCCTGCTCACCTAACCACCTTTGACTCTTCTCCCTCGCTGCCCCCCATGCCTGGAACTCCCTCCCTGCCGACATCCGCCTTGCCTCCTCCCTCCGCTCCTTCAAATCCCTCCTCAAGACCCACCTTTTCCTTGCTGCCTTTCCCAATGCCTGCTAGTCTTTCCCCATATACTTACTGTCTGCCCCCCTCTGCTGACTGCTGCTATCAACCTCTTTGTAACCAAGCCAAGCATACGCACCTGAGACTTCACATCTACTTGAATGTTTGTTTGTCTTCTCCCCTGTCTCTCCCACTGTCCCCTCTCCCTGTTGTTTGTCTTTTAGATTGTAAGCCACAGGCAGGGACCGCGTCTAATTCTATGTTCTGTACAGCACCAGGTCACATGACTGGCGCTATATAAATGTCTAAAATAATAATAATAATAATAATACCCAAATGCTATCTGCAACTGAAAACGGGTGCTCACATATCTGATTTCTTTGGTATTTTGTTTGGAGATTATTATTTTTTGGGTTACGTCATTTCGGTATTTCTGTCATTTTAGTATTTTGGTGATTTCATTTTCAGCTATTGCATACGCACAGTTATGCAAATATTCCCAAAATGACATAATCAAACTACCAAAATGATCAATATACCAAAAGAACCAAAATGAAAAACTGAAACAGAATAACCATAACAGATACCCTACAACACGGAAATGGGTATCAATTATTACTCAAACCATCATTTTTGGTTTGGGTAGTGTAGATTTGATAGGTTTACCCATCCCCCCCGAAAACCATTGTAGCTCTAATTTCTAACAGTTTTGCAGCGGACGATGAATTATTTATTTATTTATTGTTAAAGGAATTTATGAAAGTGGGAGGTTTTATAGCATAATGTGACAGGTACATGATAGAGTATTTGCAGCATTAGGCCCTGGGAGTGGCTGATGGGTGAATTTGAATCCTGGACTCTTCTAGCAGGGTACTCCATCCTGTGTCAGCCATCGCCAATACCTAGCCTACAAATTCAGTCAATCAGAGGCTGAACCTTGCTGGACAGCATAATGGGTGCTGATGGGAGTTGTAGTCCTAGTTAGTGGTGAGGCAAGAGCAATTATGCCCATACGATGACAGAAATACCTACCTTTTGGGAACACTTGCAACTGTTTGTCAGTATCTCTTCACAATTCTTTGGTTTTGTATTTTCCACTATTATTGAATTCAGTGCCTGCCAATTTCCATAATTTTTCACATCAGTTTCCATCCATTTTTTGTCAATTTCTGGTATTTTCATCAATTTCCATCTATTTTTGTCAATATCCATCTATTTTTGTCAATTTTCAGTATTTTCATCAATTTTCTACAATTTCTGGTATTTCCCATCAATTTGACATCACTATGGGCCCTTTTCACACAGACACTCTAACACGGATAAAATGGGTGTTACATTTTATTATACATGTTGCAGGGCACCCATAGAGCACACCTGGCATTATAGTCCATGATTCACACAACATGATTCCCAGAGCAAATGCTATTTGTTGTTAAGTAAACAGTTCAAGTTAACAAGGAAACTACCCCGGCATAATCTGGGGGAATACAAGAAGTGCGATACAGGGTCAGACCAATGGTCCATCGAGCCCAGCATCCTGTTTCCAACATTGGCCACTCTCAGTCACTTCAGAGAAGGACTCGGTGAAGAGAAGGCTCCTACCCCCCCTACCCCCCAATGCAGGAAACTGTGTGAACATGTTACCATATGTTACCCTGACAGGGTGGGTTTAGTTGGTTCATCTAAATGTTAGAGGGCACCTTGTTAGGGTCATCATGAGGTCCAGCTGCATTGGTACCTAAAGCATCCCCCCTATTGTTGGGAAGATGTTGGGGGGGGTGTCCTTTCCAACCCTGGTTTGATCCTGACTGCCTTTCTCTTCCCCTGCTTCCCCTGGCACCGCTTTCTTCCATCCCCCCAGTACTTAGAGGGCACTTTCCAGCTTCCAAGCACTTTGGTGAATCATGGAAAGCAAAGCTGGGAACCAGCTCCCCCGTCCGAGCCTCAGTGAAAGAGTGGCAGATCCCAATCCACTGGGGCCCTACCCTGCCGAGGGGTCAGGTGTCTGCCCTTCTCCGCCAGTGGTGGAGGCCAGATCGAGCTCACACACACACACACACACACACACACACACACACACACACAGAGCTGCCTCAAGAAAAGGGGAAGCAGTGAGCAGTGCCCGCTCTGTCTCCAGCCCCCAAGGAGGAGGGTGCAGGCTCCAGCAGCACCCCCCCATTTACAGGGCTGGGGGCTCCCCTCCCCCTGTCCAGATCCTGGGTCTAGATCTGGAATGAATTCATTAATGTGAATGAATGCCATTGAACAGTAGGGATGGGACTATCGGCCAATTATTGGTTACTGGTTTTATCGGTATCGATTAATCCGATATCGGATTTATCGGTATTGGTATATCTTTTTTTAACATTGCCGATTTTCCAGATCTTTAATATTGCAGCCATTGTTAAAATGTTAAAAAAACAATGTTAAAAAGCAATGTTAAAAAACTGATATACTGATACCGGTATTATCGGTAATATCGGATTAATCCGATATCACCAATTATCGGCATTATCGGATTAATTCGATACCAATAGTCCCATCCCTATTGAACAGACACTACAGAAAGTCATGGGACACACCCAGTTCCTTACAGCCCCTTGGACTCAAATAGGGCTGCCACCTATGTATATTTTTCCAGTCCGCTTATGAAAAATACATGTTGCAAGGTCTGCATTGCCACCTATGGAAACCAGCTCCCCCATCCAAGCCCCAGTGAGAGCGTGGCAGATCCCACTCCACTGGGGTCCTACTCTGCCAAGGGGGCAGATCGAGCCTGGAGACCACCGCCACCCCCCCTCAGTTGCCTCAAGAAAAGGGGAAGAGTCCAGGCAGGCGGGGCACACCCTCCAGCATCCAAGTGCAGCAGCAGGGGGAGGAGCCGGCTCCAGCAGCAGCAGCGTGATGGCCCCATCTGGGCAGGAGACAGCTGATTCCCCCGCCTTCTTCATCTGGTGCCTCAGGTGGTTGCCTGAGCCAGCTAATGGCAGTGCCGGCCCCTGTCCATGTGTCGAGGGCCCCCAACAGTCATTTGTACATTCACAGTGTTTGGTTTCGGTTTTTTTTTTTTTTTTTTTTTTAAAACCAATGTTTTCTGAGAGGCAGCAGTTCCTGGAGCAGCCCCGGACTCAGAGAGAGGCATCCAGGTGAGTAAAAGGTGGCGGTGGTGGGTTTTAACAAGTGCTGGGGGGAGGGCGAGCGAGATTCTTTCTTTTCTCGGCGAGGGTCAGGGCCGTTCTCATCTCGTTCTCATTTCTCATCAAGAAAAGCGAGAATCCAAGAAGCGAGTATCGGCCCTAGACGCAACATGCTTTGTAGATCTGGCACAGAGTGGGGACAGAGGTACAGCTTCATCCTATGTTTAGAAGGAGCCCTGTGACCTTTAGGGCCATTCTTACATTCCCCTGACAAAAGGCGGGTTCAAGATAGGATTCCTAAAATAAAATGACCCCATCATTCAGCAAGAGGCACGATCTTCAACAATGATCATGAAGATCAACAGATGCGGGCAACTGCAGGCCCTGCTCGACCTGGTGTTGTTGTGACCCCCCTCTTAAATAGAGTTGGAACATGATGGAGCTCATTTGCTACCAGCGGGTAATTCCTGCAATTTCAAGTGGTGTCGGGTGCCTGACTTGGTACCCAAATGCTGATAGGGCACCCCGTTACCCAGAAATACCAGGTATTACCATGATCAAGTTACTGATTTACAGGTTTGCCAGTCAGTAAATGATTTATCAGTATAGGAACTTGGGGGAGAAATCATGACGGAATATTGGAAACTTGGTTGGGCCAAGTACCAGAATTTTGACAAGTATATCGGCTTTTGTGGGTGCTCATTGCAGCTGTACTCTTAACATAGGAATATCTGATGGACACACATTTACACAGGAGAAAAGCAGAAATGTTACCATGATTAATTTGGGATGTTCAATTAAACACATCATCCACTTTAGGGGCAGGGATCCCTGCAGTACAGGCCCATTATAACTCAGTATTCAAAATCACTCTATTGCGGTATTCGACTCGGTTTTACCGAGTAACCGAGCAATTGGCCTGGTACTCGGTCCAGTACTTAGGTAAATCCTCAGTTGGACAATATACAGGGCTTTTCCTGGTCCTATATAAGGAAACTTGGTACTTGGTACTCAGAAAATACTCAGTGCTCGGTTTTATTTTGCAGAGTATGTTACCAATGTTACCGTCCGAACACTCAGAGCCAATCCTGGAAAACTCGGAAATACTCGTGAATATTTTTTTTACTATTTGGTGCAGCCCTAGTTGTTATTTCTAGCATACTTATGGGTCCCATGAGTTGGGATACCCCACTAATCCATGAACTGATATGTACACCAGTGCTTCTCACGCTCATGTTTAGGGTTGTCACCTCTCTTTAAAGCAACTAGAAGGGGGGGGGGTGTCAAAAGGTTGACCCCTCCCCTTTTCTGACCGAACCCCACTCCCAGAAGAGCATCATGCTGTCATGATGCTTTGCAGGGAGTGGGGTTACATGGCCCCCTTTGTCCTGCCCCTTTCCAATGTGATCCGCCACCCCGCCCCCCAGCCAAATAGGCACATCCAGCCTCCATCAAGACTCTAGCCCCACTGTCTCATTCAAAATGATTGCAAGAGGGGTGCAGCAAGTGCCAGCCAGTGCTGCGGCTTGCTGCACCCCCTGGCTTGTCACTCAGGTCCCCCCGTAGGCTCGAACCACAAGGGGAAGAGAGGGGAAAGGCAGAAAGCAAGGTTCTGCCACAGTTGCTCGTAAAGCGGAGCTTATGGGTCCCATGGCCGGGCACATGCTTCTACAGGGGGGCTCTGCTCCCACCTCCTTAATTTCCACAGCTCCACCTCAGGGAGTCTTGCCGACTCAGGAAAATCAGGGCTCAGCCCGGAGGCTCTGGGTCCAAACCTGGATTTCCTGGGTCAAAACCAGAGACATGGCAATCCTACTCATGTTTATTCACGGACCCCAAGTACTACAGGAGATGGGGGGTGGGGGGGGAAGGGGGGGGCCTTAGGTGCTGCCCCAGCACATGGGTGACACAGTCTGTCCTAGTCAGGATTTGGCCCTGGTCTCCAAGAAGTAGAAAGGAGCAGTACTACATCTCCTATTCTCTCGGCCAACATAGTGCAAAGCTTCTTTGTAGGAGCACGTCCCTCTGCCAGGAGACATGTTATGGAACCTCTTGGGAAAACTCATAGCCTGCCTGCTTTTTCCTACCATTCAGCATCTCCATAATATACTCCCGGGGAACCTTGTAATGATAAAGCCCATGCTGAGATTCTGCTGACCCGGAGATGCAATTTTGAAAGGGCACACCGCATAGCTTTTTGTTAAAATAAAATAATAATAATAATAATAATAATAAAAGGATCAGTCCATGGACTCAAACTGGAATTGGAAAAAAGAAGGGGTAGGGAAATGGAAGTTTTCAAAATGCAAAAGAAAAAGAATGATGACAAATATACCTACTGGGAGCCAAAAAATGATACCGAATTCTCTTTAAGACGTTTGCTGGGGTCCGTTTCCAAATATTCCATGCTTATGAACAATGTTTGCTTCAGCAGATTCCGGAAGGGGTGAATCGCTACTATGGCTGAAACGAGATTTTGCAAAAAAGGGAATTCCCAACAAAATCCCAGTTCCCGATACCATCTCAGTCATATTGAAAACTTCTCGTTGCTTAGCAATGTCTCAATCGATGTTTTGTTTCTTGATTGACCAACTTTCCACTCTCTGAGATTAGTGCTGAAGCGAAAGCAAGTGTTTCCGTACTGTCCAGAAATACCTACCTTTCTGGAATGCTTCCTGAAATTCTGAAATTTTGTGGGGAATTTCCCTGTGGATGGGATTCTGCGCAAAATACCCCTGCAATTTGCGGTCGCGCATTTCCCTTGGGGACCTGTGAATAAGCTAGAAATATAATATATAGGTAATATTTGGGCCAGCAACATAAACAGCAGGATGTTATATTTAACTGACCATCCACAATTAATTATGGTAATAACACTTTCTTTTCTTTAATAGGGGGTCAGAATGTGTTCATCAGATATTCCTATGAGTAAAGGTGTATGGGGGGGAATCTGGGACGTGGGTGGACGTGGGGTCTGGAGCTCAGGAACAGGGAAAGGAATGGTCTCAGGATCAGGACCAGGTGGCAGGAAGCAATGAGGGGAGCCAGGCCAGAGCATGAACAGGGGAAAAAGTGTCAGGAGAAAAAGCACAGCAGCAGTAATGGGAGCACAGCCATGGCTGCAAGGTTGGGAGGAACCAAGGAGACAGGAACAAGGCAGAGGGAAAACCATAGAGCAAGGAACATGGCTGAAGCGGGACGGGAAGAACAAGGCGCAAGATAAGGAGCAAAACCAGAGAGGGGGGAGCAGAGGGTAAGGCGCATCCTGGATGTAGGCAGACATGGGAGTTTGGGGTGCAGGATCAAGCCCAAATAAACAGGACAAAGAAAGGGGGAACCAGGACCAGTTCTGACACAATGAACCATGGACAAGAGTGAGAGGAGGGGAGTGGGGGGAGTATATTATTCCACCCAGCTTCCTGGTGCTACCAGCAAGCCTTATAAGCTGGCTGGCAGCCAACCAGGAAGCTGGGAGGTGGAGCAAGGACTGAGACAGACAGGAGGTAGGGATGGGTCCGGGCAAACTAGGGAAGCCTCTTGATAGGGTGGCCAGATATGCAAATTTTGTTTTATTTAATTTATTTATATTTTAAAAACTTATATCCCACCCCTCTCGCTCAAGGCGTCTCGGGTGGCTTACAGTCTGATTAAGACATCACTATATAAATACCTGCATAATAAAACAAAAATAAATAGAAAAATAATAACCATAATAGTGACAGCATAAAATGACACTATCTGTGTACAGGAGAAAACCCTAACCCATCCCACCCACCCCCCTCCTCCCTGCCAAATGCCTGGCGGAAGAGCTAGGTCTTACAACTTTGTTGTAAGGCGAGGAGATTCAGGCTGAGGCGAACCTCTGCCAGGAGAGCATTCCAAAGTGACGGTGCGACCACCGAGAATGCCCACCTGCCCATCTGGATCTGCTGAGAACACGGGACCTCCAGGAGGGCACCCCCAGACAACCGCAGGGGCCGCCCAGGGATCCAGGGGGTGAGGCACTTGCTGAGGTGAGGCACTTGCTCGGGTGAGCAGGACCTAGACCGTTTAGGACTTTAAAGGTCAAAACCAGCACCTTGAATCAGACCCGGAAGACAATAGGCAGCCAGTGCAGTGCTCGGAGCACTGGTGTAAAGTGCTCCCTGCAGCCCATCCCCGTTAGGGATGGGTGAACGCAGTTCGGAAGTTCAGAGTTCAGCCCAAACTCAGCCTGTTCGAACGACCGAACTGAACTTCCGAACCAAATGCTCAAACTCCCGAACAGTTCGGTAAAGTTCGGATGAGTTTGGGGGTGGGAAAAACGTGACTTTGGGCAGGAAAAATGTGACTTGAAGGGGGAGGCAGCTGAGGAACAGACTTCCTGTCACCAGGGGTGGACACCAGGGGTGGTTTCAGGACCAAAAATACCAATACTGAAAAATTTTGGTTTCGGTACCGATAGCACTTTTTTGAATGTTTGACTGACTTTGACCAAACCGAACTCCACCAAACCGAACAGCCGAACCTGAACTCGGGTTTCGAACCGAAAGACCGAGCGTCCGAACATCCAAATGGCATTCTGTTCGCCCATCCCTAATCCCCGTAAGAAGGCGGGCCACAGCATTCTGCACTAGCTGCAGCTTCCAAACCGTCACCAAGGGCAGCCCCACATAGAGTGCATTGCAATAGTCTAGTCTCGACAAATACATGGATGAGGGTGGCAAGGTCCGAGCCTGAGACATGTGGACAGACCCTTCTCACCAGTTGTAAGTGGCAGAAGACACCCCTGGCCACAGCCAACACCTGGGAATCCAGGCATAGCTGCAAATCCAGGAGCACCCCCAGGCTCCACACAGATGGAACCAATGGAGGGCAACCCCCCCCCCGGTAACCGGGGTGTATTCCTCCCCCAGATCTCCGGTCCCGCCCATCAACATCACCTCCGTCTTATCGGGATTGAGTTTCAATTGGCTCGACTTCATCCAGTCCCCCACAGCAGCCAAACACCAGCAAGAAGACAGCAGGACCTGGGTCAGATGAAAAAGATAAGTACATTTGGGTGTCATCTGCATATTGATGACAACACCCCCCCCAGCTGCGCACGATCTCCCCTAGCAGCTTCATAGACCCATTAAGCAAGAGAGGGGACAGAATAGAACCCTTTCGAACCCCACATGAGAGGGTTCCAGGAGATGATGTACACTCCCCTAGGACTACCCTCTGTGACCTCCCCGCAAAGTAAGAATGGAACCATTCTAAGACTTCCATCCACCCCGGCCAGGTCCCACAGGCAAGTCACCAGCATCTCATGGTAAACCGTGTTGAAAGCCACCGATAGATCCAGTAGAACTAGTAGGCTCATGCGACCCCTATCTAGCTCTACAAGGAGGACACTTGGCGCCAATGCAGCTCTGCAACCTGTATTTCTCATAAGTGTCCTCTATAATTAGCATATCTGGCCACCCTACCTTTTGAGGGGACCGTGTGGGCCTGCAGCAGGCCAAGGCAGTGATGCAGGTGGACTGGCCATTGCTCCAGGAAACCCAAAGGTGAGGTTCGAGGCTGTGATCTGATACTATGTTGGGAGAGGGTCGCCTATTGCCATTTTACACAAGGCCCTAACTTTTGTGGATCCAGCACTGCTCTCCACTCCTCCTTTCTCTCTACTTTTTGGGAGAGATACCAAGCCATTTCTAACATCCTCTTTTATCGTCTCCAAGACAAGGTGTCATCCATGAAACCTTAGACTTTCAACCCAGGTTCTTTAACACAGGCCACATTCAGACATGTCCCCCTTTCCCCCCACACATATTTGGGCTGGGGGTTGGATGTGCAGCCCGAATATGTGTGGGGATTGGCTGGTCTGAAAGCCACTCCCCTCCCCAGTGACTTTGCCAGCAGATATGCTCAGGGATGCAGAGCAGGAAATCGAGATCTTCCGGCAACGCCGTGCCGGGGGGCTTTCAGATCAGCCGATCCCTGTGCATATCCTGGCTGTGCATTCTCCATGCAGCCCAAATATGCAGGGGGGGCAGGGGGAGGGAGTGACCCAAGAGTTACAGTGTATCATTTCCACCTAGACGTCTTTCCCTTAATCAAGTTCTTTTAATAACATAAAATGCAAAAAGAATTCCATTCTAATTTCAACAGAAAATGTTGACTTCTGTGCAGATATAAATCTGTTTGCCTTTCTCTGGCTGCCCCACATTTCAGATATCTGTGCCTTGATTCCTGCTGCCGTTATAGTTGGAATAACTCCTGCCTTCTTTAGGTATAAATGCTAGCGTAACTGAGGAAGATTCTCCACCTCTTCCCCATACTGCGGGCAATGGTAAACAGTGGGAGGAGGCCTAATGGAATCATGAGAAGGAAGAGTAAGACTCCAAGTTTTGCATCTCTCAGTTGAGGGGAAGGGCGGCAAGCGATTTGCATGTGTGTCGCTGGGGTCAACGAATGGAGAAAGGAGCACAGGAACATATCCAGAGACCCAAGGACTCCCTCCTCAGACTATCTTTCATCCCAGCATGGCCTCAGCAGGAGACGGTGTCTCTATTTGCTCACATCCATAAATCAACTGTAGTAATTTGCAATGGATGAAATCTTTAGTGCAGGAATGCTGTTAAAGAATCACTCCCCAAATTAATGAGACTGAGCCTTCCATTTTAATGAGGAGGCGATTAACATTTTCCCCTCTCCTCTCTTTCAACAAAGAGATTTCCGCCCAATGGCTCCACACGCCATTGTTTCCTATGGAGATGGATGAAGTCTATTCTCACGCGACGCTGAGCGCTCCCAAGGCCATATTATTGGATCACCTGCTTTATTGTCCAGTGCCAGATAAATGCCGGTGTCTCCATTTGTTCCTTACTTAAGAGTCTCTGCTTACCACCCTGAAATGTTATGATAAAGCCTTCACTCGGAGAAATGCCTTATGTTATTGCATTGCCGAATGAGCCAAAAGCAATTCGCAGCATTTGAAAAATGTACCGCTATGCTTGCAAGTTCATGATCAAGGAAAAAATATGAGCAAGCAGCACAAAGACACCACTGACTTCCTCAAGCATGTGGGACACAGAAGGGGCTGTTTTGTAGGAAAGGCTATTTCGTCCACTGTTGGTTAGCCTCCACTGGTATCCTGTCTCTTAAAATGAAATTCACCCTTGAGAAGAGGGTCAGCACTAGAGATTAAATGAATATCTGCAAAAACAGGTAGTCCCACGGAAACGGCAGTACTCGACCTGGTGACAATGGGTACTAAGTAATCAGTACCTGATTATTCCCCAACAGGCTACCTGACATACCAATTTATACCATTTCTGTCCCAATTTTCCAATTTCTGGCACCAATTTTCTGACTTTCTGTCCCAATTTACCGTTTTACCAGTCAATAAAACAGTACATCAATAACTCTGTAACTGTAATACCTGGTTGCAGCCAGGCAGAGTCCCTCTGGGTCACTGGCTCTTTAAGACAGCAACTACCGCCGGCCGGGGGATGGGGTAACTGGGCTGCAGGTGCAGAGGGAAGTGCAGGATGGTGCCTTACAAGAGGCATCTGGGTATGGCGGCTGTGGCAGCAGCCAGCCCAAGGAAAAAAACCAGAACTAGAGGGTTGCAGAGGGAATTTACCTGGCCCAGAGAGACTATATATGTGTGGAGAATAAAGGACTGTGAGTTGAATTCCCTGAGTGAGTGACTGTGGGTAATTTCAGATGTTACGGGGTCACAGTCAACCACCCTGAATCACAGTAGATTCAGGCTGGTGGCTGTGATCCCGTGAACGGCTATTTGCTCCCGGCCAGATGTTCACCACAGTGAACACCCGGCCGGGATCAAATTGACTACGGTTCTGGAGGTGAGGCCGGCCTCACCTCCAGAACTGTGGTTGAGTTGGCCATGATCCGGGACAGGGCTGGCAATGGCCACGATGAACGACTGTTTGCCAACCCATCCAGGAATCAGGTTCCAACCACGGGACGGGATCAGGCAGAGCAGCCTAGTTGTCTGCTGCATCCACCTGTCTCCCTGAGGGCGGGCGACTATGGATGCGCGGGGGGGGCGGGGCTGAGCGGCCACACATTGTGCCGCTCAGCCCTGCCCCTTCCCTGCAATCAGGCCAGCACATCTGTTGGACGGCCGGTCTGATCACGGACTGGGATCCATCTCAGATCCTGGTCCAGGGTTCAGCGTGGTGGGCCAAAAGTCCTGTCACATCTGAAAATACCCTGTGTTGGGGCCCTGATCCTGTCAGGACTCTTACCTGGTAATCCTGTCCCTGCCACACCAGTATTTTCAGGTAATTGGGTACCTGACTCAGTACTTGGGTACTGATTTGGCACTACTCAAAAATATGGGTATTACTGACCGTATATAGCTACTCAGCACATTGTCTGTGTTAGGGCTGAAAGTGACTGTTGTTTCAGCAAATATCATTCAAAACCCGTGATCCAGGTCTAATTTTATTTATTTATTTATTTATTTATTTAAACTTATATGCTGCCCCCTCCTGCTCACAGCATCTCGGGGTGGCTCACAATGAAATGGAGATCGACTATGATCCAGTTATGTTTCATTGGAGATCCATTTCTGTTGCACTGGTTTATTTTGGCGTTTCGATGCAGTCCTTTCGAGCATTTTGGCATTTCATTTTGGCTATTGCACACACGAACGGTATGTGGCTATTGCAGACGTAGAAAAGTATGTGAAAATCCAAAAAGTGCTTGTTTTCTCAGTTAGTGAATTGGAATTAGCCAAATAACATAACTGTGGTGATCTGTCATGAAAACGTAAACGTGTTGGTTTTCTGCACGCCGCTCAGGAAATGGGTACACATACTAATTTTAAAAGAAGCCCAGGGGAGGGATAAGGTTCGCTATCCCAATCTATGTCAATTGGAAAAAATCAAAATAACCCTTCCCCCACCTCCACACATGATGTATTCACAACCCAAAGGTCAACCTGAACAGAATTTCGGTTTTAAAAGCTTTCGGATCTGGATTTGAGCATTCATTACAGGAAGCAAATATTGAAACTGGATTTGCAGATTCAAAAAGTCAAATTTCACCCCAGCGTTTAGACGTCCTTTTCGAGGTGCTGCAGTCAAGTGTTGAAGGTTTTCTCTGTATTCATTTCAGTCACAAAACTTACACCTTAAAACTTACTTATTTATTTTAATTTTTATTCCGCCGTCTCCCGAAGGCATGCTTTTGTTTTCATTGGGATGTGCCATATTGGAAATATTCAGGCTGAACCAACATTTCAATCAGGGAGCTAAGAAGATGATGCCATCAAATTCCTTAAATAGATGGATCTGGAACTGCTCACCCCTGGTGCTGCTCCGGGCGTGTGTGTCCACTTCCAGTCCCGCCTGGACCCCTCCTCCACACCATAGAGTTGTGGGTAGATTGCCCGACCCTCTAGCCTGCTGCCCACAACTCTCTGGCGTTGCCCAGGGCAACCACCAGCTGAGAGCACAGCTGCCCTGGCTGTCCGCTGAGCAGACAGACTGCAGTTCTGCCTTGGGCCAGTGTCCTGAGTTTGGATGGCCCGCTCGGTGGGATGTTCCAGAATCCAGCACATCACAAGCAGGGCTGGAGCAGCCTGCTCCACCTCTGCTCTGCCTGCACATTTGGTGGCCTGCCTTTAAACATATGGGCCACCCAGGGGTGAGGCAGAGCAAAGACGGAGCTGTCATCTGTCTGAAGACACCCAAAGATGGCCAAAGGGTTATCATCGAAATGAACACGGCATGTGGGATGGCATAACAGCAGTGCAGTAGATGACCACATGGTGGCACCGTGTGATCAACTTTCTGAACTGCTTCAAAGCTTATATTTTTTCCTACCAGCAACAGTTTCTTGTTTATTAAAGAGTATAAATACTTCAAGCATCTTGTTTTATCAGATAACTTTGGGGACAGGCAAAACGCTGGATAGAGCATTCTTTTAGAGCTCCGCCGAGGTACCGCCAATTGGCTGACATAAATCAGGAGAAATGGGCAGGCTCCCTCGTGCTGTTCCTTCACGCAAGGGAAATTCCTGCTATTAAGAGGATATACGGAGCTTTTCTTGTCAATTTTCTGACTCTGACATTTAAATTTGTAGCCGCAATGTCCCAACAACACAGCGTTTCGTGTAGGTGGATGTTTGTCTATTGCTCAGTTAGAGAGAAGATGAATATGCCATGTTGAATTTGCAATCAAACCAGGGGACAGTTTGATTGAAACTATGAAATAGACCCCATGGGCCATGAAACTAATAAGTAGATTTAAAACAAATCAAGGAAAGTATTCTTTTCCCCCCCTTCACTCAACGTACAATGAAGTTCTGGAATTTGTTGACAGAAGATGTGGTCAAGGCCAGTAGTATGATTGGACAAGGATTGGACAAGTTTCTGGAGGATCGGTCCATTAGCAGCCGTTAGTCAGGTAGATTTTGAGGAATGTAACCTCTTACTGTCGGGAACTGGGAGTGAACAACAGGGAACAGATTGCCCCATTGTGACTTGTTGGATACGTCTTCCAAGCAACCAAGATTGGCCACTGTTGGAGATGGACGGCCATTGGTCTGACCCAGCATGACACTCATTGTGTTCTAATGCTCTTATTCCCCAGCTCACAATGGGGCGGACCCCAAGCCCCGTGGATCCTGTGCACAGCCACGCTCACCGCCATTGCCTGCACATAGTGCTGTGTGGAAACCACGTGCATGAGGGCGGGGGGATCCATGGAGCTTGGGATCAGACCCATTGGCCGTTTTTACATGGACCAGGGTGGGTGGGGCTGTGGGTGTGTCGGCACAGCGGGTGTGTGCCCGTTTACACACCTAACGACACCCATCTGCACCCATGGAGCATCCTCCGTTCTGTTGGAGGGCTCCGAGGGTGGAAGTGGGTGTGGGTCGGTGTGCAGCGGGTATTGGTGGGTGTGCAGCAGGAGCGCGTGCGCACAACACCCGCTGCCTGTGGCGTTTACATGGGCGCACACCTGATGAACACCCATCCCCCTACCTACCGGCAGACATTTACACAAACTACACCCCCCCCCCACTGCACACCTGCCTGAACACCAATCGGGGGGGGGGGGGCGTCTGTGTAAAAATGGACATTGACTCTAGGCCAGGCACAATGCTCTGACCCTGGTGCCTCTCACACAGTCTCTCTGAGGCAGGGCTCCCCCTGGCTCCATGCCTCAGTCATCTTTTCAGGTCCTCTCCTGGACTGTCTAGTCCCCATTAAGGCTTCTTCTCAAGTCCCTGTTGCTCCTGGTCTCCTGGCCTCTCTCCAGGGCTGCCCTTAAGCCCGGTTTCTCCCTGAGCTCTCAGCTCCGTCTACTGAGTTCTGGGCTGGCCCTATGGCCTCCTAAAGGGCCAGTGGCATGGCAGGCACTCTGCCCTGCTACCATGTGCAGTTAGTTTTTGATTTTAGACTTTACTATTGTAACGCGCTCTACGCGGGGCTACCCATGGTGACGGTTCAGAGACTGCAGCTAGTGGAGAATGCGGCGGCCCATCTCCTCATGGGGACAGGCCTCCGGGAGCATATTACACCGGTGCTCCGTTCTCTGCACTGGCTGCCTATAGTCTTCCGGGCCGGATTCAAGGTGTTGGTGCTTACCTTTAAAGCCCTATATAACCTGGGCCCCATTTACCTGCGAGACCAGCTCACCCCCAGGGCTCTGGATTGGCCCCTGCATTCAACAGGGGGCACATTTCTCAAAGTTCCCCAAGGTGTCCCGGGAGGGGAGCTACTATGGGAAGGTCCTGTTCTCGGTGGCCGCACCAAGGCCGTGGAACTGCTTCCCATCAGAGCCATGATTGGGCCCGGACCTCTCCTCTTTTAGACAATCTTGTAAGACCTGGCTGTTCTGTCGAGCTTTCAGCGAGTGAAGCAGGTTGTGTGGGACGGTTTTGAGGGCTAGGGCGGGAGGGTTTTCATTTTCTTTTTATATGTTTATGGCTTCCCCCTTAAAGTGGTTTTATATTTGTATTTTATGTTTTATATTTTTGTTTTAAATTGTAAGCCACCCCAAGTTGCTTTGTAGAAGGGGCGGGGTATAAAAATGTTATGTTTATTATTAATTATTATTATTATTATTAATAATATAATTAATAATAGATTTTGCAATTACTAAAACAAATGGAGACCTATTCATTTTAGTAACTAAATACTCAAAACCAAATAAATAAGCAAACATTTGTTTGCTTTCATTCATTTTCATTTTCATATTTTTTAAAATAATAATAATAAAAAGAATTTAAAAATCCTTGTGCATGCACAAAATGGCCACCAGACTGTTCTGCGCATGATGTGCTGTGGCCAAGTGGCCTGATCAGAGGGGTTGGGAGAGCGGTGGCCCGTTTAAGAGTGCAAGCCGCAGGTGAGGGGTGGCTCAGGGCAAGCAGTTGATCTCAGGATGCTGCGCAGGTGAGATGAGGCAGCTGCAAGGTGAGGGGTGGCTCAGGGCAAGCAGTTGATCTCAGGATGCTGCGCAGGTGAGATGAGGCAGCTGCAAGGTGAGGGGTGGCTCAGGACAAGCAGTTGATCTCAGGATGCTGCGCAGGTGAGATGAGGCAGCTGCAAGGTGAGGGGTGGCTCAGGACAAGCAGTTGATCTCAGGATGCTGCGCAGGTGAGATGAGGCAGCTGCAAGGTGAGGGGTGGCTCAGGACAAGCAGTTGATCTCAGGATGCTGCGCAGGTGAGATGAGGCAGCTGCAAGGTGAGGGGTGGCTCAGGACAAGCAGTTGATCTCAGGATGCTGCGCAGGTGAGATGAGGCAGCTGCAAGGTGGCTGGTGGACTTGAGTCTGGCCAGGAAGGCCAGCAGCAGCCCCAGCTGGAGAGTGAAGTGGAGTCAGGGGTGAAACTGACAGGTGGCAGGACCAGACAGCAAGGAAGAAGCCACCAGAGCAGTAGTGAGAAGAAACAGGTGTCTGGCAGCAGTGCGGGACACTCAGAGCAGAGCTGGCTGGGAAGCCAGGGAACACAAGAGGTTGAGGAGAGAGCTCCGGCAGGGTCAGGCGCTTGAGAGTGCTGACCCTGATTCCTGCCGGTGAGTGACACTGGACCTTAAAGCCAGGCTGGGAGCAGGAGGCTCACCTGAACAGGTACTTTGGGGACCCAAGAAGGGGGTTGGTGAAGGGGACCGCGAGCTTAACAATGGGGCATGTGTTCTTTTCTTTAAAATGGCGGCAGCAGCATTGCCACCATTTTGGAAACGGGCAGCTGGTTTGCACATCCACAGAAGGGCCACTGCACATGTGTAGACTGCCTGCCCTTTTCCAAAATGGTGGCAATGCTGCCGCCACCATTTTAGGAAATAGTTTGCATGTGCAGAACGGTCCAGCGGCCATTTGTGCATGCATAATGATTTTTTAATTTAAAATAATTAATTTTTTAAAAAATAGATTTTAATATAAATTATGTTATGACAACAAATGAGGTTTTTTAAACGAAAAACAAAAATGAATGGACTTTTGAAAATGAAAACAAATGTGGTCCTTTCTGCACACACCCCAAAAACTTGTAAAGATCCAGAAAATGGTGAAAAAGTCCCAGGAAAGTGATGAAAAGCCCTGGAAAGTGACAGAAAGTCCCAGAAAATAATTAAAATGCTGAAAAGAATGGTGGAAGCGTGGAATCACCGGAAACTGACTAAGTGTTATTTATTTATTTATTTATTTATTTTAAAAAACTTATTACCTCGCCCCTCCTGCCACAGGCAGCTCGGGGCGACTTACAACAATAATAAAACAATTAAAACAATTAAAACACATCATAAAAAGGAGGAAACAGAGAAAACAACACACACACCCGCCCCCTACCCCCC
>QEPC01002388.1:16714388-16748065 GCA_003113815.1 Sphenodon punctatus | reverse complement strand
GGTGTGTGTGGTGATAGTGGGGATAGGCGCTGTGTTTACAGCCCCACGGACGGTGGGGGCAATCCTCAGGGCCTTGCTGTTTCCCCCCCCTATGATGACATAAGCCACGTCTCTCTTGCAGAGGTTTTGGGCCCTATACGAACCTGAGGGGTGTCTTACCATACGTAGTGAGGATTGCCTACAACGGCCTGGGTTCCGCATTGTGGCTAGTTAGATTGGGTTGCAAGGTACCATCTCCCTCTCTTCATAAACCCCCTACCCTAACACATGCGTAGCCCCACGTAGAGTGCGTTACAGTAGTCTACTTGAGAGGTGATGAAAGCATGGATGACTGTGGCCAGGTCAGAGTCCGAAACAAACAGCCAACGCCATCACACCAGATGCAACTGGCGGAAAGCACTCCTTGCTACAGCCTCCACCTGGAGATCCAGGTGGAGCTGTGCATCGAGGAGCACCCCTAGACTCCATACCTGGGAGGTCAATGGAGGACAGACCCCATCAATGATGGTGACCGCCAATTCCATCGCCTTACCCACTAACATTACCTCCGTCTTGTCAGGATTCAGCCGCAGTCGATTAGCCCTCATCCAATCCCTCACAGCCGCCAGGCACCAAGTAAGCACCGAGACTGCCGGGCCTGGGTCTGTTGAAAAAGAGAGGTACAGTTGGGTGTCATCAGTATATTGATGACACCGTACACTGAACCCCCTAATCACCTCACCGAGCAGCTGCATATACACATGGAACAGGAGAGAGGACAGAACAGAACCCTGCGGAACTCCACATGAGGTCTCGGAATGATGAAAAACAGTCCCCAAGAACCACCCGCTGGGTTCCGGGGTACCGACGGACTCTCGCAAGCACTCCTGAAAGGTCATTATTCCCCTTCCGAATGGGAACACTTACTCTCATCTCAGCCCTAGAGGTGAGGCATGGAGCGAGGTGAGGCATGTAGGGGCAAGGGGGAGGGGAGGGCAGTCCTGGTGAGTTAAAGACTAGCCCAGTCTGAAGCTCAGAACTGGTACTGACCTCTGACCTGGAAGCTTTTATAGTTCCTCCGGGACCATCCTGGGTCCGCACCATGTAGCCTATCACAGTGGGCATGCCCATGTCTGGAGGGTATTGGCCATGTCATCTGCCCTCCACTAGCACCAGCCCCCGTATGAAGGGATCAGGGTCAGACGATGCCTGGGAACTTTGGGCCTCTGAGTTCTAGCCCTGATGGTGCTTGATCCTGCAGTTTCTTTTGTTTCAGAAGTTTTTTATGCTATTGCACATGACACAACCACCAAAACAAATTTACTGAAGTAATGAAATTACCAAAATAAAATACTAAAATAAATGCAGTATTCAAAACAAAATATTCAAACAAGGAGATCTGCAAATAATCATTTCTGCTGTTGATATTATTTGGAGGGCTATTCAAAAATGGGAACAATGGGGCAAACAAAGGTTGCTACACCCCACCCCCACGTGCAAGGTGGACACCCATGATGAGCAAGCTACACATGCTTAGCATACACAATTATGTGAACATAGTTATGTGCACATCTTGGACATGGGTGTGTGCATGGCGACATAGATTAACTCCACTGTCTGAGAATAGTAAATTCCATTTTTGTTTCAGCTCTACACAAAAACCCCTCAAAACAGTACCACCAAAGACACAAAGTACTAAACAATAAAGTCAATAAAATAAGTGAGGTAATGGAAGTGCCAAATAAAAAAAGAACTAAATTACTGAAGGACATAATAAACGAATGAGTGAAACTCGGTGCAAATTTTGCAAACAGATCATTTTGGATTTGACCTCCAAATTCACATTGCAGCAAGGAATTAGACTGATTATTTATTATGGGTAAAAAACCCAAAAAACCCAGTTATGACAGTGGTCTGCTGTGGCCCACTTTGTCCCAGACCTCATCTGCATGTGTGTGCAGGTGCCACCAGATGTTGGCCCGGGATTGCCGCCGGCTGTGTTGGCGGCTAGTCTGGACTGTGAGCTTGTAAAATCTCTGAGGTTACTGCTTGGGCTAAGACCCGCCTGACCGGACCAAAGCTAGCCACAGTGAGCTATCCTGTCTGTTCTCGAACTGCCAACCTAACCTGGGTTGGGGCCGCCAGGGGCAGCCACCATGGCTGGCCATCGTTGGCTGCCATGGCTGCCCATGCTGGGCACTGCATGGGAGCAGGTCCAGGCGGCTGCATGTTCACGGTTCTCCTGCCCTGGCTGCGGACACATTTGTTTGGTGTCTCGGCCTGGACTGTCTACCGTGATTTTCCTCCCCACGCCACCGTCACAGGTGTTTTTTCCCTATGTCTAAATACTTGATTCACCTATATTCTCGATGTACACACTTAGGGTGCAATCCAACACCCCATTGTAAACTGCACTTACACCAGGCGCATAGTAAGCACGCCGGTGCACGTTTGTGCATATGCATCACACACACAACAAACCACTCAGCGCAACCTGGGGTGAATTGGGAACTTAAAACGGCCCTGGAAAATATTCTGAAAGTATTCTCCCCAGTAGGCGGAGCCAGTAGGTGGAGCCAACCCCAAAATTACACACATGATCACGATCAATGGAATGCAACAAGTACACAAGGATAGCAGTTCTAGCAAACAACAACAGAGCTTCAGCCAAGTGAGTCCAGAGTGCATGGGGGCAAACAGGGCTTGTTCTTAGATTGTAAGCCCACTGGGCACTGGGCAGGGACCTGTCTCCAATAGCCACCAGCAGGTAATGTAATGGCAGGAGTACAGTAGCAGAGAAAACAGAAGTACCTTAACATCTAGCCCAGATGACAGAAAACACTCAGAAGCTAGGTAGAAAAGCAGCATTTGAAAATGTTCTTTCAAATTAAACTGCACAAATTACGTAGGCATTTTGCCTTTTATTAACTTTTCTGCAAATACTTGTCCAAGCAAATTGTATCCCAGCCCCTTCTCCCAAACCCTCCCCCAGATGTCCCCAGCAGCCCCATCCCACCAAACCCAGTGAGGAGGGGGGGGGCACTAGGAAGGTCTCACACTGCTCCAAGTCCAGCTCTGGGTGCGAGATCAGTGGAGCCCCGAGAGGCTCCCTTTGTCTGGATTGCCCCCCACCCCCCACCCCAGCCACTGGCTTCTTCCACCCACTTCTTCTGGCTGCTTCTTGGCCAGCCCCTCCCGACAGGGCTTTCCAGGGTGGCGTGGCCAGATGTTGTCATCCAACCGCGTTGCTCTTGGATGCCCTGTTGGGAGGGGCCAGGAAGCGGCCAGAAGGAGCAGCTGAATATCACGCTGCTGCATGGAAGAAGCTGCCGAAGTGCCGTCGCCGGAGTCATCTCAGGCTGGGAAAGGGGAGGCAACTGGCAGCTCCACACCCACCCAGCGCAGCCTGGGAGGCAGGGGGAAGCCAAGCTGGCACATGGCTCTGATGGGCTAGCCGGCAGCTGCCCCTAGGCTGGCCTAGCTCAGCGCAGCTCCTTGGGCACCGGCACCAGCCCCTGCTTGACCCTGTACTTCCTATGGCCAATCCTCCCCTGAGCACAACGGGGTGCCCCTGCCGATGCAACCCCTGAGCCCATACACCCCGCAGCCTGGGTGATGGAGCAGGTGCTGTGTCTGGCTGCGGGGTGTGTGGGCTCGTGGGGGGCCGCATCAGCAGGGGTGCCCTATTGCGCCAAGCAGCTTGCTGTACACGCACCAATATGCACCCGGCGCTTGGCTGGCCGTTGCGCCGGTGGCCAGCTTACCCGCCGAGTTGGATTGCACCCGTTTTTGTTACATCTGAGAACCAGTGTCGTCAAACAGACAAGGTGTTGCACTGGAACCAAGGTTCAAATCCTCTCATAGACACAAACTTCTTGGATGAGCTGGGGTAAATCACTGTCTCTTGGTCTCAGTTCTTCATCAGTAAAATGGAAATAATAATGACCTGCCTCATTAGGTTGTTTTGAGGGCCAACTTGATAAGGACTGTAAAGCATTTTGAATATTGGCTAAGTGATAAATAATCAATGGTTGTGGCAACAATATTATTGATTTATTTTATTTCATTATATTTATATGTCGCCCCCCCATGCCTACAGTGTTAAACACGGATAACAAAATGCAAGCACCCGAACTTCAATACAGTAACCGTGCATCAGTCTATAATAGGAGGGTGTGTCACTTCTGTACATTCCAATGCCTAATCTCCCGTTGCAAAGCATGAGACAACGGGTACCATACCTTGCAAATCAGTGGATCTTCTCTTGCATGTGTTTTCAACCTCCATGCTGTGAACAATGGGTGCAGTCCTCAGGCCTGTGAATCCTGCGCCGTGTGGGGCAAAGGCGTGACCCGGGCTGATGCGGCCCCCCTGAGCCCACATGCCCCACGGCCCAGGGGATGGAACAGGAGCTATGCCTGTTCCAGGCAAAGTTGCCTGGTTGCACCTTTGCCCCATGCGGCTTGCTGCACATGTAGCATGCTTGCACCCCCAAACATCCACCTTCTGGATGAGCACTGGCCCCTGCGGGCGGCTCACACAGACCCAAGCATTGCAACCAATGGATTTAATATTTACCCTGTCTAGAAAGTCATAGGCTTAAATTAGGAACAGGGATTGTTTTTAACAGAAGAAGCAGAAGCAGCAACAGCAAGTTTTGAAATCAGCTTATGCTACAGAAATGGGTTAATCCCCAAATGCATCATGGAGAAAGGGGAAGGGAATTTCAGAAATGCTTTTGGTAAAATTCAATAAGCAAGAAACTCTCCTTGGGCCCAATCCTTAATTTCAAAGAAGCTGCACTTAAAGGGGCAGGATCAGGCTCCTCATTCTATCCTTAGGCACTAAGGAATTGATGTTCTTTATGTCTTAGGCATTTACTAGCACACAGACAAAGGAGATTGTGGTCAGGCCTTAGTTAGGGCGCGCCATGGGATTGGGGTCTCACTACCTCACTCTAGATTGGGCATTTTTACACACACCTTAAAGTTCTGGATTTTTCAATCTTCTAGGTTTACAAGTCCACAAGTAAGTTCCGGATGCATTTTTCACACACACACTGCCCTGAGGCAGCCTAAAGTAGCTGCAGCTGTAGACATGACAGGCTGCCATGGTGACCACAGCTGCCTGGAGCAAAGCAGTTTACCTGGAGAACCTTTTACACACAAAAGTTCTGGGAGAAGTTCTATGCAGAAGTTCAAAGATGTTTAAGATCTGGGTGAGTGATTTAGACACACAGAAAGTTCAGGATGTAACAGCAAACATGCAGGAGAAATGTGTGTGTAAAAACACCCGCTGTTATGACTCAGTTTCCTTGACTTGCAGCTCCCACTGGATCAGCTCTCTCTCTAGAACTGACTGAGCCTGCAGTGGGCGAACCTTCTTGTCACCTTTTCAACCATAGAGTTTCCCTGCAGTACAAGATTATACTCGAGTGCAAAAAACAAAATAACATAACCAATAACGCATTCCTATCTGTACGTGGATTCTCCTAACTTGGGCTTACCCTAATCAAAGTCCAAGGATATTTCAGTTCATTTTACAGCCAGCGATGGAAGACCTGGCTGGGTACAAGTCTTAGGGTTTCCAATAGATCAGTCCTTACTTCATAGCTTGTTTGGTGTAGCCCTTCTCTGGGTGATTTCAGACGTTACGTGGTCCTGATTCACCACAGTGGATTCCCGGCAGGGGTGAACTGAACAACCACCCCCGTGATCAAAAAAAGCCCCGAACAGACGTGACGGGACCAGGACCACGGCAGGGAATCGGGCCGGCAGATCACGGGCCAGGGCAGCGCAACAGACGTGACGCCGATTCCCGGCTGTGGTCAAAACACCCAGAAGGCGCCGGGTCGGCCCGTCCCGGCTGCTGCTGCTGTCCCTCCACCGCCTCGAGGTGCAGCACGACCGCCTCCTCCCCCGCCCGCGCCTCTACCGCCGCCGCCTCCTCCACCTCCTCCTCCTCCTCCTCCCTTGCTCTCACTCTCCGCTCGCCTCTCCCTTCCGCCTCACTCCATCCCGCCCCGTCCCCCTGCTGCCGTGTGCCCTTTAAATCTCCCTCCGTGGCCTGCGTTGTTGCTGGTTGCCTGGCAGTGATGCTGCATGCTTTGTCCCTGGCTGGGAATCATTTCCTTTGATTCCGGCTGGGGGTTGCCAGCCAGACGTTACTTTTTGTTGGTTCCCGTCGGGAATCTCTTTGACCACGCTTTCGGAGATGGTCTGGCGGGGAGCTCCGGAAGCATGGTTGATTTTGACCCCATGTGGGTACTAACTGTGGTGAACATCTGGCGGCCGCTGAACAGACGTTCAGGGTGCTTTGGCCCCGCCGTGGGATTGACCGTGGTTCACTGTGGTTGAGCGTGATCTCGTAATGTCTGAAAATACCCAATGGCTGGTAAGATGTGTTGTCTCTCCTATGACCTTGAAGATCTCTCTTTGTCTTGTCTTCCCCCTTAAGTACTTTTTCAGGGTCCTTTGCTTGATTTTCCCACCAGGTGACTCTGCACTTTCAGTCAAATCTGCAGGAAGAAATCCATTTGCAACTCAATGGCCTATTGCTAGTGTCTGCAGAAGATGTCAAGTCCTTCCTGATTTCTCAATGTCATCCCTGTTATGACTTAGTTGTTTCCATTTTACATTGGTTACATGAAGCGAGTTTTCAGTTCTCAGCATAGCTCATTACATGTTGTCCTAACATTTCCCTTTACATATTTATTACACATATGGTGTACATGTATCCCAGTATCTCTTTATGACACAGCTGCAACAAATACTCCCTGAGATTTCCAATTTTAATGAATTTGTTACAAAGCTGGCAGAAAGCGCTATTCGTTTCCCTCTTTGTTTGTGGATAAGAATACTTGCTTTGGTTACTTTGAATATGCTTGAAAGCAGGGGGAAAAGGAGCTGGTGGAGAGGATGGATTGATGATGTGCAGCAGAGAGCAGGGCTGAAATGGTAAGCCAACGCGGTAGCTGTTTCCGACAGAAAGAGCTCTTCCGCAATGAGTGGCACGGTGTGATAAAAATATTCATTCCGCTACTTTTGTCTGCGATCTTCCACAATTTCTGACGGCACTTTCTGACATGCGGTCACTGTGCAAAAGTAACAGAACGATGTTTCTTCCAGCACTTTCCGAGATTATTCTGACACTTTTTGATAATTCCGATGTTGCATGGCAAAGGGCGTGGAAGCGGTGAAATGCCAGCGAAAAAGCTGCAGAAAGTCACGGGCAATTCCAAAATGGCAGAATGAAATATCAGTGCAGAAAAAGGAGTTGCTGCTTCAGCCCTAGCAGAGAGGGCAGGGTGCAGAAGGCAATAGCAGTTACGATTCGAGAGGGGTACACTCAAGGGCGAAGGTGGAGGATTTGCACAAGGAAAGGAGGGAAGTGATCTCATTATGGCAGCCTGGAGAGTTGTGGCCATTGTGACTAAGCCACGAGACAAAGACAGGAATTGGTTGGCTTTTCTTTCAAATGATGAACTATGCTGCACAGAAAAAGATCTGAGTATTGTTTCTGAGTCATGTTGTGAGAGGTGGGGGGAGAGAGGAGATGCTTTCTTTAAGCTGAACCAGAGAATGCATGTTGCACAGGAAGCACTTTCATCCCAAGCGACAGCCATGGATTTTCCTCTGAGAACACTGAGGGGGTGAATGAGTCATGGCTATTGTGGAGTGAACCGTTCAACATGCATTATACATCAGAATGTTGGACAGCAGCAGGTCTGGGTTCGTAGCTCACAAGACATCTGAATTTACTGCCAAAAGGGAAGACCCAGTGTGATGCAATGCCTTTCTGAGATTGCTATTGCCAAGCTGTTCCATGGAGACCGGCAACCTCTGGTCCATGGGTCAAATCCGATCCACAACTCTTTTTTATTTAATCCCCTTTGGAGCTGAAACAGGAACCTAATTTAGTGCCTGTGTGTAAAAACCCACATTTTTGAGTGTCCATGTCAGGCATTCAATGGACAATCTGATCACTGATCGCTTACCCAGATGACTGAAAAATTGGTAATTTCTGGTACCGATTTTCCGGGTACCGATTGAAAAATTAGGACATAAAACAAAAACATTGGGACAGAAAACCTGCAAATTAGGACTGAAAGTCGATATTCCAGGACATTCAGGGACACGGGGTTCCCAAATCCAGTCAAAATTGGGTACCTATCTCTACCCGATAGTTTCAAATCTATTCAGGTACCAGAAATTCAACAGGTATACCCTCTAGTAATTCTAATTAATAATTAATTATTAATTAATAATTAAGTAATTAATAATTATTAATAATTAATTACTAATTAATTAATAATTAATAATTAATCTAATTAATAATTAATAATTAATCTAATTAATAATTAATAATTAATCTTATTAATTATAATAATAATTAATAATTAATAATTAATAATTAGTAATTCTAATACCCTCTAGTAATTCTAATTCATGGATCTGGCCTGGGGAGCCAGTCCCTACCCTCAAACACTGAAAGAGTGAGTTCAGGGGAAGGGAGTGGAGAGGAGGGCATGTCCTCAAAGATAGAGGTTGGTTCCATGAGACAAATCCGTGATCTGAACCCGCCCCTTTCTTTCCCCATAATGAGCAAACCCATTAAACACCCCCAACTTGGGGAGGGCTATGGCTCGTGTGGTAGAGCGCATGCTTTGCATGTATACGGTCCCAAGTTCAATACCTGGCATCTCCAATTCTGGATTTCTGGTAGCAGGCCTGGGTGAGTCCTCTGGAGGGTCTCAGGTAGCACTACTGGATATGACCTCTGCTGGAAATCCCAGAGAGCCACATTTGAAACCCTGCTGCCATGTCAGGTTGTGACATGGTTTGATTGAGTTAGGCAGCTTCTTATATCCTTAACTTCTATCTGGCCCACAGAGCTTGTACAAATTTTCAAAGTGACCTGCGGGAGGGAAAAGATTCCTGTGAGCGATGCCCCCTCCATCTGGTTTGGGCCACTTCTTTGCAGGACCATGGCCCTTCCTCCACACTTGTACTCCAACGCAGCAGGCTCACAAGTCCATAAGTCTGTATATTGCCCCTTTATTGCCATCACCGGGAGTACAAATACTCAGTCTTTAAGGTACAACTCAATCCACCTTTTCCCCATCCCGGGTCAGGCCTGTACCTTTTGTGTCCTTTTCCTGGTCTCTTTAGCTAGGCCTCCCTCTTATCCCTTAGGCATTACCTCAACCTCCCTGACTGTCAGACACAGGGTATTGTCAGTGGTGATAAAAGCACGGTTTAACCCGCTTTAGCGCGGGTTAAATCAGGTGCCGCCATCATGTTGAAACGCGGCTACCAGATGTTTGCCCAGTCTGGCTCCCAACCATTGTGCCCCGAGTCACAGCCCAGGCAAACTCCCACCATGATTGGGATCCATCCGCTGGACCCGGAGTAAAGCAGGCTTTCATGTCTGAAAGTCCACTTATCACAGTCCAGAGTGGCGGCAGGGTCCGGGTACCATGGCAGCCGTCATTGGGTGCCATGGCTGCCCATCAGCTGGTGGGGTAGTCCACTCTGCTCCATGCAGGAGCGAGGCCATGCGGATGCACATCTGTGCATCTCCCGGCCCCCTTCCTAGCCACATTAATGTTTGTTTGTGGCTGTGGTGGGACCCATCACATCTGAAAACACCCACAGGGGCTGATCCCATGCCCCGCGGATCAGCACGCGCTGCACACGTGGCACAGACACACACATACACGTACACAAACCATGCACACCCCCAGCACAGGGCCTGCAGTATGCGCACAAACTGCATAGGGCATCGGGTCAGTCCTACAGACTGTTATTCAGGATGTTTTTTTTAAGGAATTCACAAAATACTGGGAGATGAGCAATGACATCATGAGAGACTGCAAGTCCGAGGGTGTGGGGTTCACCCAGGCCCCATTTCTGGAAAGCACTTAAGAATGTGCTGTAATGAATCGGGATGTTTTCCTAAATCAGGGCCATTGCCTGTTAAGACATCATTCTGGCCAAAGAAATCGTTTATATTTAAGAGATAATTCAGTAGAGACTAGGGATCTAATCCTGTCATCAGGTCAATGTTCCTGGCCTCGGTAAATGGAGCCCCAATGATTTTGGTAGGTTGGGAAATGCAACTTCTAACAGTTGGGAGTGAATAGCAGGAAATGGATCACTCCATTATGTCCTGTTGGGTACTTCTCTGAAGCGTCCATGGATGGCCACGGCTGGAGACAGGATGCTGGGCTCGATGGACCTTTGGTCTAGTCCAGAAGGACTTCTTATGTTTAATAGAACACTGAAAAGATTAATTTTGGTTATGGGAAACCTTATCTGGGGTAGCCACAAGACCTCAGCTAGAGGTGAGGCTCCACAAGATCTCAGCTGGAGCTGAAATGAATATTCATGGCAAATTTAATATCCACAGAAATCTCCTGCTTTGAGTTGGATTCTATAAAGCAGATGTGAGCCACTATTTTGCTCCTGTTGTGTTGGATATCCATTTCAGTTATTTTGGATTGGTTATTTGAGTCAAATATATCAAAATTAGGGATGGGCGAACGCGGTTTGGAAGTTCGGAGTTCGGCCCGAACTCGGTCTGTTTGAACGACCGAATCCAAACACAAATCTGAACACGAACTGGCCGAACCAAACTTAATTCCAAACGTCGAAATGACCGAACAGTTCGGCCAGTTCGGATCGCATTCGGGTGGCAAAAAAAGGTTCACTGGAAGGTCAAACGTGACAGGGAGGGGTAGTACTAGTCACTGAGAAGCAGACTTCCAGACACCAGGGGTGGAGAGGCTTGCAAGAAATGAAACTATCTGCCTCCCCACTTCCCGACACCTTCTGAGCTAGTCACTGTTCCTGAACAGCAGGAGTTGAGTAGGATTATTAGATTGCTTTAAGTTTCATTTCAGTTTTGTACTGAAATGAAACTTAAAACTGAAACTGAAACCTTGTGTTGTTTGTGATTCCCCCCATCCCATATCTATCAATATCAATAGATTAGAGATAGTAGACAGTTGTAGGAGTTAGCGTAGCGATAGAGATAGCGTTGGTGATTTAGTTTTAGTGTTTGTAGGAGTAGGCCTGTGTACTTATTCGATAATCCATTTAGTTCATAGCATTTAGAATTGTTAATAGCACTTAGATTTAGTGTAGATAGATAGATATACTATTATATAAAAAAATTAAATTAAAAAACCCATATAAAAACAAAAAACCCAAATAAAAAACAAAAAAACCCCATATAAAACCAAATATAAAACAAAAAAAACCATATAAAAAACAAAAAAACCACCCATAACAAAACATTTCCCGAACGGTCGAACCCGAACTGAACGGCCAAACCGAATGGCCGAACCCAAACCCGGCAAACTAACCGAATTGCCGAACCGAACGGACGAACTGAATGCAGCCGAACTGAACGGCCGAACCCGAACCGCGATCTGTTTGCCCATCCCTAATCAAAATGACTGACCAAAAAAAAAACCAAAATGCAGAAAACAACTGAACCAGAATATCCAGCTAAAGGATATGCAAATATCCATTTCATTCATAAACATTGTTTGGAGCTCCTGAGGGCTACTGCAAATAATATTAACCAGTTTTCAAATCCACTATTTTATTTCAGCTCCAATCTCAGCTCAAGCGGTTTGTACCACCTGGAGTTGTGGCCCATATAGTAGAGAGCAAAGCAGTTAAGACTTTAACATTACCCAAGGTTGTGTTTTTAGCAGAATGGCTATGTGACAGACCAGCCGTCCGTCCCCCTTAATGACTTTCATTAAAATATCCTCATTTTCTGTACCATAATCACTGGCTCATTTACTTTTGCATCCCCATAATCTTCCTTTCACTCCACATTTGTGGCCCCCAGTGGCAGAGGATGTCATTCATCCTTTCTCCTTGCTAAATGCATGAAGTACACTGAGTTATTTTAAAGAAAAATAAGGGGGGGAAAAGCCCAAACAACCACTAAATCAAAGAAACAGTCCTTTGGTGGGGGAGGATGTTAACATCAGCTAAAAGCCAAGCCGCTAATTACCCAGCACAGATGCAGGAAGTTAGATTGGGATGATGTGATCAGATGCAAACGGAGTTGATACACACTCAACAAAGAGAATGGAAAATGAGGCATTATTCCCTCAAGAAAGGAATTTGATTCGGTTCCCTGATAAAGTCAAATGATGAAGCCGAATGTGATGAAACCCGATTTTGACAAGTGGTGAGGAACAGCTGTGACTGGGGGATGGTCCAGGAATACACAAACCATGGAGCAATTAGATAAAAAGGCCCATTTTGTGTTTGGAGAAGAGTCAAGAGAGGATTGTAGACTGACTCATCAAGAAAGGTGAGGTCAACAGCAACTGTCTGGAGGTGATACTTCATCTGGGATGGCAAGAAGCATGCATGGGAAATTACTGTCATCACTGAAGACCTAAGCGGAGAATTAGGGCCTGCAATCTAGAGATGAATGAGTACCCGCAAACCTAAGCACACAGACCTCCCCAAGCGGGGGAAACTGACACAGAAAGTGGTGTAAATACACCCCAAGTCTCCTAGCAGGGTGGTAGAAACTATTGAAAATCCAAGGACAATGGGTGAAAACAGACTTGACACTAACTCCACTTTAACACCATTTTAACATTACTTATGCATGTTGCAGGGCTTTATTGGTGCCCTAGGCAGCCCTGCAACATGCATAAGAAATGTTAAAGCGGTATTAAAGTGGAGTTAGCATCATGTCTGTTTTCACCCGATGAGTAAGACACAGAGAGCTTGTTGCAAATGTTATGAGATCTACGACAAATATACTTGGTATGTCTGCTAACGATTCTTCTAAGAGAGCTGAAAAATCAACAGCTTCATGCTGATAATGCAAGGTTACTCTCTGGTTACACATTTTCTAGGGATGGGCGAATGCGGTTTGGAAGTTCGGAGTTCGGAGCGAACTCAGTCTGTTCGGACGACCGAACCCGAATCCAAGATCCTAATCCTCCAATCCTCCCTTCCTTCAATCCATCCCCCTCACCCGGCATTTGGGGAGGGGGAGCGGGGGGTGGGTTCATCGGAGTAATGGGGTATTTATTTTTCCCAGGCCTTTGTTGTCTCAGCTTTAATTAATATTTTATGTGATATTTTAGATATTGTATATTGCTTTTAGTATATGCTGTGCACCATCCTGAGCTGCCATTGGGCGGTATATAAATAATGAAAATAAATAAACTGGAGAAAATGATGCAGACAGGTCATGTAGCCAAGAGTTCTTTATTTATTTCATTGGTTTTTTACCCCACACCCTCCTGCTCACAGAGCAGCTCGGGGCAGTTTAGAAGAAGCTGCAGAGTTCCTCAGCCCCCCATCTCCTTGGAGAGCTACAGAACCACATCAGCCTCTCTGAAAAGGAACAGGTTACCCCAGTAAAATGCGATTTTCAGTCTTAACTGTTCTCCAGAGAATGTTGCTCCATCTTAATCTCTTCGCTTGACCTATTCGTCTCTATCTGAGTAATTTAAATACTAAACAGCAGCAGGTTGCCCAAAGCCTTTCCTTAATAACTTTATCTTCTTGAGCAAATGTTTTGAAATCACTCCATTCTTCTTCGAGATGCTTTGGGGACCAGCCTAGAGAGACAGGCACAACAGCGACCTTGTACTTTGTTAGAGTCCTGCTTTCTCAGGGGATGCCCTAAAATAACAGGTTTGTGTGGAGTTAATTTTTGTTGGGGGGGAGGGGGGCAAAGTTTCACCTTCATCCCTGATGGACTTTGGCACTTGTAGGCTCTCCTGACAGCCGGCATTTGTTCCCTGCCATCACTATATAAACTGCTAAAGCACAGAACGGCCCTCGTTCCAAGACTGATATAGGGTCCCGCTGAAGCGATGTGCTTTTCAGTTCAGTGTGACAAATTCCCACACAGCTCCCTTCGGGGAGAGAATGTTTTCTAAGCTTTTATGTTATATAGGAGAAAAAGAAATCAAATCAGCTTTTATTAGAAAGCTAAAAGCCATTAGGGTAGGAAAGAGATTTGTTTACTTTACCAGCCTAGAGGGCTTGCCAGGGAGAAATGGCACACTTTCCAGAAAGGGTCTTCTTAAAAGTCATCCCAGCATTTTACCTTCTGTATGGCACATACTGCGTCCAATGGACACTATGCACCAGCATCGGAACTTGGAAAACTAGACCTTTGTTCTCAGTCTGGATTAATGCCTCATCTCCATGATTCTCACTGAAAGAAATGGATAACTGGAAGGTTTTTACAAACAATACTGGTCAAGTAGCAACGTGCCTACACATGTCATCCTCAAATAACCAGAAGCTATCCTTTTTAGCCAGTCATTTTACCAGGTCCCTGCCAGAGCTACCCCCTACAAACTTTCACAAACTCAAGAAACCTGACACAAAAGAAACCTTGTCGACGCACCCCCAATTAGACAAAGAGGGTGATTTCAGACGTTACGTTGTCTGAAATCACTTCAGTCAACCGCAGGGTGTGTGTGTGTATGAACGGAGGTGAAAGTCTGTTTGTGCGCATCCAGATGTTCACCTCAGTCAACCACCCCCCACGGTGAACCTAACCATGCTTTGTTCTCCCGCACCACGGTGGCGAACGAAGCATGGTTAGGGGGAATCCGGAACGCGGTGAATGAAAAGTAACGTCTGTTACCTTACCTTCACCGTGTTCCGGAGTCCTGGCGGTAGGTGGCGGGCAGCGGCAGCAGCCAATAGGCCACTGCGGCTGCCTGTCAAGGGGAGGGCAGGCGGCCGGGGAGTGCAGGGGGCGGGGCCATACGGCCGCATGCTACATCGCATGGCCCCGCCCCCTCCAGGAGGGGGTTTGCCCAACAGATGTGACGGGCGGCAGCATTGACCCTGGGCCGTGGTTCGGCGGTCCCCATGGCCAGGGGCAAAGGGGCGAACGGCTGTTGGCATGCCCCTTCACCCCCGCTCATGATCCAAACCACCCCACGGCCCAGGGTCAATGCTGTCGCCTGTCATGTCTGAAATCACCCTTTGACAGTAAATGGGTTTAAACTGGCTGCACTCTTTATTCAACCAAAATAGGAATCAAGCCTGGTGGGTAATTGCACAAGCAATTTAGGTCCAGTATACTAGCTATGTAACTTAAGTTATTAACTCGGGTATGGATCTGGATGTGCCCTCCAGCTTCCACACCCTTAACACAATACCTCCCTCTCTTGACAGCACCCTGGCTCTGGTCGAAAAGGGGGGGAACAGGCCCAACTCTGGGCATGAGCAAGGAGGTAAATGCCCGCAAGGTATGAGGACAGCGCATGTCCTTGCTAACCCTGCAAAGACACCCCTCCCCGGGTCATGAACCCAGTGCATACTGTGCCCTGCATTACATTGGGTATCACATCCTCATCTCTTAAGGAGATGACTCTTATTATCCTACTGCCTTCCTATTTATCCTACTATAGCATACTGGACCCCTTCAGAGTGCGACAATTAATTTCCCACATATATACTTCTAACACAACATAATTCCATATCAGCCACATCATTTCTCATTGCTTCCTGAATAATAATTCCCCTATTTAATAGCTGAATTATTTTTTATCATTGTCTGTTCATTGCCAATTGTACCTAGGCATGTAACCAATCAAACACACTCTAATTATGCCACATCAAATCCTATTAAACCTACTCTGGCCTGCGAAGGAGGCAAAAAGCGACCCTGACTAAAAAGGCTACCCGCCAAACTTTTTCCTTGGCTCCTCTAATGGCAACAGGCATGTTACCCAGAGTGCTAGAGGGGAGATGGGTGGGGCTGCCTCGCTGCCTCTCAACCCTGGAATGCTGCCTCATGCGGCTGTGGCGGGCCTGTCCCTCCTAAAGGGGGCAGAGTCCGCTCCTGATTTCCTGCGCTGCCTCTGGCACATGCACTGCTGGGGTGATCGCTACCAGCAACCATTTTCTCGCAACGGGGTATTTTAACATGTCCCATTGCAGCAGCCCTCGCTCTGTGCCTCCTTCCCAATGGGGGCCCAACAAATCCCCCATCGCCGGCATTTTGCCAGCGAAGGGGCCTAGGGTGAGGTAATGGCAACACTCAAGCCTTCTTTATTTGCTGTGAAGGGGAAGTTCTTTTTTCTTTGCAGGTCACCATCACACAACCACCCTGTCACAGTGTGAGTGCCCACAGGAAGGTTTGCCACCATCTTCTGGACTTCCATCTGGAGGAGGTCGGGCCATATGGTTGGGGTTAGGACTAGGGCTGAAACGAGAATCAATATCTTATGAGAATCAAGAACCATTATCGAGATCTCGCTGGGATCTCACTAACGGTTTGAGATTCCTACAAGAACCTCACAAAAAAAAAACCTTTGCATGTGAAGCCTTTTCACAGGGGCAGCCGTTCTGCGTATTCACAAAATGGCTGCCGCACATGTGCGGAATGGCTGCCCTTTTCCAAAATGGCAGTGATGCTGCTGGCACCAATTTGGAAAAGGGCTGCACATGCGCAGAATGATCCAAGAGGACATTTTGCACATGTGCAGTTCCTTTATTTTTGTTTTTTAAATTGAGAAAAAAATCTCGACAAGAAATTGTCATGATTGGGCCTTTTCTCAATTCTCATTTTTCCTTGATTCGCATTGGGAAGATCAATTCTCGATAGGTAAGCTCCAGCCTCAGAAGCCACCTCACAGCCTTTGCATTTTTCCTGGTGGTCCTACATTTCTAAGCCCTAGTGCAGCCTATTAGGGTTGGTGCCCCCATTGTAGGGTATTTTGCATTCAACATAGCTATTGTGCTGAGCTCTCCCACCAACCCCAGGGGAACTCCCCAGCTCTGGCACAAAGAAAATTAACCACAGGAGAAAGTTTATATACAAAATTAGGGAAGGGTGGTGGTCACAGGCCAGAAGGCCATAGGGAGAGGGAAGGATGGTGGTGGGGGTGGATAGAATACATTAATAACAACAGCAACAGTCCAGGTCACACCACCACCACCACTGATCCCACAACTGCCTCTGAGCCAGCGTGGTGTAGTGGATAAGGTGCTGGACTTGGACCTGCAAGACCAGGGTTCAACTCTCACCCTAACCATGAACTTATTAGGTGGCCTTGGTCACGTCACAACCTTTCAACCTCCGTTCCCCATCTGTAACATGGGAATATATGTGTGTTCCCCTCATCCTTGTCCATTTTAGGTTGTAAGCCTACTGAGTCAGTGACCTCTCACTGAGAATCTGTGATTATAAAGTGCTGCGTATGCCGAGTAGTGCTATAGAAAGGATAAGTAGTAGCGGTTGTTTCCCACAGTTACTCGGCCCCAGAGCTCTCCATTTGCAACGATGGCTTAGAAGTCCAAATCCTCGCTGTCCAGGCCTGGTGCTGTCTTTGTACTGCTCAACTCCTCACACTGTGACACAAAGTCCAGCAGTCTCTCCTCCTGGGGCTGCTCTCTGGTCACGTGCATGCGTACAGTCTCCACTGGGCCACTCTAACTCCAGGGCTGGCGCACACTGCCCTTTTCAGCAGCACCTTCTCTGGATCCTTACAGGCTCTACCGAAAATGACTGCTTCCCTTTTCAGTAGGGATGAAACTCAACCCTTGCATTCTCGTGTTCCTCAATGAGAATCAGGGTTCTTGGCTCATTCTTGTCAACGAGAACAAGTCAAGAACGGCCTGGATTCTTGCCAAAAAGAGTGGAAATCTCATCAAGAACCCTCTCCTTCACTTGCAGAACTGGGAAGGACCTTTTTGTTTACAAACTAACCCTGACTGCCTCTGCATGTCCAGAACTGCTCCAGTTTCTGAGTCTCTCCCTGCTTGATTTCTCTGCAGGGGAGTGGGAAATGAGGAGGAGGCTTCATTTTGAACCCTGTTTGGCTTTCCACTGTTTCCTGGTGGGAGCAGGAAAAGAAAAAAGAAAAAAAAACCTCCACTGAGCAACACAGATGTCTCAGCAGGAGCCAAGAGTTTAGTTTTAGAAGTTATAATCTAGCTATAAATATCAGAGAACCAGAAGTCAATGCACAGAGCATGTGCAGATAATAGATTAGAAATACATGACCCAGCAGCCCAGCAGGCAGAACAGACATGCAGAGTGAACAGCATCAGTGTGAACTACAGTTCCCAGCAGCCTTAGAGCCTCCAGAACATGCTCAGTGAGGAAACAGAAGCCAACAAGAGTCTGCTACTGTAAACAAAGGGAGAAGACATCAGCACATAACTGCAAGTCCCAGCAGCCCCCTGAGGCTGTAAAAAGGCCAGAATGTTTGAAGAAATGCAGAGGAAGAAACACTGAAAATTCAAGGGGATCGGGTCTGCTATGCTCCCCAGAGGGACCCATAGAGGTGATTAGCAGGGGTTCTGATCACAGGAAGCGGGGAGAGACCCTGGCTGAGATGGGTCACAGCAGCAAGGGAGAATCAGCTGTAGTAGTCCAGGACTAAGAGTAGCCACGTGAGTCAGTCAGCCACTCCGCCCGGGGGGCAGGTGTGCTCTCACAGAATGCAAGAGTCAGTGAAATCTCACTCCCAGTTCTTTGTCTTATGAAAAAACCTTGCAAATAAATAAATAAATAAATCTCGATTCAGCCCTACTTTTCAGCTCAGCTACAAGAAAATCCCTCCCACAGCCTCCAGCCCTTCTAGCTAGTAGCTTTTGGTCCTCCCAGACTTGGCTGCACCATATGCTCAGACACCACCTGCTGTTTAGTGTAATAACTGACACATTACACAAGGTCCTCAAAGTGACACTTACCTATTCGGAGCTGGCATACATTTAATTTAGGGAGTGACTAGAGTATATATATTTATATTCTCTAAGCATTAAACAACCAAGGTTTCATGTCATAACTGAGCTAACAATGGACCCAGGATCCCTCAATCTCCATTAATGTTTGCTGCTATTATTTCTTGCCCAGTAAGAGGCCAGCACTGCAATGCATTTGGTGAGGGATCCTAAATCTGTTTGGCCCTCCCCCCCACAGTCTCATACTTAATCCAGTCCCACTTCATGAATATGTAATGGTAGCAAAGGCAAGGGACATAAATCTACACGAGACACAGGAGACATTTTGTTTCAAGTCAAAGTAATAAAGCATACAGGCTATTTCCTATTGAAATGACAAAGAAGCGCTGAGGTTCTCAGATGACGCTTCCCAATTTTGTAACTATATATATAAATCAGCATTCAAGCTCACCAAGGAAACAGAGATTGGTTGAAATTGCAAGCCAGAAACTGACAAGTTAAGCAGAACCATTCTAGCGGGCAAAGATGGAAGAAAAGAAAAATTAAAAGAAAGAAATCAGGGCTGAAATGCATACCCATTTTTATATTTGTGGAGATAATTTGCATATTCGTTCCCAAAAATGTCTATCTTGGGAGCTGTGAGGAAGATGGACAGGGATGAGGCTGCATCCCCCTGGCTCCCCACTTTCTGATGTGACCACTCCCCCTTTCCACGTGTCATGACACCATGATGATTGGAAAGGAGGGGGGGGGACCAAACAGCTACCTTGCCCCCTGCCCTTGCTCTTAAGAACATAAGAACATAAGAAGTGCCATACTGGGTCAGACCAATGGTCCATCTAGCCCAGTATCCTGTCTCCGACAGTGGCCAATCATGGTGGCTTGGGAGAAGCACCCAACAGGTCACAATGAGGGATCCATTCCCTGTTGTTTTCCCCCAGTTCCTGTCATGTTCCCTGATCCTGTCTGGCTAATAGCTTCTAATGGATCTATCTTCCAGAATCTTGTCCAAACCTCTTTTAAACTCAGCTATAGTAATGGCCCTTACCACAGCCTCTGGCAGTAGATTCTACAACCCAATTATATGCTGAGTGAAAAAATATTTTCTTTGTTTTAAACTTGCCACCCATGAGTTTCATGGAGTGTCCCCTAGTTCTAGTACTAGCTGAGAGGGTAAATAACTGCTCCTTGTTTATTAGTTCCACACCACTCATGATTTTATAGACCTCTGTCATATCTCCTCTCAGTCATCTCTTCTCCAAGCTGAAGAACCCCAACCTACAAAGCCTCCCCTCAGACGGGAGCCCTTCCATGCCCTTGATCATTTTTGTTGCCCTTCTCTGTACCTTTTCCAGTTCAGCTATGTCTTTTTTGAGATGGGGCAACCAGAACTGCACACAATATTCAAGGTGCGGTCGCACCATTGATTTATATAGAGGTATTATGACCTCCTCCATTTTATTCTTTATCCTCTTCTGAATAATTCCTAACATTCTGCTTGTTTTTTTGACTGCTGCCGCACATTGCGCTGTGGATTTCATTGTATTGTCCACAACCACCCCCAGATCCTTTTCCATTTTCCCCATCGTCTTGGCATGTACCCAAATCCCTCACAACTGTTGGGCCCTGGAAACAGAGCTGAAATGGGTAGTTCATTTTTAAACCATGGGCAATATTTGCAATTTCATGTACCGTGTCGGGTAGCCAACAGGCTACTCTAGTGCTGATCGGGAACCTGATTACATGACAATACCAGGTATTACTTTTACCAAGTTACTAATTTACCAATATCAGCACAGGAATCAGGATAGCAAATTGGAAAAACAATATTAGATACCAGAAAATCATTACTAGAAGTTAAAAAATTGGGACAAAAATGGTAAATTGGTACATCAGTTAGCCCATCAGACACTAATCAGATACCAATTACCACCCAATGTTACCAGGTCAGGTCGAGTACCTCAGTTTCAACAGGTATACCTGGTTTTGTGGGTAGTCATTTCATCTCTACCTGGATCTTTCTGGCTCTCTAGTAGGGGTGTTTAGAAAGCAAACCATTTGCTTTTGTCTTTGTTTCACAAAAAACAATTCATTTTCAGGGGTTTTCATAGAAAACCCATTCATCTTCAGGTTTTTTTTCATTTAAAAACTTATTAAAAAATTAAAAAATCACAGTGCCTGTGCAAAATAGCCACCAAGGCCGTGCTGCCCATGTGTGGCCCTTTTCCAAAATGGCGCTGAAGCTGCAGATGCCATTTTGGGAAAGGGCTGCAGATGTGCAGAATGGCCTTGGTGACCAATTTGTGCGTACAAATTTTTAAATATATATTTTATTTTTTAAAAGAAAAATCGATGTGTGGCAGGGCTAGGCCACAAGATGGTGCTGGTCATGAGATAAAACATAAAATGGCTACCGACAGGAAGAGGAAATAGGTGGGTGGAGTCACCTGTATAAAAGAGAGGCAAGCAGGAAGCTAAAGTCTAGGGGTGGGAATATCGGTATCGGATAAATCCGATACACCCGATAATCAGGTATATCTGATTAATCCGATAATTACCGGTATTGACGTACCGGATTTTTAACATTGGCCGCTTTACCAGTTTTTTTACATTGTGGCCATTGAAATGAATAGCCGCAATGTAAAAACACCGGTAAAGCGGCCAGTGTTAAAAATTCGGTATGCCGATACCAGTAAATCTGATATCGGGGAGACCCGATACCGGTAAATTCGGTATCTGGTATTCTCCCTGGTGTCCCATCCCTACTAAAGTCAGTTTATTTTTGAACCTTGAAGAGGACGCATCTCCTGAGAGGCTATGTCTTTTTTGAGATGGGGCGACCAGAACTGAACACAATATTCAAGGTGCGGTCACACCATTGATTTATATAGAGGTATTATGACCTCGTCCATTTTATTCTTTATCCCCTTCTGAGGTCCTTTATCCCCCCTGTAGGTCCTGAAGGAAGGAGACCTAAACCTGATGGTGAGCCTGGAGCATGAGGCTTGAGCGAGTTGCTGGTGAGCCAGTCAGTTGACTGTTGCCTGACTGGGCTGGGCTTTATGTAAGGACTATAGATTTGGATGGGACTGAGGCCTAGGGATGAGCAAACAGAATGCCATTCGGACGTTCAGACGTTTGGACATTCAGTTCGAAACCCAAGTTCGGGTTCGGCTGTTCAGTTCAGCGGAGTTCAGTTTGGCCGAACTCGGCCGAACATTAAAAAAAGTGCTATCGGTACCGAAACCAAAATGTTTTTGGTATCGATATTTTTGGCCCTGAAACCACCCCTGGTGTCAGGAAGTCTGCTCCTCAGCTGCCTCCCACTTCCAGTCACATTTTTCCCGCCCAAAGTAATGTTTTTCCCGACCCCAAACTCATCCGAACTTTTCCTAACTGTTCAGCCGTTCGAACATTCAGTTCGGAAGCTTGGTTCAGACATCCGAACAGGCTTAGTTCGGGCCGAACTCCGAACTTCCAAACTGCGTTCGCCCATCCCTACTGAGGCCAGAAGCCTGGTGCCTGACCTGGGACTTTGAGTGTGAATAAATGGTTTTTATGCTGAAACCCAGTCTGACTCTCTTGTTGGGATTGAGCCTGACATCACTTGCCCCACTAGTAAGTGGGGCCCTGCTACAGAATGTAAGCAAACAACAATTGTTTGTTTATTCATCCGTTTTGTATCCTTATTTACAAAAACAAATGGGGGGGTCCATTCATTTTTGTAAATAAGAAAAAACAATACAAATGTTCACCCCTAGTTTCCACTGTCCAAAGGGAATCCGAGCTTACCCCGTCAGACGCAGCAAATTTATTTTTCCATTCTAGGCTACTCATGAAGGCACCTAGAAGAACGAGGCTACTGCTAAATGTATTGGCTAGATCCTAATCTGACCATTGGAACCACCTCTGGGCCAGTTTCATGGCAAGGCGTCTGAAGAACTCAAGGTCTGCTGTTGTCTTATTCAATGTCCCACATTAGGTATGCCATTTCCAGATTCAGTTTAAAATGGCAATGTACCAAAGTTAACATTTAGTGTAGGCTGTGCTACGATTAAGTGTGCTTCCCAAAGTCTAGCCCGCTCTCTGATGATACTTGTCAGACTACAGCCTCAAACTCACACCCCTGGGTTTCCTGGAGTGGTGGTAGACTTACTTCTACCACTGTCTCAGCCTGTCTTAAGTAGGACTGAAACAAGAATCCAGAGAATTGTTACCAAGAACTTGGAACAATCTTGGTAATGGTTCGAGAACTCAGTCGAGATTTTTAATTTTTTTTTACAGTTTACTGTGATTTACGGTGTGCCCTATACCAATTTACTGTGTACCACTTGCTGCATACCATGTTTGTCCCGACAATGCACATGCGCAAAATGACCACCACAGCTGTTCTGTACATGCACAGCCCTCTTCCAAGATGGCACCAGTAGCATCACTGCCATGTTGGAAAAGGGCAGCCATTTTGTTCATGCATATTACGGGGATAAATGTGGTATTTGGTAAGCAAGCAGTACACAGTAAATCAGTATATGGTATGAGGTAAATCACGGTAACCAGTAATCACGGTAAACAGTTAATCGAGAAAATTCTCAACTGAGAACGTGTCAAGAACCAGGGGTTTTCTAGATTATCGATTCTCGCTAAAAATGAGTTGAGAACTGTGATTCTCTGGAAGAATGGAGAAAAAATTGAGATCGAGTTTCAGCCCTGGTCGTAAGCCCAACCGCTCCCCACTAGAATTCCTCCTGCTCTGCCCTAACCACACCCCACCTCCTGTTCATCATTGGCCCTGCCACACCTCCCAATGGTGTATATGCAGCTGCTTGGGGATGTTGTGGGCGGGGGGGGGGGGTGTTTGCTGACAACACCCAACTGTATTTTTCTTTTTCAGCTGATCCAGGCCTGCGGTCTCCTTGCTGTCCTGCTTTTTGGCAGCTGTGAGGGACTGGATGAGGTCAAGCCAATTGAAACTCAAACTCGACAAGACAAAGGTGACGTTAGCAGGCGGGGTTGGTGATCTGGGGGAGGTGGAAGCCCCCATTATTGGGGAGTCCATCCTCCATTGGTTTCTTATGTGTGGAGTCTGGAGGTACTCCTGGATTCACAGCTGCACCTGGATCAGCACGTGTCGGGGGTGGCCAGGGACGCCTTTTGACAATTACATCTGGTGAAGAGGCTCTGCCCATATGTCTCGGACTCTGATCTCGCCACTGTCATCCATGCATTCATCACCTCGAGGGTGGACCACTGTAAAACACTGTATATGGGGCTGCCCATGGTGATGGTCCAGAAGCTGCAGCTGGGGCAAAATGTGGTGGCCCGTCTGCTTACTGGGACAGGCCACAGGGAACATATTCAACCAGTGCTCCGAGCACTGCACTGGCTGCCAATTGTCTTCCGGGCCCAATTCAAGGTGCTGGTATTGACCTATAAAACCCTACACATCCTGGGTCCTGCTTACCTGAGGGACCACCTCACACCCTGGGCCCCAGAGTGGCCCTTGCTGTTGTCTGGGAATGCCCTCCTGGAGGGCCTGCATTTTCGGCAGATTCAGACAGACGGGAGGGCAATCTTGGTGGCTGCACCACCATTGTGAAATGCACTCCCGGTGGAGGTCCACCTTAGCCCGGATCATCTTACTTGCCGCCGGTGTTGTAAGACCCGGCTTTTCCACCAGACGCTTGGAAGGGGCAGGAGGGAGGATGGGGTAGGTAAGTTGAGTTTGATTATTTTTGTACAGACCTGGATCATGGAGTGTGTTTTATCTATTTATGATTTTTTATGTATTTTACTCTGTTATTACCATTTTTGTAATCTGCCCCAAGTTGCCTTTGGTGAGGGGGTGGGGTATAAATTTAATAATAAATAAATACACTTCCTGGTTGGCTGCCAGACAGCATATAATGCATGCTAGTAGCAGCAGGAAGTTAAGTAGAACGACATACACTTACTCCTTGTTCCCAGTCCCAGCTCTCATTTTGTTTCCTGCCTTGCTCCATGTTCCTCTCTTCTCTTGTTCTCTCTCTCTCCCTGGTTCCCTTGAGCCCTGCTCCTTCTGTTCTCTTTACAGCCTAACTCCCTGCTGTATCTTCCTACCTTGACTCCCCCGCCAGCTATGTTCCCCTTCTTGGGTCTCCCCTTCAGCCTTGCTTTCTAGTCCCCTTCCAACCTTGCTCCCTACACTCCATGCCCTGGCTCTGACCCTGGCTCAGTGCCCATCCCTTATTCCTGTATAAAGGAATCAGACACCTGTCCTCGCTCCTGGCCCTGACAGTACTGGTATATGTGCTTAATTTTCATTTCTGCTGCACTGTTCAAGTGAGTAGTGCCAGACCTTCACATAACTTAGTAGGATATAGAATGGGTGGCCAAAAATCCTACAACCGGATTGCCTGGTCCTGGTAAGTTGCTTCAGGATCAGGGCCCCCAAGCAACATGCTGGACTAAGGTTACCTTTTTACAGTGCTCAGTACTAAATAGTATTTTCTTATCAGACTTCACTCCATACCACTAGCAGTGAGCCCCTCACTGAACTCCCAGCCGCAGGTTCCTCTCCTGTAGGATCCTGGTACCCCTAGCCTCTGACTTTGGCCAACCAGTCTTCTTGGTACAAGACTCCACCAGCTCCATCAACAGCCCTTGTGGTGTGGAGCCTTCCCCCTGTTGGTCTAGATTTCTGAACTTCAGTTCAGCCTTTTATTAGGGCAGCCCTGAGTACCAAATACCGAAGTTCCGAGTAATCGGCCCTTCGGCACTGTTTCTGAAGTTTTGGAATTCGTACTCGGAATTCCGGACATTGGAAAACTTCAGAAATGTCAGAATTATTCAGCGCCAGGTCAGTGCCTCAGCTGCAGCCGTTTAATTACCTAGCCAATCAATGTGCACAATAGCAGATCCACCCCTTCTTCCCTCTCCCTCCCCCTTAATTGCCTAGCCAATCAGAGTGTACAACAACACATGCAGAAATTAAAAACAAAACAAAACAGTAGTGTACCCACAGCATGTCCCACCATCAGCAGTGAGTGCAGCCACTTGAATCATTATGACAACCAAGCAGTGCACAAAAATGCTGGCTAGTAAGGGACATTTGCTCAAGAAAAATACAACAGCCCCTGCAACTACATGGAAAAATATAAATTCCACCAAAAGTCAGCAAGCCCAGGCCCCAGCAGTCACAAAATTAAGAAACCAGACATTCACACACCCCACCCAGGAGCACCCTCCTGACATGGCATTAGTACTGTTGCAACGGTAACTTGAACAGACCAAGCAAAGGGAAGTCGAGCCAGGCAGAGAGATCCCTCTGGCCTCATGGTGCCAAGTGCCAACCAAGCATCAGGCAGCAATGTGGCACCCAAATATATATATATATTTTAAACGGCATGACATGGTAAAGGGTAAACATAACCCCCATCCCCCAGCATTGGCCCTATGGACAGGACAAAACAAGCCATACCAAGCCAGGCCAGGCCAAGCCAGGCCACCCTCTCCCCGCCCTCCAGCCCATTCACTTACAGATCCAGCAGCACTGTAGCACAAGGCCAAATTCACCAAAGATAATCAACAAAATGACTGTCTGCAGATACTTTTATTATTCAAAAGATTGCCATCTGACTTGGCCAACCAATCAAAACCTGTCCTGTGGCTTGTCCATCACTCAACTGTCCCCTCCCATACCCCCCTCCTACCAAAATTGGCACTAAGTTTCATTTCCAGTCCAGAAGAAGCTCCACTGTCCACCAAGCCCCCTGTGCGCAGTAGTGTTCGAAGTTTTCCAACGTTTTCCGAAGAACGGTTTTGGTGTTTGGAACTTTGGACTTTCCGAACCAAATACCATCATCTTCTGAGATTTCTGAAGTTTTCCAAAGACCGGGTTACAGTCCTACCTTTTATACTTAGGCTTGCCCCAGCTGGGTTTGAGTTTCCCGCCGCACCCAGTTGAAGCTAATCAGCCATTCCTAATTCGCTTCTTTACTCTCTTAAAGTTCCAGTGCTTGTTGCTCCCTGGCTGGCTCTCCAGCTCTTGCTCCCCGCAAGTACTTATCCAGTCCCTTCAGCCTCAGGGGCTTTCTTATTATAGCAGCCATAATGTAATGACCTAAGAGGAAGGCTAAATAGCACTGGTCATTCTTGGGCTGAACATGACCACCAAACTTTGTTGCCCTGGTGTTCCATTGTCATTACCCCTAACTGCTTACCTATGACAGTCTTGGTTAAAACTGTAGCCTCCCCTAGAGATGACTGTTTTTATTGTGTTGTATTTTATGGAGGATGTGTTGTGGGGAAGGAGGAACAAGAGGAACTGGAGGAGGGGCGGAAGGATGAGTCTTTGTGAGATAGGGAAAAGGGGTAGGAACTATTGGGAAGGGAAGGGTTCCAAGTGGGAGATGGAGGAGTGAGTGGGAAGGGATAGTTGGAAATAGAGACGGGTGGGATTTATTTTATATGTATTTTAGTTAAGAAAGTTTTTTTTATTGTTTTTGTAAACTGCCCTGTTCCCTTTTGGGGATAGAGTTCAATATAATGAATAATGAATAATATACTTCATTCCAGCTATTGCGCAACAGCACCAAAATGAAATAACCAAAATAATGACATGACCGAAATGCTGAAACAACCAAAAGAACTAAATAAAAACATCCGAAGCAGCTACCGACAAAGCAGAACCAAACGTCCACCCCATCGGATCACAATCAAAGCCGGCAAATTTGTCACCTATAGTACTTGCTGTGAATATTTATTGCAGCTCTGGCATTGACCATGACCCCAGCTTAAACTGATCTCCTGGCCCTGACTACACTGCAGCACTTGAACCCATCCACAGCCTGTCCCAGGGAGTGATTGCTATAAACAGGCCTAGATGCCTAGTGCAGCTTGAGCAAACTCACAGTTAAGATACTTTGACTTAGTGCAATATAACCAATTTCCCAGTCACTAGAAAGCACAAACATTGCTATATGAAGCATCTTCCGCAGTAGTTGTCTGAAAGGGAGTGCTTTTGGGATGAACAGAAAGGATAGGGGCTTTTGTTACTGTCTGAAGGATCACACAAATAAATGGACAACACCACAGACAGAAATGTATCAGCTGAAATGTCATGTCATGGTGACCTAACCAAAACACAGGGATTTGAGGGGATTTCCAGTAACGGAGACAAAAATAAGCTAATTAGTGAAAATCAGCCAGAGGCAATAACGAGGAACTTCATATTTTGAGCGAACAGTCCTGGGGTATAATAACCCCAAGACTGAAAACAGAATTCTAGAAGAGTCATGGCAGTTTAATTAAGCAACGTCTGAACTGGGTGCCTCTTTCCTCTGTTAAGAATGATAATTAACTAATTGGTTTTCCTGCCCTGACTGTCTGTTTGTATTTTGAGATTTCAATATGGTTGGAACAGGCTTTCATGGCATTGTGATCTACAAGTTGTTGCACTGAAATGCTATTGAGTACAAGCTGCTTTGCTGTTTACCAGAGGTAACCAAACTGTGGATCAGGAGTAAATCTGAAATGGATAGCTCATTTACTACCCACGTATCATATCCGCAATCTAGGTACCATGTTGGATGCCTGACAGGCCACCTGAGTACTGATTGGGCACCCAATTACCTGGAAATATGGAGTATTGCCATTACTGAGTTAATGATTTACCACTTTACCGATTGGTTAAAATGGTAAATCAGTAAATAAATTGGGATGGAAAGTCAAAAATCGGTACCAAAAGTCAGAAATTGAGTTTGGAAAATCAGAAATTGACAGTTGGAAAATCCATCCAAAAGTCAGAAAATTGAGATGTATTTTGGTATATTGGTACATCGGGTAGCCTAGCACAGGGTCAGAGCCAGGAGTCAGAAGTCCAAGTAGCAGTCTGAATCAGTAAGCAGGAGGTATGAGCCAAGAAAGCAGAACTGAGTCAGGAGTTGAGTATCCCAGGACAATCCGAAGGTGAGGGTCTGGACTGGGCTCAGAAGGCAGGGCATGGGTGGATTAAGACAGGAGGCTTGGGAGAACATAGCACAGTCCAGAGACCTGCTGCAAATCTCTAGCTCAGACCGCTGGCCTAGATTCTCTTTATCCTGCGTTCAAGTCGGACAGGACCGAACTGTCTCATCTTGAGGGTGCTGCTGCTCACATGGAATATTCACATGATACATTGCCTTCCTGTCGCAATAAATCTCCTCTAGTGGATGTGTGATGAGCATCCTCTGACTTATTTTGGCACCTTGCACTTTTGCGATGGCTGTCATGTTAAATGTAGCGGAGTTGTTTCCTGTTCTACAGGATGACTTTGGATAGCTGTCATCCTTCTTTCAGAAGTTCATATCACCCTTCGGTGTGAAATAATGCACACGGAATCCTCCCTCTCCCCCTTCCCTTTCTACAAGAATCTACATATGCCCTTCAGTGTCAGCCTAATTGATATCCTCAAAATACTTCTAATGGCACATGCCAGCCTGTCACTTTGACTCTCTCTGTATCAAGAATCATGTTTGGCGTCACGCTTCAATAGCACGTCGCAAACGTAAACCTCATTGTGTAAGTACTAAGCATCCCTAGTTTGGCTTCAACTCTCAGAAGTCAAACCTTGCCTCAGTCTGACCTCCCTCATTTCCGAATAGCAGAAGTAGTGTCTTGTTCCTTCACCTCTATTCCCGTTCCCCAAACTGGCATCACCTAGTCGGTTGCTATGACTCAGCAGTGGCAAGCGAGTCACTTTTTGCAAAAGCAACTCCTGTGGAAGATGTCACTGAAAATTGGGGTGGGGGAAAAAATATGGTCAAGTAACAGTACCTCACCTCCTTCGCAGTGTCACAGAATGTTTGCTGTTTTTCTGGGTACCAAATTCCAAGCAAGGGGTGAGAGAATGGGCAACCTTTACCACCAGGGTGCAGTGATTCAATGGGGTCCCAAGCCCACCACTCTGCAAAATAGGTCAATCTAAATCATGGAGGGTTGAGTTATTTATATAATCTGATCTCATGAGATTTTACGAGAGTTACCTGAACCAATCAGAAGCAGTGTTTGAAGTTACAGAAGTAACACTCTGAACAGTGAGCTGGTTTTCCAGGGTGTCTAGAAAGACTAGGATTTAGGCAACAATGACAGTTAAGGAGCAATGACTGTAATGGCAAAGGACTGTGATCGCGTCACAGTGACCCAAGTTCAATTGATTTTCAGCAGCAACTAGGCTTATAGATAACCTTTGTGCCCTCTAACTCTGAACTCTATGTGCTTCAATTTTAACCCATGTCTGGGGGAATGGGGCCTAAGGACCTGATGCTTCAAATCCAAATTGACATATGAGACTTTGTTCAGTGGGTAGCCTCACTGAATTGAGTCCCATAAGCAACAGTGATTGAAATCAGGGGAATCAGCACTAGGGCTGAGACGAGAGCAAGTGTTCCTATTCCGCAGGGAAATATTAACTGTTCGGGAGCACTTGTGAGTGTTCATTGGTACTTGATCAGTCTTCAATGATTCCGCGCTTCCACCGTTGTCGATATCGGTGTTTGTGATTTTTCATAATTTCCCATCAATTTCAGCATTTTCTGGCATTTTTGTCACTTTCTGGCCTTTTTTGTTAGTTTTTGTCAGTTGTCATCATTTCTGTCACTTTTGGTCACTTTTGGGGACTTTTACAAAGTTTTACAGCACGTTTAAGGCATTTTTACAGCAATTTCTAGCATTTCCCTGGCACTTAGTCAGCACTTTCGTGTCGCTACAGTCCCAGAGTGCACGGGGAGCACACATGGGGCTTGGGATCGGTCCTGTAGCAACTCTGTTCAATTCACAAAAATTAATGATAAACGGCAAAAACAGCAGGAAAGCTGTTAAGTTTCTCTATTACACGAATGAAGGCAAGTGACCTGATTCCAACAGATTTGTCATTTCAGGCCTAAAAGCAGCTGTGTGAACGCAGTAATACAAGGTGAGGCAAACACAGATTAAGGAAGAAGTGGTGAGTTTGCAAGGGGAGGAAGACCTTGTGTGAATGAAAACCTAATACGGAAAGCAGAGCTGAAATGGTAATCCACCACTATACAGTATCCTGCCAGATTTGCAGTAGCTGGCCTACTCGGGCAAGGAGTGGTTAGGGCTGAAGCGGCAACTCCTTTTCCCGCTCCGCTATTTAATTCCTCCATTTCGGAATTGCCTGTGACTTTCTGCAGCTTTTCCACCAGCATTCTGCTACTTCTGCCAGCATTCCGCTAATTCGGAAACTGTCGGAACAAACATTGTTCCGCTGCTTTGCAGTGCTGGAGGAAATTGCGGAAGAGCGAAACTGTCAGAACAAACACTGTTCCGCTATTTTCGCAGCCAGTGAAAGTAGCAGAATGAAAGTAGTGGAATGGCGGAAGTAGCAGAATGAAAGTAGCGGAATGAACTTCTCTATCGCACCATGTCACTCATTGCGGAAGAGCTTTTTCTGTCAGAAAAAGCTACCACACTGGCTTGCTGTTTCAGCCCTAATCAAGCTGTACCCATTTATTGTTTGGTGATTAACCAACATTTCCAATTTACTGCACGACCACATAATACCATAGTGTGCCATTTATCATTTTGCTGTTCAGAATTTGCCTAAAATTCTTTTCCTGTTTACTTCCTCCTTCACACCTGGTTTCAGGTTAATAATGGTAACCTTCGGTTATGCAGTAACTCGGTAATACAGTAGTGGTAATGTGGTAAACCAGTTACCTCACTGTGCAATTATCTGGTTATTTGTCTTGCTGGTTAGACATTGCGGCAATCAGTTAATGGCTGGATTACCACCAATCTGTCTGGAATAGTGCAGATATTAATGGCAGATAATAAATTTACTGTTTGTTTCAGCTCAAACTGAAGGCTCCTAAGATTGATTGATTGATTTATTGTTTATTTGTTTTTTCATCTGAATTTGTACCCCAACCTTTCTTAAAGACTCAGGGTGGCTTACAGTGTAATCCATATAAAAATAGAAACACTAGTCAAAATAGTAAACTATATAAAATACCAAGTCAAACCACTTCCACCCCCAGTTCCCAAGCCTTCCCCTTACCACCTAAAAGATCTGAAAGGTTTCAACCTGAAGTTGCTCTATGCTGCCAATGCAATGACACCACCCAGTTATGAGCTCTGTATCATGGGATTTATGTGAAAAAGGAGTGGGGAAATGAATAAACTCTAATAATTTTAACCTCCCAAGTGCTGTGTATTCTGAGACTTTAAAAGGACTGAATTACTTGGGATTGTTTTGTGAAACAAAGCTGTAGCAGGGAACAGTCCTGCAGGGCTGCTCCCCCTTTTAAAGAAGGGGGCTGTGTGGGTCAGCCAGCAGGCTGAGCATGCATAGGGGTATGGCAGAACCAGACCCATAGCTTGGGATCAGCCAGTGAAGAAACAGGCTGAGAGCTTCAGAGACAGAGTGGGAAAGACACTGGCCCTTTAAGGCTGAGAAGAGGAAGCCTAGCCACACCCACTTTGCTGGGATATAAGGAGAGGCAAGGCAGAGAGGAAGGCAATGTCTGTCTGGAAGGTGAAGAAGCAACAGCTCCCAAGAAAAAGTATAGCTCCCACTCTACGCTCTCCAAGGTGCTGAAGGCTGGAGAACCAGAGTGGAGCCAAGCAAGTGGGAGAGGCTGTGCCCAGGAGGGAGCGTCCTGCATGGGGAAGGCTTGGCCAAAGCCTGGGATTGAGGCCTGGCTGGATGGACTTTGAGGGTTGTTCTAGGTTGCTCCTGTGCCTGAGCGAGACTGTGTTGGGCCTGCAGGGTGGAGACGGACGAGCCAGCAGCCCCAGGGATTGTGGATTGTACTGTGTCTAACAAAGACTGTGGATTTGATACTCTCTGGACTGGTAGAGTTAGGTCTTACAGAAGGGCACCCCCTTCTTCAAGGGGGATTCAGCCAAGGCCACAGCTGAATAGACATGGCAGAAGGGTAGAGCTAATTCCTCAGAGACACCCCAGCACCCCCATGTGACCCTGGGAAGACCCCCTGCTACAAAAGCACATGAATTTTGAGCATGCCAAGCACTGATTCCCCAATTGTTTTCAAAGTCAGAGTATGCACATTTTAAATATTTCAAAGCTTCTACAGAGACTGGAATGAGTGATGGCAGTGATAAGATTTCTGGTGGTAAAGCGAGAATGAATCATTACGACAGTTGAAATGGTTCATGGATTTATTATTTGCTGGTACAGCTTGCATTTTTGGATAGCCCTACGAGTATCTGAAGAATATCCATAGCCAAAATGGATATTTGGGTATTCAGGCAAATGACATGGATATTCCATTTCAGGTTTTGATTTGTTTTTATTTCTGGTTTTGCAGTTTGGTTATTTCATTATTATTATTATTAATTTTATTATTATTTTGTTATTGTTACGTTGGTAATTTAGTTGCATCATATTTGGAAATTTGGATATTTTGCTACAATGACAACTGAAACATCGAATTGACCAAAATAACCAAATCATAAAACGGGAAAAAAATCTTTTAAAAATATAAAAATTTGAAACAGAATAGCCATTATGGATACCTAGTGGAACACACACAGGTATACATTTTTACCCAAATCATAATTTTCAATATGGGTAGCATAGAGCCAATGGGTGGTGCTGGGGGAGGAAACATCGTGCCCCCGCGCTTTACCGTGTGGCGTTCCGCAGGGATCGATCTTGTCTCCGTTGTTGTTTAATATCTATATGCAACCCTTGGGGGAGGTCGTGAGAGGGTTCGGGGTGCGATGTCACCAGTATGCTGACGACACTCAGCTGTACCTTTCCTTTTCTACTGACCCAGACCCTGCTATCTCGTTGCTATCCCAATGTTTGGAGGCCGTGGCGGATTGGATGCGGCTGAGCAGACTGAAACTCAACCCAGATAAGACGGAGGTGATGGTGGTGGGGAGGGCGAAGGGGGTGGTGGCCCCCCTAGTTGGGGGGGTTTGCCCTCCTGTAGCTCAGCAGGTCCGGAGTCTGGGGGTCATATTGGACGCAGACCTGCG
>QEPC01002388.1:16694863-16712463 GCA_003113815.1 Sphenodon punctatus | reverse complement strand
TTGCCAATGCTGCCTCTGGGCAATCCAAAGTCTGCTCCTGCTGCGCCAATGCTGCCTCTGGGCAAACCAATGTCTGCTCCTGGTGTGCCAATGTTGCCAATGCTGCCTCTGGGCAATCCAAAGTCTGCTCCTGCTGCGCCAATGCTGCCTCTGGGCAAACCAATGTCTGCTCCTGGTGTGCCAATGTTGCCAATGCTGCCTCTGGGCAATCCAAAGTCTGCTCCTGCTGTGCCAATGCTGCCAATGCTGCCTCTGGGTAATCCAATGTCTGGTCCTACTGTGCCAATACTGCCTCTGAGCAATCCAAAGTCTGCTCCTGTTGTGCCAATGTTGCCAATGCTGCCTCTGGGCAATGCAAAGTCTGCTCCTGCTGTGCCAATGCTGCCAATGCTCCCTCTGGGCAATCAAAAGTCTGCTTCTGCTATGCCAAAGTTGCCAATGCTGCCTCTGGGAAATCCAAAGTCTGCTCCTGCTGTGCCAATGCTGCCTCTAGGCAATCCAAAGTCTGCTCCTGCTGTGCCAATGCTGCCTCTGGGCAATCCAATGTCTGCTCCTGCTGTGTCAATGCTGCCAATGCTGTGCCACTGCATCCAGAAGCTGCCACTCTAGTCCCAGAACCCACTGTCAGGGTTCTGGGGGCATCATTCTGCTCACAGGGAGCTGTCATTCCAGCACATCAAGAAGCACAGCCATTCCAGCCCCAGGACCCACCATCAGGGTTCTGGGGCCTTCATTCTGCTATTCACAGGGACCCATCATTCCACCTGTCTGCAAGTGTCCCCAACCCCCACCCATGCCAGCCAGCCTGCAGTGCCCAGCCAAGCAGGGGTGCCCAGCACCGAGCCCTGGCCAGGCCTCTGCCACTCCCCCGCACATGCCATCCAGCCTGCAATGCCCGGCGAAGCAGGGGTGCCCGGCACTGAGCCCTGGCTGGGCCTCTGTCACTCCCCCACCCATGCCACACAGCCTGTAAGCAAGCCCTCTTGGCTGTTTCCTCCCCTGACTCACTGATGATGCTGGATACCTCCTCTAAAATAGCTGTCTGTGTCCAGTAGGAGCAGAGCCGGCTGTCTCTGGACCATGCTGTGAATAAGGACCCTCCACGTGGGAGCCGGACATCTGCTGCTCCCCCACCCATGCCAGCCAGCCTGCACAGCCCGGCTAAGCAGGGGTGCCCAGCACCAAGCCCTGGCTGGGCCTCTGCCACTCCCCCACCCATGCCAGACAACCTGCAATGCTTGTCCAAGCAGGGGTGCCCAGCACTCAGCCCTGGACGGGCCTCTGCCGCTGCTGGTGGTACTGAACATCAGCCATTTGCTCCTCACTCTTGTAGATGGGCATCGCTCGGATGAGTGCGCTGGCGGGCGGGGGCTGGGTGTCCATGAGATTAGTTGAGTATGACGCTGGCTGGGTCTCTGCCACTGCTCCACTGATGCCAGCCAGCCTGCAATGCCCAGCCAAGGATGGGTGCCAAGCAGTCACCAAGCCTCAAACCATCCTGGCCTCTGCTGCTGCTGCTGCCGCCACTGGGTCTCAGCCAGCCAGCCAGCCCTGGTGCCATGGGCACCCCCTGGGGCCAAGCGCTGAGCCTGCCTGCCTGCCCGGGGTGCCAAGCGTCAAGCCTTTCCAGTGTCTGCTGCTCCTGCTGTGTCTGAGATGGCCTGCCATGCTGCCACGGGCACCCCTGGGTGTCCCTGGAGCACCACAAGCCCCGCGGCAGCTCCGAACTGCGCTGAACCGAACTCAGTTTCTGAACCAAATGACCAAACCCAAACTCAGTTTTCAAACCAAACAACAGAATGGCTGCACATCCAAACCCTATTCTGTTCACGCATCCCTACAAATAAGGGAGCCTACAGTGGTCTTTAGTTGCCTTATCCAAAGAAGTGATGGGGAAAATCTCATAAGGTCAGACTAGACAAAACTCTGCAGAGTCTCTGTAGCCAGGTTACCACCCAAAACCTGTAGGGGGAATTAACTGAGGGAGTCGCTATATGAAATATTCACAATTCCTTCTCCTAAATAACAGTCTAATCAGTTTATCCCCTTGTTGGCTGGGGGGATGGTCCTAGAATAAGTAATTCAGGTTTAACACAACCCACTGAATCACCAAGATGGTCTTCAGCAATCCTACCCCGGTTGGGTCTGGATATCCCAATGAAGACCTGGCCTCCAACCACCCCTTACAGCCGACCTTCACCACCCAAGCTCTTCTGGCTAGCCCTCTCAACTGGATCCAAATCCCTGAGACATATAGTTGTGGACATATATGATGATAAATCCCACCTGGGAATGGCAATGCTGTCTGCTCAGCCTTCTTGTTGTTCTCCCACGTGAGGCTTACCTGCTTAGGCTCATGATCCAGCTAGCCCCAGCAGTTTGGCTCCATTCCAAGGAGCTCTCCTCTAGGCTCCTCATCCTACAGCCACCCCATTCTAACTGAGAGTCCTTGCTTAAATACCCAGAGTTCCATAGGGCCCTTTCTGCTTGACTGGCTGAGAACTTTATCCTTAACCATAGCTGGCACTTGTTCCACTTAGCGCCTGTGCATAGTCTGATCCTTAATGATTATGTTCATCTGCACTTTTTTGCTGGTGCTAACTTGACCCTGCTCTGTGTCCCTGTTGCCTTCTTTACAAAGGCCTCCTGAACAATCCCACTCAAGTGTGAATGACAGTGCATTGTGCTTTCATGAAATGTCTTGTTGGTTCTATGTTTACCATCTATTTCTGCATGCATTATTATTTATATAGCAATTTCAATGTTCAAAGTGCTTTACAATCCGTATCTAGTTCACCCTCAAAACAACCCTGTCAGGTAAGTCATTATTATTTCCATTTTACAGAGAGGGAGTTGATGCTGGCCGATGGTGACCCAATGCATGAATGGCTAAGACTGGATTCCCTGACTCAGGACACTGACACCTTAGCTACTAGGCTAAACTGTCTGTCTGTAGTAAACTGTATTTAATACACTTGCTACTTCTTAACCACATGACTATGTAGTGCTAGTCAGAAGGAGATCAGTAGAAGTCACATTTTAAAATACACGTTTCCATTTTTCATTCATATTTTCGCAAAAGTTGTCTAACCTGCTTTCCCACCAAGCAGTAAATGAGTATATTAGTCACCGTCCAGTGCTCCTAGGAATGAGTCTTGACACCTTCTCTAGATAATAAATGTGTACTACTACTTATCATTTCTATAGCACCACACTAGGTGTACACACTGTAGCACCTCGCTGTGGTTGTAAACAAATCAGATTATCGTCTACAATGGGCAAAAGGTCTCTTTTTCTACATGCATAGACTAAAAAGTCATTCCAATAAAAGTCTTCCAACCAGCCTTCAGTTTCAGCCTTGCACTAACAGTCTGATTCTCAGCTCTCTCAACCAGTGTAAGCCCTGTTCAAGTCAATGGGTATTGCATTGGCAGAACCCTTTGAAAATCGGGCTATTAGATAACACCTTTCATCCATGCTGCTCAAAGAGTTACATTAATAATAGGTAAGTCTCATGCTTATGTGTTGTGCCCAAGGTCCCAAAGCAAATCAGAGACAGCACTGAAAATTGGACCAAAGACACTTGACTTCCCATTCTACTAGCTTACCGATAAATGAAAACCAAATAATAAATGAAAGATAAGGAACAAAGACATGTCCCCCGCTGTTAATGCACATGTAGAAAGCTACAATGGAGTTGGTTGAAACTTGAGTCTTTTCCCTCTGGAGAGAATTGTCAAAAACAGAGTTAATATTTACAAGCTCTCAAAATGGAACTATTATTTTTCCTCCAAAACTTCCACTTTTTTTCACAACATGGAAAGTTGCTGGTCCTTGAAAATGAATAATTGAACATCTGCGGTAGTGAAAATGTGGTTCCCCCACCCTTTCTAGGCACTCTTTAGTGGTCAACACCAAAATAGAGTTGTCATTGTTTTCCCCCAGCCATAGTGTATTGGCAAGCCAAACATTCTCACAGATTGACCCTGCCAGGGAGGGGAGGCTGGAAGCAATGTGAGGCCAGTTGCCCTGCCCCCATGCTGCGGCCGGCACCCTGCTCCCTGCCATGACGGGCAGCCATGACTGTCAATAATGGGTAGTCATGGTGGCTGCCATGGCAACCCCTACACCAGGGCTGTGATGGTGGTGCAAATGCACACACTCACTCACTATGCCCTGTTATGGTCCAGTTGGCTGGTCCCCCTCAGCCCAAACTATGGGCCCGGTTCCTTCTGGGACCACAATCCTGGGCAGTCGCCTATCCAGTTGGGGACTGTAGTAGCCACAGATCTGGCGGCCCACTAACAGACATACATGTTAGGCTCTGGTCCAGGTGGACCATAGGAAGCCATAGCGGGTCATCCATAGTCAGGCTTCCAGAAAATTCTAATCCTAAATCACCATTGGAGAACCTTTACCCACCACTTAAAAAATCTGGAAAAGTCCCAGAGGGCAGATAGGAGCTGAGGGGTGGAATGCTTAAAGGAAGTACTCAGAATGGGGGGAAGAACGGGGAAGGTCTAGAACAGGGATGGGGATTTTTTTCTGTCCTAGGGGCCACATTGACAATTAGTACAAGCTCCAAGGACCACATAGAGGTTGGGGTGAGGGTGCTTAATGGGTGTGTAGCAGGGATCAGTCCAGGGGGGCTTGATAGGAGTGTGGCAGGGCCAACCCCAGAGTTGGGGAAGAGCCTGTGGGGTTAACAGGCTCAGAAACCCCTAAGACAGAGTGGGCAGCGTTGGTGGCCCTTTAAGGCTGTGAGGAGTTTAGGCCTGGCCACGCCCACTCTGCCTATATAAGAGAAGGGCTGAGTGATGGCAACTCAGTCTCTGCCAGGGAGCCTCTAACCTGGGGAAGGCTTGACCAGGGCCTGGGGATCGAAGGCCTGGCTGTTTGGACTTTGGGGGGTTGTTGGTGCCTTGCTCCTGAGGTCTGGAGAGCCCAACCTGGCACTGTAGGGTGCAGGCGGACGAACCGGCAGACCAGGTACACAGGGAAGTGTCCAATAAAGACACTGAGACTTGAAAGACCCTCTGGACTGTGAGTGTTGTGTCCAAAGAGGGTACCCCTGCCTGGAAGGAGTGGGTTCAGCCGTTGCTAGCGGCTGACACGGCGTAGCAGGGGGTGGGCTAATTCCCCGGAGTGACACCCCAGTGCCCCCGTGTGGCCCTGGGGGACACACCCCCTGCTACAGGGTATATTCAAGAAAAGGAGGGTCCAGATCATGGATCTGTCCCTTACCCTTGTGAGCCGGTCCTCCTCTCTGCTCCATTATTCGGAGCTCAGTTTTTCAGTGCTTGAGAGTAGAGATTGGACCCAGGGGTCAGTTCCAGGCACTGGAAAGGGGCCACATGAAAACTTGCAGAGGGATGCATTTGGCCCCTGGGCCTGAGGTTCCCCACCCCTGGTCTAGAACATGGATCGGTGCCGTGGGCCTATCCCCAATCTTGGAATGCATGGCCCCATCTCCGCTCCCTTCCCCTGAGCTCACTCATTCGGTGCTTGAGGGTAGAGACTGGATCCGTGAGCCAAATCCCAGCACTGGAAAGGGTCCAAATAAAAAGCAGACGGATTTGGACTATGGTCTGCTGGCTCCCTGCCCCTGTCTTATACCGTCATTTACACCATTACCAAGAATGAGTGCTGAATGGTAGCCTCTTTAAGAGAGCTGATATGGATATCCCATTTAGTACCTGCAGTTAATACCCACAATTTTGGGTACCATGTTGGGTCCTCGGTGGGCAACCTGAGTGCCAATCAGTTACCTTATTACCAATTATGACATCTTCATCCAGTGCCCTCTGCTCTTCCCAGTATTTACCGTTGCTGATTTACCAGTTTTGCATTGATAAATTGGGATGGAAAGTCAGATAAATGGAAAGAAAACTAAAAAAGGTGGAACTGGAAGTCGGGACATTGGGTACCTGTATCAGGCACTCATTGGGTACCCATTAGTATCCCAAAATTTAGGGACTGATTTGAGTACCGGAAATTCAACAGGGCTACCTGTTTTTGCGGGTACTCATTTCATCTTGGTGCAAATAATGTGAGAGAGTCCGAGCGAATGGAGCATCAGTAGCTATGATTTTATCCGGAAACCGCATCCGATTATAGAAACCAATGTTCTGGCATGCCAACAGCAGAGCTCCCCAGAAAGCTGTCTATCTCACGCCTTATAGATATCGATTTGCAGGAAATAGTCAATGGTGAAAAATTCCATCCTTCGCTAATAAGGGAAAATAGCATTGAGATACTTGGCATTCACATTGCTAGCGATTTGTTTTCGTTTGGATCAGAGGGCTGCGTCTTTGGCAGCAATATGATGGACGGAAGGGGGGAATGCAGCTCACGCAGATGTTAGGTGAGTCAAAGGAAAATCTTTTTAAAGAGTTATTTCATTGACGCTATAGGTAAAAGGAAATATGATTTCAGTATTTCATTAGTATTACAGAGCTGTTTAACAGAGGGGGACAAGTTGCCTGGTGAGTCTGTAGGCGCTCTGTTACTGGAGGTTTTTAAAAAGAGTCTGGAGTGCTATCTGTCCGGGATGCTATCGTTGTAGTACAAACAGGTTTGGACTACAACAATAGCATCCCCAACAGATATCTGGATTACACTAGATGACCCTCAAGTTCCCTTACAGCTCTGACTTTCTATAATGTGCAATGGAATGTCAACAGTCAAAAGCCTATGAGAAATAAGACGTGCCATACTGGGTCAGACCAATAGTCCACCTAGGTCACCAGAATCCTGTCTACGACTGTGACCAATTTTGGTTGCTTCAGAGAAGTGCACAATAGACCATAATCATAAGACCCCCTTCCTTCATCCCCCCCACCCTCCCGTCTCCCAGATTGTAAGCCCTAGGGCAAGGACCGTGTCTATTCCATTACTTTGTAAAGTGCCAGGTACATTGCTTGTGCTATATAAATGCTTGCTAATAATTATAATAATAATAATTAATAATAGAGTGATCTATTTCCTGCTATTCACTTCCCACCCCGGCAGTCAGATGCCTAAGAATCCGAGGTCAATAAAGCACATCAAGGATTGGAAAAGGGTAGTAAAAACAATATGGTGTAGCAACAATTCAATTATATCCGAGGCCCACTTTTCGTGGCATTGGTCAGGCCACAGCTGGAGTTCTGCATTGATTCTTGGTCTCCATGCTTCAAGAAAGACACTGGCAAGCTGGAGAGATTTCAGAGTACAGCATCAAAGATGATAACGGGATGGAAATACAAGGTCTATGAAGACAGCCTGAAAGAACTGGGCATGATTAGCCTAGAGAAGAGAAGGTGGAGCGGAAACATGGTAACAGTTTTCAAATAGGTAGATAAGTGTGAGAGAGGGGGTGCAGTAATGGCAGCTGACACTAGGGGGCATGTCACAGAACTGCATGATAATGGCATTACTAAGGGGAGTACGTCATCACTAGGCATAGGGAACAGCAGAGGGCACTGGCTGATGATGTCATCATTTAGATTGAATGGTACCAGGTGGGACTCTATCAGGGCTCCAGCTCAAAGCACCAGAGTGGCTGAGGAAAGGATAGGAGCTGATCTAAACCCCAAGGGAACTGTAACATATCACACAGGCCCAATAGCCATCCATCTTGGGCAAGGGAACCCAACACAGGGACACTGGTATAGAGGCATACTGCAAGAGAATTTAAGCCCTCTTGAGCAGGGCTTGAGGCAAAGGAAAGATCTCTGAAGCCTCTCCCTGAGGATTGTGCACGGGACACGGGTGGGATAGGGGACCCATCCTTGTAACGCCAGACCACAACCCCTATAGTAAAAACCACTTCATTGTGGTAATCCCTGGCAGAGGCAAGGGGGTAAAGTTTGAGGTTTGTCACAGGCCATTATCAGTAGGGGTCTGCGAACACCCAGGGGTTTGGCCCCCCCAAAACCATTTGGGATTTGGCTGTTCGGCCTGAACCTGTTTGGGGGGACCAAACCCATTCAGGTAGGGGGGAACCTGGTTTCCCCTCCCTCCAGGTTGTGCCGGTGGAAGGGGCGCCGGAGCTCACCTCACCCCCCCTGCGCAGCCTACTACGTTTTTTGTTAAACCCCCAACCCAGGGATCGCCCTACCTGGTGGCGCCGGGGCTCCAGCCCCGGGTTCCACGATGGCGGCAGGTCCAGCTCCGGTGGTGCTGTGGAGCGCTTCAGGCCTCTACTAGGCCTTCTGGGTCAGGTAACTGGGTCAGGTGACCCAGAAGGCCTAGTAGAGGCCTGAAGTGCTCTACAGCACCGCCAGAGCTGGCCCCGCTGCCACCACCAGACCCAGGGCCAGAGCCTGACCTACCTGGTGGTGCTAGGGCTCTGACCCTGGGTCCAGCGGCGGCAGTGGGGCCAACTCCGGCAACACTGGGGAGCGCCGGCCTGAAGCGCTCCGAAGCACCGCCAGAGCTGGACCGGCCACAGTTGCGGGACCCAGGGCCAGACCCCCGGCGCCACCAGGTAGGGTGATCCCTGGGGTGTGGTGTTTTTTTTAAAAAAATAAATAAATAAATTAGTAGGCTGCATGGGGGGGGAGGTGAGCTCCAGCGCCCCTTCCACCTGCGCAGCCTAGAGGGAGGGGAAACCGGGTTCTCCCCTGGCCCCCGCCCCCCACCCGAGTGGGTTCAGAACCAGAACTTTGTTCAGTCGGTTCGGGCAGGGGACAGTTTGGGTTCGGGGGGGTTCGTGAACGGGCCAAACCCCCTGAGTTTGGGTCGAACCCCAAACCCACGAACCAATGTTCTGGCATGCCAACAGCAGAACTCCCCAAAAAGCTGTCTCTCTCACTCCTTATAGATAATTGACTTGCAGGAAATAGTCAGTGGTGAAAAATTCCATCCTTCACTTGATTAGGTAATGGAACAAGTTACCTTGTTCAGACCATTGCAGAGAAACTGGATGAATTCTTTGCTACGGTCTTCTCTGCAGTGGATGTTGGGGAGATACCCACGCCAGAACTGTTCTTTGAATCAGAAAAGCTGTCACAGATCAACTTCACTCTTGAAGAGGTTCTACAGCAAATTGACTAGTAACATATCACCAGGACCAACTGGGATACACCACAGAGTTCTGAAGGAAATCAAATACGAAATTGCAGACTTACTATAATATGTAACCTGTCGCTAAAATCTGCCACTGTACCTGAGGACTGGAGGGTAGTGTAACACTGATATTTAAAAAGGGCTCCAGAGGTGATTCTAGAAACCACAGACTGGTGAGCCTGTCATCTGTGCTGGGCAAAATGGTAGAAACTATCTTTGGGTGTTTTTACACACACATTTCTCCTGCATATTTGCTGTTACATCTTGAACTTTCTGTGTGTCTAAATCACTCACCCAGATCTTAAACATCTGGCTCTTTGAACTTCTGCATAGAACTCCCAGAACATTTGTGTGTAATGTTCTGGGCCTTCTCAATGGCCACCCCTGCTTTCCCCTTTCTCCCCTTATCTCTATCAAAAACTCTGCTGCCAGGGTCATCCACCTCGCTCGTCGCTTCGACCACGTGCAGCCCCTCCTCTCCTCTCTTCACTGGCTCCCCCTTCCTGAACAAATCCTGCACAAGCTCCTAGTCTTCACCTATAAAGCTTTTCACAACCTTGCTCCCCCACCTCTCTGCACTAATTTCCCTCCGTACTCCAATCCGTGAACTCCACTCCTCCTCTGTCCCCTCTCTCGCCCTTCCACGCCTCCCCTGCTCCCCTAACCGCCTTTGTCCCTTCTCCCTAGCTGCCCCCCATGCCTGGAACTCCCTCCCTGCCCATGTCCGCCTCACCCCCTCCACATCTTCAAATCCCTCCTTAAGACCCACCTCTTCTGCTTTGCCCTCCCCTAACTCTTGCTCCCCTCACCAGGGGTGGAATGGGAACTCAAAGTGGCCCGGGAAAATATAGTCTTAGTGGCCCTGTGCCAGTGGCAAAGCCACCGGCATGCCGGAAACGGGCCAAGGGGGCGTGGCTTGGGGCGGGCAGAGTGCACCAGCTTTGGGGCCTATCAGAGCTGAGTCCCCAGACTCAGAACCTCAGCAGCCTGGCAGGGGTGAGTGGGATGTTATGGGGGGCTGACAGGGGGGAGACTGCCACTGGTGGGGGTACTGGCCCTCATTTCAGTGCTCTGGCTCCCCAAATCACTCCGTTTCAGTGCTCAGTGTCCCCCTGTATAAACTTTATGTATACAATACTGGGTTCTTGTAGCCGGTGTGGGCTTGCCAGGAGTAAGTGCTCACAGGATCCACACCATATCAGTCAGTCACTCTTGGGAATTAGCATAATCTGTATTTATTTAAATAACATAGTCTCTACTGTAGGTCAGGCATCAGATCTCTGACCCTTCACAGAAGGCACACTTGCCATAGACCTAGCCAGGTATCACTCCTCTGGCTGGCTTACAAACACTCAAACAAGACTCTCTCGTCTGGTCCTTGGGCTTCCAGTCAGGCTTCTCCTCCAGGCTTCTCAACAGGCTCCTCAGCTCTCCAGCGTGTGTAGGTCTTGCTTCTTCAGCATCCAGACAGCTTCTCAACAGGCCTTCCACTTTCCCACAGAGATGTGCTCATGTCCACTACTAAGTGCCTACTAAGTTTCACTTCCTGCTTCCCCTTGCTTTATACCCAAGAGTGGGCGGAGCTTCAGCCTCACTCCAGCTTTCTTAAAGTTGCAGCAGCCCTTTACATGCTGCTCCCTGCCACAGTTCTAAATTAGGAATTACCACTCAGGAAAAGGACCTTGGAATCGTTGTGGACAATACATTGAAGTCCTCAGCTCAGTGTGTGGCGACCGTCAAAAAAGCAAGCAGAATGTTAGGAATTATTTGTAAAGGGATAGAGAATAAAACTGAACATATCATAATGCCACTACATAAATCTATGGTGTGACCCCCGCACCTTGAATCTGGTCACCCCACCTCAAAAAAGATATAATAGAAATAGAAAAGGTAAAGAGAAGAGCAACAAGGTGTATGGAATGGCTTCCATGTGAAGAAAGACTTGATAGGTTGGGGTTCCTCAGCTTGGAGGAGAGACAACTGAGAGGGACTGATAGAACTTTATAAAAACTTGAGTGGAGTGGAACGAGTAAATAGGGAGCAGTTATTTACCTTCTAAAATAGTACTAGAACTAGAGGACACTCCATGAAACTAACTGGTGGCAGATTTAAAACAAATAAAAGGAAGTATTTTTTCACTCAATGTAAAATTGTAGAATTTGTTCCCAGAGGAGGTTGTCAGGGCCAGTAATATAGCTGTGTTTAAGAAAGGGTTGGACAAGCTTCTGGAGGATAGGTCCATTAGCAGCTATTAGCCAGGTATGTTCGGGGAATGTAACCTCTTACTGTTGAGAGCTGGGAGTGAATGGGTTGCCCCATTGTGACCTGTTGGGTACTTCTTTCAAGCAACCCAGATTGGCAACTGTCAGAGACAGGATGCTGGGCTTGATGGACTATTGGTCTGACCCAGTATGGCACTTCTTATGTCCTTACCTAGAGAAGGAGTGGAGTCCCAAACTTCGGAAACAGTAAACAACAGGAAAGATAAACATGTCAGAGATGGCTTAGGTATAATTGATCCTGCTTCAGGACAGGGGTGAACTAGATGACCTTTAAAGGAATCCTAGAATTCTATGATTGTAGCAAGCTGCAAACACTCTCTTTGCACAAGTGAGTGCGACCAGGCAGTTTGAGCCGGAAGTAGAGCTGAAACGAGCACTCACAAAAACAGGAATATCTGTCGAATTTCTGGTACCCAAATCAATTCAAAAATGTCTGTTACAAACCGGTACACGATTTCGACCTGATTTTGGTATCTGATGTCTTAGAATGTCAACGTACAATCCTGATTTTTCAAGTTTCAGTCCCAATCTTTTGGTTTTCTGTCCCGATTTACCAACTGGTAACCATAAAAACAAAAAAAAATCAGTTCTGGAAATCACTGGTTTTTCCAGTATCTAGGTAGCCAATCAGTAATTGGGTAGCCCATTGAATACCTGACACAGTACTTGAAAATGTGGATATTACCCACAAGTACCAAATCGTGAGCCGTCCCAAGCTGCCAGAGGCAGGAGGGGGTGGCATAAAAAGTACAGTAATAAATAAATATAAATAAATAAATTAGGTATCCATTTAATCTCTAGCAGAAAGCTCGGAATCAAGACTCTTGGAGCACTTAATTTTCGTCTCGGCTACTTAGCGCATGTGTGACGGGGTAATTCACTTCACATCTCCATACCTTTCTTGCCTCTCCAGAGTATAGTGAGGCTTCATTAACGAGCATTTGTGAAATGCTCAGGGAAGTTTGGGAGAATTATTATCATTTAATAGCAGGAACTGGCAGCTCCTTTGGTCTTCTGGGCAAGAAGATTGACTAGAATATTCTTAGCAAGTTTCTCCTCCCCCCCAAAAGCTGAGGAAGACATTTGCCTGAAAGGAAACATTTTCCCACCCCAAAAGAAAATTCCTTCTTTGCCAACTGTTCATGTCCTCATTACCGCGTTTAATTAAACACCACTAGACTTTGAAATGCACTCCTACAGTAGCTCATCAGAGTGCAGTAAAACGTATGGCGAATTGATGGAAGAACGAACATGGCTATTTCGAGGAGAAGACAACAGAATCGTTTTTAATTTCTCTCTCTGTGTGCGGCCATTGCCACCGCCGTTTGGCCCTCAAAGCACATGTCCCCAAAGCAGAATGTAAAGTGGAGTTAGAAAAAAGACATCAGAAGGTCAGGGAGAAATCGGCATGGGCTGAGAAAACTCAGGAGCAGAGAAGAGGCAAGAGTGATTTAATCCACAGAAACATCACCCACTTTCTGCCTCTTTGTTCAGCCAGAGTGGTGTAATAGGGACTTAGTGTTGGCATATTCCAGATATTTGCATCTGCCAGAACCTGGCTCCTGAACCCTTGCTCCTCGGTCTCCTTGAGTGGTGGCTGTACCTTCAAATTCTACTGCTTCATCTTGCCTCAGGCTCAGCCACCACTACCCCATCCTTGTTTGGCTTGTCACCCCCCTCTCTCTGTCCCAGCCCTCATCATGCCTCCCAGCTTCCTGGTTGACTGTCAACCAACATATAAAGCTTGCTAGCAGCAACAGGAAACTGGGAGGATCACCTGATCTGTTCTTGTCTGGTTTCACATCCTGTTCCTGTCTGATCTGTTCCCCTTCCCTGTTCCAATGTCTGCTCTTCCTCGTGTTCTGTGTCCTACATCTGATCTGCTCTGACCCCCTGACCCCCGCCCCGCTCTGAGCCTTCTACTCCTGCTCCAATTGCCCGCTGTAGACTAGAGCTGCAACCGGGTACCTGGCCAGTCAAACACCCCATTAAATTTGGGGTGCTTGACTCATGTTGGGGCACTAACTGGTACCCGAACATGCCCCAACAGACTCCCCAACTGCTGCTCCTCTGGTGCAGACTCCTGACTTCTCCCTGCTTCACCCCCCCCCATTAATTTAATTGCTGGGGCTGAGCCCTGGCAAGCACCCCCCACTAGAGCTGAAATGGGTAGCTAATTTGCTACCCAGGAGTAATACTTTGAGTACCACATCGGGTACTCAACGGATTGCTCGATTACCAATTGGGTACCTAAATACTTGAAAGATTGGTCATTTCCCACACCAGTTTTTCAATTTTTTTCCAAATACTGATCAATATATCAGTATGAGAAACTGAAAAATTGGTACAGAAAAAAAAAATTGGCATCGGAAGTTGAAAAATCAGGACCAAGTTTCAACTTTCCAGGACAGAAAACCACAAAAATGGTATTGGAAGTCTAAACTCTGTATGGAAGTAAAAAATTCCATACTGGAAGTCGCCATTCCGGGACATCGGGTACCTGAATTGGGTCAAAAATGGGTACTGATTGGTACCTAATGTTGTTGGGTCGAAACAAGGACTGGAAATTCATTGGGTATCCCTGTTTTTGAGGGTACTTTTGCAGCTCTTTCCCCCCCACACCCTCACGCAAAAATTAATCCCTGCATTTGCTGAGTCTGCCCATGTCCCGGAGAAATGGCCCTGACAGTATCTCCTTATTTCATCAAACATTAATATTCACTTCACTTTCCCCCTCCCCCCCAAAAAAATTTCCAGACATCTTCAGGGATCATCAAAGTATGATTGACGTCAGTTAGATCAGAGGTTCCCAGACTGCAGGTTTGGACTAATTCTGAAATGGGAAGTAGGTTTTTTTTTTACAAGTATTTTCCAGGTAGTCCTTCCAGTACCTGAACAATATCTGTGACCAAAAATGGGTACTCACATATCCAATTTGGGGACATATTCCATGTTGTGTTTGAGGGGGATTTCTAGTTTTCTGACTTGGTTATTTGGGGTAAAAACAAACATGACTGTGCTGTGGCAGCAGCCCGGCTCAGGTCGTGAAGCTGCCATGGACATGGTCCGGACCAGGTCGGCCTGTGGAACAAACATTTACGTGGCCGGGGTCCGGGGGGAGCAGAGAGAAGCACGAACATGCATTCACCCCGGCCCCACATTGCATCCAGTGCCCAGCGCCCACCATGATGAGCAGCCAGGGTGGCCTATGGAGTCACCATGGTAGCCGGCCATGCCGGATCCAGTCCGGACTGGAAAGAACAGACGTGCTAACACACTCTGGACTGCTTTGTCTCTATCAGGCTAGTAGCCAACATGCCTGGAGTCAGTCTGGGTGAACATCTGGTGGCCTGACAACAAATGTGTCAGTGGCCCGTGGGTCAAAGCAGGTTACTGTCACGTTTGTTTTTACCTTTTGTCTTTTTCCATTCTTTTAGTTGCATCATTTTTGGTAAATTGTGCATATGCAACTGGAGGTGACCTATTCTCTACCCGTGGGTAATACCCGTTTTTTTGAGTACCAGCTCATGTGTCCAACAGGCTACCCAATTATCGCTCGGGTACCCAGATACCTGAAAAATAAAGCCCAATCCCCCTTCTCCCCAGGAGGAGAGCAAGAAGCGAAAGAATGTGGTCAGCAGTGAGTGCCGCTGCTCAAATGTGGGGGCGGGGGCAGCAGCTCCTTTGTGCTGCTACTGCCATAATTAGGCTCCGCCCTGCCACCTCCCTGCCCTCTGGGAGTGGGGAGCCCAAGTGACCTTATAATTTAGGGGGGGGCTATTCCTGCCCCCCACAATTTGTGAGGGATGTGTCCCCCATACCTCCACAATAATTATGCCCATAGTAACCAGCCAAATTAGGTGCTGTCAACTAAGGCTGACCTTAGAATTTGCAGGGCCCAGGACAAAGATAAAACGTGGAACCCCCAGTGGCTGCTCTCAGTGGCCTCGGTCCCACAGGGGCACCCTTCACGGGACACTAGAGGTGGTCATGTTTGGTGTCCTGGTGAAAATGGAGACAATTACAGGGCCCCAGTAGAGAAAAGAATGGGGCCCAGGGTGATCCTCCCAGGTCTCTCAGTGGTAAGGCGGGGCCAGGCCTGCTTTCAACAGGCATTGAGACAACAAGACAAACAAACTCTCCCATTGACTTTGCCAGAGAGTTTGACACATTTCAGTTTCCAAGCGAGTTTCAGAGTTAAGGAAGCCCCTGGTAATTACATCCCCAGTTTTCCATGCCACGCAGCAAAAACTTAAAGAAACTTGAAACTTAAAGACAAGGATCTCATATCCCCCCGCTTTTTCCCCCTCTAAAAATCTTTTGGGTCAATAGAAAAAAAAAATCCCTTTTTTAAAAAAAAATAAAATTCTGATTCAACACAACCTCTTTTATCCATTTTTATGGCTATTGTTTATCAGCTCAAGTGCAGTTTTACGAGGCTGGATACAATATGAAGGCACTTGATGTATTTTATAGAACAAGCCATTATTGACATTCCAATATATTAACCACTGAGGGAGAAATGCATATTGATGACTGCAGAGGTGCTCTTTGAAAGGAAAGGCATAAGAAACCATTTAAGTTTTTATTAGTTATTTTCGGGACGTTGGATTTCCCGACTAGAACAATGATACATGGAAAACATGGTTCTGCCTTTGCTGTTTCTCTGTTGGTCCCTTTACTAAAACAGTACAACCGTGTGCTGACTAGATTTGAAATGAATATCTGCAGCCAATACGATATCGAAAATGTTGGGGTCCAGTGATGTGGACAAAAACTACCATTCATTCCCACTTCATTTGGTATCCATTTCCATGAATCTAGTTTTGTTATTTCATTTATTTCAGTATTTCAGTTGTTTCGTGTCGGCCATTTTGACTATTTTGTTCCAGCACTATTAGTGCAATTGTGTGTGACCAATGATTGAAAGGAGGTCGCTGAAATACTGAAATGGCTGTACCAAAATAAATTGTCAGGCACTAGGGGTCTATAATGCAGGCTCCTGAGGAGACTGAGTAAGTTTGAGGCCAAACAAGGAACAACATCCCTGAGGTGCATTTCAGTCGCTCAGGCTACTACACCTGGAGGGGGTCAGGTGAGCAGGAGGTAGCTGCTGATTGGCTCTTCTTCTGTACTTATTTCCTCTTCCTGCCAAACCTCTATTGTCTGAGCTTCAGACTGCTGTAGCCGGCCTGCATCCATTCCTTAGGGCTCCTGTCCAGCCCACATGCCCATCCTCTCTTCTTTCTCCTTCCTTTCAGCCTCCCAGGCCGGCCTGCCTGCCTACACAGCAAACGTTCCTTCCTGGTTCCGGAACTTACCCTGCTCTTTGTGGATGGATCTCCTGGCATTGATGCCTGGTCTGGACATTGGCTATGAGCCCGGTGACCCCCTTGGACCGTTGCCCAGTCACCCCTGCTCTGTAAATCCCAGGGCCCTGAACCTGGAAACTTGACAGAAATGAAGTAACAGAAATGGAGTACTCAAATAAAGCAGATCGGCAAATATCCATTTTGGCTGCAAATATTTTTCAGCCATTTGGATGACTATCTGAAAATGTGACTAATATTCACACATAACAAATCCCCTGTTTACTTCACCTCTAGCGCTGAATGGGATGCCGGGAGGGAAGAAAAAATGTACCTCAGTACTTTGAACCAAAATCAGCCTGTTTTCAAAATGCTCTGTGTTCAGTCATTTGCCAGAGGTCTCCGTCTATTGTCCAGAAAGGAGGATGTGATATGATAAGTCTCCGGCTAAATCTGTACATTGCCTTCCCTGAGGTTCTTGGATAGGGAAGGGTCTTAGGACGTGTCTGGAATAAAGACAGGAGATTACAATACATCTGCACTTCAGACTCTGCACTGGATTCCAAGCAATAGCTTTCCAGGTACAATATCAGGTGCTGGTTTTGACCTATAAAGCTCTAAAAGTCTTAGGCCCAGAATATCTGAAAGGCTGCCTCATTCTCTATGGGTGTTAACAGACGTCACTGTATGGCATCTGTCCCACCCTGGGGAGGAAAGGGCTTCCCCAGGCCAGGGAAGGATGATGGGGGGCAGGGAGTGACATGCAGCTGCTTGGCAGCATTCCCAACGTCGCTCTGGCCCCACTGCCATGACAAACAGCCATGGCTGCCTATTAGAGGCAGCCATGGCTCACCACTAGGGATGTGCGAACAGAACGGGGTTCAGATGTTCAGCCGTTAGGCCGTTCGGTCCGAAAACTTAGTTCAGGTTCGTGGGTTCAGTCCCACAGAGTTCGGAC
>QEPC01002388.1:16636055-16694111 GCA_003113815.1 Sphenodon punctatus | reverse complement strand
GGCCCCAGAACCCTGATGGTGGGTCCTGGGGCTGGAGTGGCTGGCTGTTTCTTGATGCGGTGGAATGACAGCTCCCCGTGAGTGGAATGACGCCCCCAGAACCCTGATGGTGGGTCCTGGGACTAGAGTGGCAGCTTCTGGATTAAGTCGAACGACAGCCCTCCCTGCCTGTAACATAGGCCCCAGAACCCTGATGGTGGGTCCTAGGGCTGGAGTGGCTGGCTGTTTCTTGATGCAGTGGAATGGCTGCTCCCTGTGAGCAGAATGACGGCCCCAGAACCCTGATGGTGGGTCTTGGGGCTGGAGTGGCAGCTCATGGATGACGTGGAATGATGGCTCCCCTTCACTGTAATGTAGACCCCAGAACCCTGATGGTGGGTCCTGGGGCTGGAGTGGCTGCTTCTTGATGTCGGGTATAACACCTAAATCTATCTAATCTAATCTAAATAAATGAAACTATGGAGGTTAATGTGTGGAAATGTGTGAAATAGGAGGAGGATGGCAATGGATTGGGAGGAACATAAACTGTTGGGAGAGGGAGAGTTCTGAAAACGCCTGCTGACCGGATCAGTGGTTAGCTCAGAATGATATGGATTTTGTTACTTGCTGCGCCCAACTTACCACAAGCCCCATTGGCTCTGTGCAGCCTAGCCCGTGGCCAATCACAGACTGCCAAGCCAGTGGTCTGAGGAAAAGAGGGATGGTGATTGGGCAGGCTGGCTGCTAGTCCAAGCCTCTCCACCTCTCCTCAGCTGACAACGCCCCCCTCCCTGGGCCTGCCAGCCAGGTTTTTCCTGCCCGAACGCACCCGAACTCATCCCAACGTGGCCAAACTGTTTGGGGGTTTGGCGTTCGGTTTGGACAGTCGGTTCGGCTGTCTGGACTGGCTGAGTTTGGGCCAAACCCCAAATATCAGAACCGCATTCGCACATCCCTACTCACCACCATGGCAACCTCCCTGATGTCATTAGGAGCCAGGCCAGGAACACACGTTCCCGCCCAGCTCGCCTGCTCTGCTCCGGGTGAGAGCCGGGCATGGACTATAGGTTCGGCTTGTATGGGACCCACATTTCCTGCCTGCTCCTACCCAGGCGGGGCAGGAACCAGGCCCACATCTGGCGGGCCACAAACAGATGGCCTGCCGTGATGCTGGCCCAGCTGGGCCGAACTTAATTCCATCATGGCACCAAGCGCGAACAGCTAAGGCCCACCATGAGGCTTTCTCAGTCATTACCCCACAGCTCTGGAACTCCATTCCCTTGGAAATTGACCAAAGTCCAAGCCTAAACATCGTCTGTGAGATCTTCCTATTTGGCAAGGCATTCAGTGGGTGGGATAGTCTTTAGGGATTGGTGTTTAAAGGCTTAGGGGATTATGTGTTGTAATCCAACCTGAGCCCTCAGGATAGGGCAGGCTAGAAGCAGAGACCCATGTTCTCTAAGTTTTCCCCACTGGCAACAATGGTTAAAATGCACACAACATGGGTCCCTGGCAAGAAGTCCAAATAAATTCATAGTATTAGAAAGTTATGGGGATGATGGATAGTGAATACAGTAACTGATAGATTCACGGTCTCTTTACTCACGGTGTTGCAGTAGAAAGCTGTTTTAAGTTTTTTGTTTGTTTGTTTTTTAAAGCCAGAAACCTCGGGTCCTTCTAATGACCGGAGACCATGGTAATCTAAATGTCAACAGTGACAAACAGCCTTGTGGGTCCATGGTCTACAACAGCTGTCAGGACACCAATAAATTGATTTCCACGGTCACCAGCTATTAATTGTGTGGGCGAGTGGCGTAATAAATAATTCAGGGCTGCGCATTATGAAAAGTGACCACTGTCTCTAATGGATTGACATTTTGTGACAGGAGGGAAAAAACAAACAAACCCTGGCCGCCATCGCACTGACCAGCTTTAAAAAAAAAGAGTAATATGTAAGGTGTGTAAATAGGTTTCTATGTTCATGTAGTAGAGCAGCAAAGAGCTTGGCATTTGGCTGGTACATTAGGGCATTTTTACATGAACCTGTTTTCTCCCGGACTTCCCAAGTCCAGGAGAAACAAACTCACGTGGAGAGAGGGGGGTGTTTAAGTCCGGGTCTTCAAGCATGCACTGGGTTGTCAGTGCCCATTGTTTCCAATGGTGCCCAGCTGATTTCCGGTAGTAGGGATGAACGTCTAACGCACACACACACACACACACATTTGTTTCTTCTGGACTTCAGAAGACATGGGGAAACAAGGCTCGTTTAAACACCCCTTGTAATCTATTTGAATAATGAAAAGATAAAATATAGGTAGTTTGCTACAATTCAGGAACACGTATCCATTTGTTTGGGGTTTCCAGTCAGCATTTTCAGAAGTGACAAATAAAGTGATGCCGAAAGGGTCGGAAAATAGCTGAAGAGTGCTGAAAAAGTGTCTCAAATTCACGAGCTGAAATACCAAAAACTGAAAATGAATGACAAGAATTTCAAACATGAAAAATTCCACAAATGTTCAGCGAGGTTCTTGAAAAGATGCTCACATCGCTTCAGGAATGGCCATTTTCCAATGAGCTCTAGGTCATATCATTTGTGGGTTGGGCCACTACTCCAACAGATATTTCATCTCCTGTCCACGACTCTGTTGCCATCTGCGGACACAGATTTATGTTTAAGTCTCAAAATGGCATAATGCAGACAAAAAGCTTGGGAACCATTGTTCTGTGGTGTGGATCTTGCTATGTGCTTTTGGACATGTTTAGTTATTAGTAATCTTAACAGTAATTTTGATTGTTAGTAGCTGTCTTTTTGTGGTTAAAGGGCATGAATAGGACATTAGAGTATGACAAGTTGTGAATTGTAATGAAAGTTCTATTAAAATTCTGCATGGCGACAGGGGCAAAAAAGTAGGTCATTGGTAAATTTTGCCCCAGTGACAGCATTAGGAAGAGTTTATAAATAAGTTTGAATTGTCTTAATTTGCATAGGCTTTGTGTTAGGATGCCCTTTTTACAAAATTTCTACTGCAAGGAGGGATGTATGAACCCTGTCTGTTTTTTAAAGGCCTTTTAAAATCATCCAAACATGATTTTTGATTGAGTTGGTATCCTGATGCTAACGGGACTATGTGCAGACTGTGATCCAGAACAGTCAATGCACCCTCCCCTCTTTCTTCTCCTTTAAAAAAACCTTCATACTACAAATCCTTTAAAACTGGACAATGAATCCTGTTACATTTACAGAAATCTGTTACTGAGAAATCTGTTACTACTTTGCAATAACAGAGGGAAATATACGTTGGGCTGTAAGTTGATTTGTTTTTGCAATACATTTGAAATCTTATGCCTCCATTTTAATCAAAGGCATTGCTCTTCAATGTATATAGACACACGCTTGGGTCCAAAATCAAAGATATTAATTAACTGGGTTGTAATGAACCAGACAAACTACAATCTGGAATGTTAATTTAAATAATACATTAAACAAATACAAATACATTAAAGCATTACATTTAATTAATATTTGTAACTATTCTGAGATACCTTTCAAATGGATACAGCGGGCTTGATTGGAGATGAAAAATGTATTAGCAAGCGGAGAAAGACGTTAGCTTTCCCTGCTCCTTTGCACCTGTATTTTGCTTCTTGTTGATTCAAGTTTTAGAGCTGAAATGATGAGCGTGTTTGTTACCCTCAGGTAATAGCCACATTTTCGAGTAGTCATTTGTGTGCCTGATCAGTACCCAAGTAGTGAGTCGGGCACCTGATTACTTGTGAGTATTGGGTATTTCTGTTATCGAGTTAGAACGGTAAGTCAATAGTGGAAATTGGAAAATCAATACTGGAAGCCGGTAGGAATCAGAAAATTGGTAACTTGGTAGTTTTGGGGGCACTAATCAGGTACTGATTAGTATCTGATGTTATTGGGTTGGGTTGAGTATCGCAATTCGGGTGGTATATCCATTTTTTAGGTTGAGTATCGCAATTCCGGCGGATATATACACTTTTGTGGGTACTTGTCTCACCTCTGTTTCAAGAGAGGTGAGATGGATTCTCTGGATCTTTTTGCTGTTTAACATTTTGGTGATTTGGACAGAAGGGTGGTTAGCATTATTGTCAAAATTGCCAGTGACATAAAAGGGATACAAACACTCCAGAGGATAGGATCCGAATTAAAAATAATCTTGATACACTGGAAAATTGGGCTAAAGAAGATAGGATGAAATTTTTAAAAAACATCCAATATAACTTAGGGTGTTTTCAGACATGATGCTAACCACACAAGACCACACTTGAACCACACTTGAACATTTCTTATGCATGTTGCAGGGCTGCATAGGGCACCAATACAGCCCTGCAACATGCATAAGAATTGTTCAAGTGTGGTGAAACTGGGGTTAGCGTCATGTCTGAAAACACCCTTTTTTTGCATAGGAGAGTATCACAGGTTGGCGGTCCAATCCCCACTTTACCGGGTTTGAGTGACACAGTTTCCCTTACGTGCAGTCCACTTGAATTAGTTTCTCTCTCTGACTAATTCAAGTCTGCCTCAGGGAAACTCCTTTGTCACTCAAGGGCCCGATCCTTCCCATTTACAGACTCTTTACTCTCTGGGTTCGTAAGAGCTTGAGGGCTCTTGTTGCTCACTTGTGTTCCAATGTTAGACACAGACACTTCTTCATAAAGATAAGAAGTAAGTTTATTGATTACATAAGCCTTGATACAGAGTGGTTACTAGAAATCAAAGGTAAATAAAACGAATTCCTGATCTATACTGGTTGAGTTCCTAAATCAGCATATTACCCTACAAAGGTCCATAAGTTCTGGTTCCTCTCATCCCTCAATATAAGCAACTGGGCACTGGCTTCATAGTTGGTAGAGAGCAAAATCAATGCCTCTCTGTTCATGGTTTCTCCAGCCTTGCTGCTGGCAGACTTTTATATGCAGATGCTCAAGATGGCTCTGGGAGAGAACTCTTAAGTAGTCTTCTTCCTTCTTTGTCTCTGTTCCCGCCTTTGGGGAAACCTGAAACGTGACACGTAAGCAACCCAGACAAACATGAAGTTTGCTCTGCATCTCCGCAGGGTTCCGTCTGGCAAGTTTGCTCAAATACACATTTTTAGTATCTCTTTGCATTTCCTGTAGCTTGGTGACTTGTCACAGCTCTAATTTGAGTTTTACAGTTCTCAATTGTAACATTACATACCTGTGGAACCTTTCACATTACATATTTACCAGACTTGTAGTCTACATGTAGTCCCGTGTTACACGTGTGTGACCCTATGTTTCTCCGTAACAGAGAGAAACATCACAAGTATGACTACAAGATGGAGAATGACTGGTCAGCAGTAATACTGAAGATAATCTGGCATTACAGTAAATGACAGACTTTAACTGTAACCTGTGAAAAATAAAACATTGCGTGTCTCATGGGGTAGATTTTTACCCTAGTCCTTTGGCACTTAAAGTGCTGAATGTGTCAACTCACATCAGACCACTTGGGGGACATTTCTATCAAAATGAATTTGGGTATGTTACAAATCAGAACTCTTGGAGTAGATTTCTACCCCACATTGGGTGAAATGCATGGTAAAATGCATTGGGGTATTCTACCCCAGGGCCTTTTTGTTCATAAACACACACACACACACACACACACACACACAAATGGTTAATGGTAACCAACTTTCCTTTGGGAATATTGTATACCTCTGTACAGGGGACAATGTCCTAAAAGGACAAAGTTGTAGAGCCACTACCTTGGGAGTTATTGCAAGAGATGTGCATTTGGGGTAGGAATCTACCCCAAGGGATAAGTGAATGAATCAACAATGTGATCAATGCAGCAACTAAAAGGGTGAATGCTCCCTTTGGTTGTATTAACAGAAGTATTGTCTCTAAGGGTGTTTTCAGATGTTATGGGGCCAGTTGGCCCCGTACCGAAAACAACCAATTCATCCCCTGCCGGGATGACCCCGTCACGCCGTATCAGAAGTGCCGGGGGATCCCGGCGGGGAATCTGGGAGGGGGCAGGGCCGCGCGGCGCAACGTGCGGCCGCACAGCTCCGCCCCCTCCATGCTCCCCGCCGCCCGTCCTCTGGGGAGACGGGCGAGCGGCAGGGCCAATGCGGCCACAGCGTCTGGCCAAATTCTCCACGGCCCGGGATCCCACTGGTGATCCTGGGCCGTGGTGCCCGACCAGACGTGATATTTTTTTGTTCCCCGCCAGGGATCACTTTCACCACGCTTCCCGGGAAAGTCCCCCGGGGAGCCCGGGGAGCGTGGTTCAAATTGACCCCATGTGGGTATTGACCGTGGCGAACATCTGGCGGCCACCAAACAGACGTTTGAGGCACAGTGACCACAGGTGGGTATTCACCGGGGTTCACTGTGATCTCGTAAGGAAGTGATTGTTGCCCTCTGATCCACCCTGGCCAGGCCTCCGCATGAGTAGGGCATCCAGTTTTGGGCACCTTACTAGAAGAAGGATTTTGATGAGCTCAAGGAAGTTCAGAGAAGAGCAACAAAGATGCTAAAGAGGACAGGAGGAAAGACTTATAAGGAGATGTTGAAAGAATTGGAGATATCTAGCCTAGAGAAAAAGAAGATTAATGAGGGAGGAAGTGGGACATGATTACAAATTCTCAATATGTAAAAGATTGCTATAAAGAACATGGTGCCTCATTGTTCTCTCTGTTCACTAAGTATAGGACCAGAGAGAATGGGCTTAAATTGCAAGAGAAACGGTTTAGGCTAAACTTTAGGATGGATTTTCTAATGCCCTGGACAATTAGGCAGTGGAATAATTTGTCAAAGGAGATTGTGGAGGCCCCATTATTGGAGGTCTTTAAACGTAGGCTAGACATTCCTTAGGACTGGATGACCAGACCCTGGAAAACAGGAGCACTGATTTACATTCAAAGGGGCAGGAGAGCTGGAATGAATACACCCCTTTTTGATCACTGTGACATCACAGCACTCGGGAAAGGGGTGTGGCAATGTCAGGAAGGGGCAGAGCAGAGGGGAACCCCGCCCCTTTTCCGAGCATCACAATACGCAGAAGGGTTCAGGGTCGAGGAGGATGCAACCACACCCTGTTGCTCCCTTGTCCCAGCACCCATGCTCATAAAGTCTGCCCACTTCCTACGCTTTACATGGAGCCTGCCTGGATTGGCAGAGCCTAAATCCATTACCCTCCTTTTCTATTTTTAATCGGTTATTTAACATACACCATCCTGTACTTTCCTCAAAACAACAGACCCTTTTTATTCTCTGCTTCTCCTGAGACCTCTCCGATGTACACAGACATTTTGTAACATTACAAGCAACCAGCCCCTTTAACTACCAGTCAGGTGGCCTACATCGATTTTTGCTGCACTGATGCTCTAAGCCAGTTAAACACTGAGGGAAGGGCTTCAGTGGTGAATTGAATCCTTGACACCACCCATCCAACTGTCTCCTCTGTGCTCTTGCTAATTTCCCTTTCTCGGTCACGGCTACATTCATCATTAGGAATCTAGAAGGCATTCTTTTCCCAAGTCTCGGGACTTCATCCAATTGGTTTTGTTCGCAAACTTAGGGCTTTTTTAGACTGAAGCACTTTCTCCCGTCTTTTAAAACTGTGGCTCTGGGAAACCCCCATGGGGGGTGAGGGTTAGATGCTCCTCCGTGAACCGGAAGTTGCCTGGGTGCCATTGGAAACAGCGGCGCCCGGCGACTCCCTGGTGTTTTGAGACATGGATTAGTTAAGACCCCAATAGTTGAAGTCTTAACTAGTTCACGTCTCAAAACACCCAGGAGCCACTGGGCACCACTGTTTCTCATGGCGTCCAGATGACTTCTGGTTCACGGAGGAGCATCTAATCCCTCCCCCCCCCATGGGGGTTTCCCGGAGCTGCAGTTTTAAAAGACGGGGGAAAGCGTTCCCGTCTAAAAAGGCCCACATAGGCTGCATTCACGGGAGACTTTGCCTGCTTATACTCTTTGCTGCAGGTATCTGCATTTGCACATTTTCATTGTTCCCTCCCTGCATGGTCCTAATAGGCCTCCCACAGTGCTATTTCCCCCCCATCCCCCTTGTCAACAATGCATTGTGCTGCCCAGGCAGGCATGGGCGGTTCATCCCCTGAGGAGGAAATCACCTCCATTTCCCCCTTCCAGCAATTAAGGTGGACCAAATCGGCAGAATAATGACATCACGTGTTACAAGAAGTGCATGTGGTGGATTTCGAACAATTGTTAAGCCTTGCTTTTCTGGCTTAACTTTTGGGAGAATGAATGCACTTTAGACTGGTGTATCTTGCAACTTAAACCTTTTCACACCTAAACACATAAAGTGGAGGGAAGAATTTTTCATCTACTAAGCGTCTCGTGTGAATGCAGCCATAGTGCCTGATTCTTTTCTTGCTTGCGCGCTATTTAACCCATGTGTAACTCTGTCGATTTGAATGAAGTCACTCCTGACTTACACTGATGTAAGGAAAAACAAACAAATATCCCATATGCAGGGCAGCTGCACAGGCAATCACACTTTTTTGCCCCATTCTTAGGTCTCATTCACACAATACTCTTTTAGAATGCGCAGTGGCGTAAACCCACATTCTGAGTGTTGTGTGAAAACCTTATCCCTCCCTAGGCTTCTCGACCCTTTGTTATCTGCCACCCAATTCAAGGGGTGGGCCTCTGAAATCCAGGTAAATCAGCACTTGCATATGGCTACGGCACAAGGCAAACACAGATTGGGGAACAAATGTTGAGTCTGTTGTGTGAATGAGTCTGTAACACGGTCTATAGACTCTATAGAGCTGGGCTCTGGGACTCCTCACTGCCGACCACGAGCGAACCACCCTGCTCTCTCTGGGGTGACATACGCGGCTGGAAAAGAATGAGCGGCGCCGGATCACGTGCACAACTTCCGCTTTCGGTTCGTCTAAAACAGCGCCGCGGCTGTGTCGCCGCTCCCGCGCCTGATCCAGCTGCACGTCTAAAAGCGGCCTTAGACCCTGAACATGCTCAGTGGGCGCTAACGTTTCTGTGGAGTCTAAGGGCACAATCCAATAGCCTGTGTGCACCGTCCCCTACACGCAGTGCACAGACCGAGCTGCCTTTGGGCAGGAGGAGTGGGATATAAGTTTTGAATAAATAAAACTAAATAAACTGCTGGGACCTGCTTGCGCTGTTCATTGGACAGAAATACATCCATCAGGTCCTTCCCCTCCCAGTTCAAGAGTTCCAACACTGTTTCTGGCTCCGAGATGTATGCTCCCTCCTCCCCTCTCCACATTTCCCTCCAAAAAACTACCTGCCAGACTGCCAGGTAATAACAAAATCAATAACAACTTTCATTATTGTTATTGATTTAGTTATTATTTTTGTCGTTTTTGTTATTGCAACAACAAAAACAAAAACAGCAATTCTCATTTTCATTATTGATATAACGAAAATGACACGCACACCCCATACCCAGGTGTGGGCTGTGTTGGGAGTGAATCCAACTGGCAGCTCCCAATGTATCTACTATGGCCGCGAAGGCAGCCACCGCACATTTGGTCTGTCTTCAACGGTATACCCCGGAGTTCCCAGCAGTACTCTGTGAGTGGCTGAGACTGGGTGCTCCGTGGCTTGCGGGAGTACGCATCCAGCTACTCCACTAGACGGGCAGTCAGCTCCGGGGCTCAGGGGTGGCCATGCAGGGTAGCATCTCATCTGAAAACACCCATCATTCGGCTGCCAGTTTGTTCAGTTGGGCAATTTCTTAATTGTTTAGGACATAACATTGTATTATATTAACAACCAACACCTAATGTGTCAAACACACTTTTCCTTTCTGGAGATCGATAAACTATTTCTACTCCTTCTTTCTCCAAAGAGTCCGTGCGTTACAAGAGACACTGGAGGAATAATTAAAGGGTAATAGCTTCAAATTAACCAATGCTCCAAAGAGTTTGTAACCCACTCTTAGTTATTCATAATTGAGGATACCGTTAAGTTTTTAGTCAATTTGTCTGACAGTATTTCAGTTCATTGACTTTATGGAGTCCCTTGGTTCGGTCATTAAATTGCATTTGCTAGATGCCATTTCCTGCCCTTCTGTTTTATCAGCCAGGGTCCGATCCTGTTTCCAGTGTAGGATCAAGCCTTAAAACAGAAATCTTGGAAGTAACGTTTTCACGCGATGGAAAATTAACCTGTAGAACTCATTGCCATTGGATGTTGTGAAAGTCAAATGATAAAAGGGGTTTTAAAAAGGATTAGACAAATACATGGAGAATAGGTCCATTGGGAGCTACCACAAGGGATACAAGTAGATTACCAGAAGCAGGGATTGAATGACAAAGAGAGACCCATTATTATCATGTTCCTTGTAGCCCTGAAACAAATTGCCCTTTTCATAATTGCAGAGCTTATCTGCATTTTTAGATTGTTATGTGGAAATCTGACATGTTTTTGTTGTGAAGACAGATCTACGCCTAGCCATTATTTTGGTTATTCCACTTCCCTAACTCCAACCATTTCATCATTTCTGCTACTTCCAGTTCAGCCATTTACTTCCATTTTGGACATGGCACATGCACGATAGCCAAAATGAAATATCAAAATACTGAAAGTGACCACACAAAAAATACTAAAACACCAAAATAAACAAACTGGCATCTCGGACAAAATGAGAACCAGATCATGGTTGATCTTGGTTTCATTGGACCCAGATCAGATTGGGCAAAACAGATGGATACAGTATTCACCAATTTATTATGATGATTATTAAATAATTAATAATTTAATTAATAGTTCATAATTAATGGCTGATAATTAATAATTACAAAATAAAACAATGACCCACACCAGCCAGCCCAGGCACAGAACCCAAGTCTCTCCCTCTGCAGGTGAGCGGTGTATATGTGTGCTGCTTCAACCCCCTCCCCCCCCCGCAGCACGGACCCCAACATACTTCTGCCAGGCGTAGCTGTGTTCTTTTCACACCAAATCTCTTCTCTCTGACCCAGGCGCACACCAGAACCTCCACAGACCTTTTGCCTCCTTTAAATTTCCACGGCCGCCACAGCTGCTACCGCCAATGAGTTTTTGCAGGCAGAAATTCCCCGGAAAAACCTGGAATTCTGTGTTTTTCTCTGATAAAATGAGAATTCTGTGTTTATCTCTGGTTTTCTGTACTAAATGGAAAACTAGGAAGAACCCTGCTGATGAGCTACCCAACATACTGATTTACTGGTTTTGTACCAATTTTCTGACTTCCAATGCCAATTTTTTTTACTTTCCATCCTGATTCCTGTACCCATTTACCATTTAACCAATCAGTAAATTGGTAACTCTGTAATGGCAATACATGGTATTTTTCAGTAATTGGGTGCCTGACTTGGTACTCAGGTACTGATCAGGTACCTGTTAGACCACTCATAAATGCAAGTATTACCTGCAACTAGCGAATGTGCTCCCTGTTTCAGCTCTAAGCTAACCACTACGCGCCAGTGTGGTGTAGTGGCTAAGACCACAGTAGCTGGAATGGGAGGTAGAGGGAGGCCTTGGTTCATGTCTTGCCTCAGCCAGAAACTCACTGGGTGACCTTGAGCCAGTAACAATATTCTCTCAGCCTAACTTACCTCACAAGGTTGTTGTGAGGATTAAAAGTTGTGTTAATTAGTTCTATGTGAAGTGCTCTGCGTGCCATGTAGGTTGGGGGGGGGGGCACTATAAAAATAAAATTATTATTATTATAGAATCAAATTGTCCAATAGTCAAAAGTCTGATCCTGTTAGAAATACTTTCCACAAGTAACAAGGAGTTCCACAGATTAACTACCCTATATATAATTTAAAGGCTGTATTCCTTGTTAACAGTATTAGCAAGAGACCCTTTGGTTTTGCACATTATCTAATGGCCTCATTAATTTTATCATTCATATCATACTCTAAATCCTAATTTTTAAATTTCTTGTTATATGGTAGTCTTACACAAATCATTATGTTGCTATTGTGCCTCTGACCTTTTGAAAAAAGGTTACCAGAACTGGTAGGTAGTAAAGGTTAAACACCTCTGATTTATAGAATGCCATTCTCGATCTCCTTAATATTGCCCAACATTTTGACTTGCTTTGATGACCACCCTCTGCATTTAAGGGCCAACTCAACACATATGGTAGTCAACAGAAAACCAACCGATTTTCAATGACATTGGCTCAGGCCCGAGAGTTCTGGAAAAAAATCAGGAAGTGAAGCAGAGGTGCCTCAAGTGTCAGTACAGAAGTGACAATGCTCAACAATTTATAACCAGATTGAGGTCAAGTCAGGCCTACTAGTTGCAATAATGACCTCAACAAAACAAAAACGAAAAGAAAGAAAAATCTCTAGGGCGCCACAGAGGACTCATTTAAACCAACAGTAGAATGGGATACTATTCAGGATGAAAGAATGAAAGCAAAATAATATGCTGTTCATAAATAGTTCCGAATTTTAATTCAAGCTTCACATTCAAGTAAGAGAAAGTTTGTGCCAGTATCATTATCAAATTAATGTAGTTTGAATAGTTTCTGAACAATTTGGAGGAAATCTGTTGCTAAATATACATTTAATCCAGAGCTATAAATTTTTCTCACTTTCAAAATTGCTTTTCTTAATTATTTTGAAAATTTCAGCAAGACCACTAAGGTGGGGGAGGGGCGGGGGGAGAGAAATACCCTCCAATTCCTACCTTAAATACAGGACTCATAAGGCGTGTATCACACACAAAAGGAGGAAATGATTATTTTTTTTATATGGCAGTTTACCAGAGAAGTCATTTTAATTACATAACTGCTGAAGATTTTTTAAGGGTTTACACAAGACCCATAATAGGGCATAAGACATCATCACATCCTCTTCTTATGCACACAGCAATCTGGTCTGGGTAACATTCTTTCCTCTGATGGGGAGGGAGGGGGGGTTGAGAAGACGACATGGGTGGAAGGATTAAAAACACTTCCTCAATTTTTTTTTAAAATGTAAAGGTATTTTGATTGCACGATAAAGTCCACCACAATATTTATTATGATGTACCTCTCTGGCTGCTTCTAATGCAAGCTCTCTATATAGATAGGTATATAGATTTAAATATAAATATATTTTTTAAGGTATCTGCATCTATAAACCCCTACCACAGAACAGACTCCTTTAGCATGCAGGAGGTGTAATAGCCAACGCATAAAAAATTAAAATCCAATCCACCAGATAAGATATGCAAAATGTCTTCTTCAATCCCACCCCCATCTCTCCTTTACAAAATAACCCTTCCAATATACAGTGCACACACAAACCCAGTCAATCAATATGGCAACAGTTATACAGCCTAGAGATCGAGAGACCATTCCCCACCCCCAAAAAATNTGAACTAAATGGAATATTATCTTTTAGGGATGGGCGAACAGAGCCAAGTTAGGAAATTCAGTTCGGTTTGAAAATCGAGTTCGGTTCGGAAGTTTGGTTCGGTCGACTGAAGTGGTCGAGTTCGGTTCGAACTCCGAACTTCTGAACTGCATTCACCCATCCTATTATTTATTATTTATTGGTCTGACCCAATCTGACAGCTCTTAACACTTTCCCCTCTCCAAGAGTTCTGATCATACAATTCGTGTTGAGGTCTCTGTCTGTCTTCTGCATCTGTTTTTACAAAGACCTTTTCAAGCAAATATGACAGATCATTCCCTGGAATTTTCTGGTTGCCTGTTTTTCTCCCCACACCAAATACCTACTGCATTGTCATCTAGAAACTCACTGAGTCATTTCAGGTGATTTACCTGATTGACAACAATGCCATGTTTCAATGCAGATTTCTGGCTCATGATGGCGTCTATTAAAACCCTCTCCATTTTCACATGCGTATGAAAAAAATGTACTTCACCAAAACAGCAGGAGAAGCAAGGAGCCGGTCTCAGAGGTGAATTCAGAGAATGTTGTTTTTAAATTTAGGACCAACTCTTTTGTACTTACTAGGGTAAAAACAGACACGTGTCCACTGTAGTGGCTCCCCAGCTTGTGGGTCACTGAACATGTGTGCCTATGGCCAGAGACCCATCCGGCCGCCCACAAGGTCCAGGAAGGGCCAGAAGCCCAACAAGTAGGCTGTCGGGCCTGCCCATGCCCTACCCTCAGCGCCCCACCATGATGGACAGCCATGGAGGCTCCTGATCTGGGGCAGGTATGGTGGGGGCCATACAGACGTGCTAGCTCACACTGGTCCATGTTGGCATGCATTGGAGATTTTCTGAGGACACAGCCCAGGTTAGTCACCTACCTGCCCCGTGGCAGAAGCAGACCAACATCTGGTGGCTCCCAGGCCACAGTAGATCAAAGCAGGCTTAAGTAGGCCACTGGTACATCTGTCTTTACCCTTAGCCACTTTCATCCTTTAAAGAAGTGCAGCTTTACCCTCCTCCCCCCCCCCACCTTTATCATTTAATTTGTTCAGAACAAGTTGAACCAGAGGGAACTTTTTAATCCTTATTTGGCAACAGAGACCTGCTTCCCATTGCAAAGGTCGAGTTGTTCAATTGTGCTAAATAATCCAGGCTGAAACAAGATGCATTTATTCTCTGCAAAGATTGCTCTTGGTAGCCTTCGAACAGGAGATGGCAATGTTTTGTTAAGTGACAGGAGCCGATAACCCATCCTTTCTCCGGTTCTCACTGAGGGAACTGTCCCAAGCTCCACAGAAGTCATTTGCATTGCATTAGGGAACAATTCTTTAATTAACTGAGTTCTGCTCCTATCTGACCTCAATTTAGACTTACCTAAGCAGCTGAATCCATTATGGTCCTTGCATTGATGGCTACCCTGCTTCACTTTAGGTTCCTGATTGAGAAGACGGTCAAGACAAGAGCACACCAGGCAACTGGGTAGCACAAATGGAAAAAATAGAAGTGATTGTGAACTTTTCTATTTGGGCAGGGAGAAAGTATACTTCACCTCACTCCACGTCTTATTTAGAGCTGAAAACAAGTATATGCAAAATCAGGTATACCCATCAAATTTCCATTACCCAAATCAACTTGACAGCATTGGGTACCCAACTGGTACCCAATTGCAACCCAATCCAGGTAACCAATGCCCCTGGAATGTCGACTTCCAGGACTGATTTTCGGACATTTTAAAAATCAATTTATCAACTTCCAACACCTATTTATTGATTTTCCATCCTGGAAAACAGAAATATTCAAACCAAGTGGGAAAATTCAAACCAAGTGGCAAAACTGATATCTGCCATAGAAAAGCAACACTTCTCTCCCCCACCCCCTCCGCAAAAAACCCCACCATAGCTCTCCCTACTTCTTTACACCTTTATTTATCTTCTTGTCGATTCAAGAATCTGTCCCAGGTCCAGTGCTGTTTAACATTTTCATCAACGATTTGGACTTAGGAGTAGAGTGTGTTCTTATCCAGTTTGCTGGTGGCACTAATGGATAACGAATGCTCCAGAGGATAGGATTAGAATCCAAAGCGATCTCAATTAATTGTAAAGTTGGACTGAAGAAAATAAGATGAAATTCAATAAATGTAAAGGTTTACACATAAGAGTGAAAAATCAAGCCATACTTCTGAAAAGGATCTGGGGGTTATAAGAGATGACAGACTTAGGTCACTTTCAGACATGCCCTCCCCCCCCCCCCCATATTTGGGCTTCAGGGGAGAATGCTCAGCCCAAATATGCGTGGGAATTGGCCAGTCTGAACACCACCCCCACCACCCCCATGGCTTTTCTGGCAAAGCCGCGTGGGATGAATTTGATTTCCTGCTCTGCATCTTGCACGTCTCTGCTGGCAAAACCACGCAGAGGGGCCTTTCAGACCGGCCAATCCTCGTGCATATTAGGACTGCGCCCCCCCCCCCCCACACACACAGCCCAAACATGCACCAGGGTGGGGGGGCCATGTCTGAAAGTGGCCTTAGTATGGCACCCAGGTATCCACTCCCTCCGGGGTGGCAGCACAGGTCTTCCTGGTATACAAAGGACCTGAGGCTGCTAATACGAGAGGGCAGGCGGTTAGAGCGCAGGTGTGCTCAGCAGCATAGACTGTTTTTGAAGGACTATGCCATGACTGTTGCAACTGTGAAGAAAGCTTTCTTCACTGCTGCCATAGCATATGCAAAGTGCCATCCAGCAGAGCTTTTCCTGGTGGTGAATAGCTTATTAAATCCTGGCTGTCTCCACCCGGAGTTAGAGTCATTGGCTGTCCGCAGCAATGAGTTTGCCACCTACAAAGTCGCTCATATTTGACTGGACTTGAATGCTGCTAGTTTGAGTGCAGAGTCAGAGTTGGGGGTTGAGGAGGCCGGGTCTTGTCTGGTTTACTTGGATCAGCTTCAGTTAATCTCACCCACCGATGTGGAGGATGTGCTTGGAGGGGTGCAGGTGATCAGTTGTGAATTAGATCCATGCCCATCCTGGCTGGTGAGAGCCAGCTGGGAGACACTGGGGGTGTTGCTGGCTGGGGTTGTCAATGCCTCCTTGACTGAGGGCAGGGTGCCTGACAGCCTCAAGACTGTGGTCGTCTGCCCTCTGCTCAATAAACTATCTCTTGATGTTGACTCCCCTACCAGCTATCGCCCGGTCTCTAACCTCCCCTTTTTAGGGGAGATTATTGAACAGGTGGCTGCCTTGCAGCTCCAGGCACATCTCAATCTTGTGGTGGCCCTTGATACTATTGACCACAGGGTGTTGTGGTCATCCTGCAGTGGCCTTTGATACTACTGACCACAGGGTGTTGTGGTCATCTTTCAGTGGCCCTTATTGACCACAGGGTGTTGTGGTCATCTTGCAGTGGCCTTGATACTACTGACCGCAGGGTGTTGTGGTCATTTTGCAGTGGCCTTTGATACTACTGACCACAGGGTGTTGTGGTCATCTTGCAGTGGCCTTTGATACTATTGACCATAGGGTGTTGTGGTCATCTTGCAGTGGCCCTTGATACTATTGACCACAAGGTGTTGTGGTCATCTTGCAGTGGTCTTTGATACTACTGACTGCAGGGTGTTGTTGACATGGCTGTGGACCTGGCTGGAGTGCACAGGGCTTCTCTTGAGTGGTTTTGCTCATTCCTGGCTGGGAATGAGAGGGTGGTGATAGGCAGTGGCTCATCATCCCCTCTAGAGCCCCCTTGTTGGGTCCCGCAGGGTTCCATCTTGTCTCCACTCCTGTTTGATGTGTATCTGAGGCTCCAGTGAGTTTTCTGTCCCCTGGGAAGGGACAGGAAAGGGGGCAGGTACTTAGACATGGCGGGCAGGAAGGGGGAAGAGGGCAGCAGGAGGCAGGGAAGGAGGGGCAAGCAAATTCATCTGAAAGCTGTGGGAGCCAGTGCACCACTATAGAGTGGGACTGCTGTTCGAATGTAGTCTCATGCAGGTTGGAAAATATAGTCCAGCATGCTCCCACAGAGTCAGCCGTGACTGCTGTTCTTATGCTTTCTAGGAGCTGCTGGACTACATTTCCAAGAGAGCATTAGAGAGCATGCTCACAGAGTCTGCATTCGAACAGCAGCCCCACTGTACAGCGGTGCAATGGCTCCCATGGCTTTCAGGTGAATTTGTTGTCCCCCCTTCCCGGCCCCCTGCTGTGCTCTGCCTCCCATTCCTGTCCCCTTCTGCCCTCAATCGAGGATTTTGCCAAGTGCCAGGGCTAATTCCTTGTTCACTTGGAACTCAGCAAAATGAGTTTGAATACTGGGATACTCGGTAAAAACTGAGGGGAAATGAGGGCCAAGTTTCAGCCCTAGAAAAAACTATGAGGAAAGGTTGAATGAACTGGGAATGTTTACTCTAATATAGAGTAAACCAGAAATGTCAGAATGCAGAGAAATGGTAAATCAGTTAAACAGTAAATTGGTTATATGGTAACGGTAAAGTGGTATTAACTGGCATTTTGCGTAATCATTTAACCACCGTGGTATGTGGTTACCAATCGGTTAACCAATTAGCTATCCAGAATTTTGGTTATTAACTGCAGTTACGGAATTAATTATCCATTTCACCTCCAACCACACCCTTGGTCTCCAGACTCTTTGGAAACAAATATGCTTAATGGTGCATCACAGCTTCATGCTTATGACAGAGAAACTCTTTTCTCCAGAAGTGCCTCTGTCTTTCATCCATGCGCTTAGGTGGGACAACTCACTGTGCCTTCTAAAATGCCAACCAAAAAGCCCAGCTGCTCCATCCCCTCATGAATGGAGCAAGCATGTGAAAATTCCTGGCTGACCGATTATTTGGATCACACCCCTTCCTCCATAAGCCTTAATGAGGGCAAACAGCATCAATTTTAAAAATCCAATGGGTCCGGTTTCCCATCGCTAAGGGAGAATTGATTGGTAGAAATGAATTAGCTTAGACCAGCAAAACCAAGTTGTCGCCTGACCCCCTGAGGTAAAACGACCATCTACTCTGTGAACAATAACAAATGAATTCAGCGCCTTGCTCTGCTTTTAAAAGGGTGATTTGGAAAGAGGAGTTTAACCAACTGCTGAAGGAATCATTTTTCCTTTCTTCTGGAGAAAAAGCAGCAGGGAAATGCTGTTGGAATGAATTTACAGAGTTTTTGCTCCACTGGCAGTTGGATTCCACACGCCCCACCACACCAACTCTTTAATAAAATGCTCTAGTCTTACCTGACCCACCAACGCCCTTAATTTCAGTGAATATTTAAACAGGGGAGGCTAAGGGAAAGCATCACACAACTTCACAGCAAGGAAAATCCATCAATAAGGGTTTGTCTGTGTGAAACACTTAGGCCACAGTTTCCACAAATGGCTTACTCTGAAGAAGACCTATTGAAGCCCTTTGACCCATAGAATTGATCTGGCCCAGTTAAACTCTGAGGAAAATTCAAGTCATGACCTTCACCACTTGCTTACAGTTACCGTCTGGGCTTCAATAGGACTACTCTGGAGTAAGGGGTTTGTGGGTCAAGACCTGAGTTTTCCTCAGAGTTTGGGCCAGATGGATCCACAGCTAGTGGAGTCAGTCAGAATACTTGTAATAAAGTTAATGAAGCTACAAAGGGTCTAAAAGGGTTGGAGGGTGGGTGGGGACATGCCACTCCCAATGACCTGTTGCCACATGAATCTGTTAAGGGGTGTTAATAGACATGATGCTGAACCGTTATGTCCTGCTATGGCCCACAATGGCCTGCCTGGGCCAGAGTCTAACCTGTGTGTTTGTTAGTGATCCCACAGATGTCGTTCAAATCCCAAAGGCCTTTACAACAACATTTATTAAAACAACTCCATGATATTTTTGATCCTAAGCTCTCTTTTCCTCCTAACTGCCATGAGAATCCTGACCTGTCCCTTGAGGACCAAGGTTCTTTCACCTTCAAGGTCAAGATGTCCATCAAACAAGCTGCAATTTTTGCCCATCCAGTTGCTGAGATTAAACATGCCTAGGGGTGTGCATGTCGTTTTCGTTATTGCAATAACGATAATGAAAATTGTCATTTTCATTTTCGTTATTGCAATAACAAAAACAACAACCAAGAATAATGATAATGAAAATGACAACTGAGAATACCAAAAATGACAACTGAGAATACTGATAATGGTAACAATAACGATATTGATAGCAATAGCAATATCTATATCGATATTAAAATGATACCAAAAACGATACCAAAAATGGTAACAAAAATGATAATAAAAATAACAAGAAACAAAAATGACAATATCATTATCATTGTCATTATTAGTGCTGTGGCAGTTGGGTTTTGGAGTGAAAATGTAGAGCGGGGAGGAGGGAGAAGACATCTTGGAGGCTGTTAACAGGGTTGAACTCTTGAACTATGCCTGTGTGGGGAGGGGCGAGCAACTCAGCAGTAGCTGATGGATGTATCGCTGGCCAATGAGCAGCGCAAGCAGGTCTCAGCAGTCTCATGGGACTCTGTGATTGCTCAATGCCTGCTGCCTCCCACAACCAATCAGAGGGACTCTGGGGGAGGGCACTGCAACCTTTTATAATGGGAGGCCCAGGGTTTTTCTCTCCGTTGTGTGAGAGCTCTGCTTGTCAGGTTGCGTGTACAGAACTCTGGTGCTTGTACATAAAAAATCCTCCGTAGCCCTCATTGTATTATTTATTTATTTATTAGGTATTCCCACCAATACCTTTCCTTTCTCATACCCTACATTTTACCTTCTCCCTTTCCCTGCTCTTCTCCCCCCTGTACATTATATAGAGATAGGTAGTATAGATTAGATATAGATATATATTATAGACACATAGATTAGATTAGAATAGTTATATCAGTAATTGATTAGATAATAGATAGGGGAAGGGGAAAGGAAAACAGTCTCCCTTAGATTTAGATAACTATTAGTTGTGCACAGGAATCAATAATGATACCAAAAATAAAAACTTTGTTTGAAATGGTACCAATATCAATGACGATATCAATAACGATAACAAATATGGATACCAATAATGAAAACGATATCAAAAACGATACCAAAAATGCTAATGACAACGATAACGACAACGGAAAAAAAAATGACATTGTCGTTAATAACGATAACGAAAATGACATTTTTGAATAACAAAAATGGAAATGAAAAACAAAAACGACATGGGGGCCTGGTGCACACCCCTACTAACCAACCTTGGATCACCTGCCTAGATCAGATTCCAGGGACTTCACACCCACACTGGCATAGTTTGATAGCTAATAAACTTTTTCTATTGCTATCTTCACAGACATCTTCTGCAGCAGGAAGACGGTCCTTGGCTTTTCAGATGAAGCTTGGTCTCTTCTGGAAACATGCCCAGAGCATCTTAATTAGGTAATCACTTCACCCAATCTGTCAGGGTTTCTCCAGTTCAGAAATGCTTGACAGCAAATTGGCTGTAGATCTTTACTCCCCCAGTACAGAAAATTATATTTTTCTGGATAATTGGTTCATAATCTTCCTCACTTGATTCGGAATCTCTATTTTGCTTCACCCCACAGCTGCATTTGAGATGATAGAGTAATATTGTTAATGATTTAGAAATCCTGGTTTGTGTTCCAGTTGGAAAGAGTGACATGGTTTTCCTCCTGACTTGTTGGTCAAGTCAAATGAGCATCTCCAAATTGCTACATTCTGCCAGTAACAAAACTTGGCCCATTTCATTCTGTACTTGATGGTATTCTGTTCAATACTGTCACCTCCCATAAGCAACTGGCCTTACACGGGAGCTATGAGAATACAGACCTGTACCATGTTGGTCAGGGGTGGGTACCTTTGGCCCATGGGCCAAATCTGGTCCATGGCTGGATTGTTATCTGGCCCTTTTCCAATACCTGGATCTGGCCCATGGATGTAGTCCCAACTCTCAAGCTCAGGGGAAGGGACCCTCAGAAGAGATGAGGCCAGGAACACAAGGCTAGGGGGCAGATCCTTGGCACAGATCCATGGTCTGGACTAGGGGTGAAACAAGAATGGATTTCCATTCTCGCGAGAATACGCATGATTCTCGCAACCCGAGTGAGATCTTTTGCGTGCTCACAAGGTTCTCGCAAATCTCATGAGATTCTCAAGAAACTTCAAAAAATGCTCTTCACATACGCAAAATGACCTCTGCGGCCATTCTGCATATACGCACTCCCCCGGTGGCCATTTTGTGCATGTGCGGAGCTTGAGGTTTCTTGCGAATATCGCAAGATTCTCAAAACCCTAAAAACACTCTGCGCACACACAAAATGGCCACCAGCAGCCACGCATGTGGGAAAACGGCTGCGGTGCTCATTTTGTGGATGCACAGAGCTGGTCTTCAGGTGCGTGAGAATCTTGTGAGAATGGGTTGAGAATCGGCCGATTCTCAAATGATTCTCATTCTCGAAAATCACAGTGACAACCCGGTTCTCGATGAGATTTTTGAGGATTGCAAGGGCTAGTTTCAGTACCTCTTAATCACCCCTGCCCCAACTCCTTCCGAATGCACAGAGCTTATATTCATTTTCAAAGTGGCCTATAAGAAGGAAAAGATTCCCTACCCCTACAAAGACTTCAGCCCATGCAGATGAGTATTCCTGGGTGTAATCCCCCAACTGGAACAAGGTTTTGGAAGAGACAGGAGTCCCACTGAAATGAATGGGACTTTCACCTGTGCAAACGCTTGTGCTATCTTCCTAGAGGATCACGCTGCCTCTAAGTCATTTCACTGAAGTCAGTGGAACCACACAAGAGTAAGTGGATTTAGGATTGCAGCCAAGTTCAATAAGTCTTCGCCGGGCTAAGCCTTAGATAGGTAGTAATTTATATGCTGCCCTTGGAGTTTGTAGTTTTTACTGCATACACATCAACATTTAATTGTTCTGGTTTTCTGAGTATTTTATAATATTTTTTATGATTGTTAGCTGCCCCGAGTTGGTTTCAGGAGGGGCGGGATACAAATTGTTAAAATAAAATAAATAAATAAATATAAATAAACATTTGTGTACATGGCTGGGGAACATTTCTTATTTGTCCCCTTTCAAATCCCTGGATTTGACCCACAGATCCAGTTCCTATTAGGGGTATGCAATTCATTTTGTTTTTATTAGTTACTAAAATGAATGGCGCCCCCTTCATTTTAGTAACCAATGTCCCGAAAATGAATGAATTAGCAAACAATTTGTTTTTGTTTAAAAAAAAAAAAAAGAACTACGCATGTGCAAAATGGCGACTGGGGCATGCACAGCCCCTGTGCAAAATGGCAACTGGGGCATGCACAGCCCCTTTCCAAAATGGCCCTGGCAGGGTTGCCGCCATTTTGGAAAAGGGCAGCCGGTCTGCGTATGTGCAAAATGGCATCGTACATGCACAGTACGGATGCCCTTTTCCAATATGGTCTGGTGGCCATTTTGCACATGTGTGGTGATTTTTCAATAAATTATTTTACAAATGAAAAAATCAACAGAAACAAAGGTTTGTTTTTGGGTTTTTTACGCGACCCCCCAAAACAGAACAAAAACTAAAAATGAAAGCGAAAGAGGTAAGTTCTTCCCACCCAAAGTTCCTATCCTCCGGCCCTGAAAGTCTGAGTGTACGGGAAGGGAGCAGAGATGATGAGGGCATGTACTCAAGGATGAGGGCTGGATTCCTGGCACAGATCCATGAACTGGACTCTTTCCTTCCTCCCGCCGCCCTAAAATATGTCCCGCCCTGATCCCCTCTCCAAGCCGTGAAGCTCGTAATGATTTTCGGAGTAGCCTGTGGGAAGGAAAAGGCTTTCAGCTTCTGCTCTACGAGCGTGGAAAATAGTCAAGCTTGCTGCAGAAGAGGCAGACAAGAGTTAAAACAATGCAAGCGTTATCACCTGAAGATACAGATACTGTAGAATGATTTTCCCGGATATTTACATTCTCTCCTAGCCCGCAGCATAAATAAAAGATGAATCACATGTCTTTAAAGAGAGCAATAAATATCTGCATTTTTAATAAGGTATACACGTTGGAGGGTTTCAATTGCAATAATGAAAAGCAGGGTGCTGCTGAGAAGAACAGCAAATATGTATTAAAAAATACCCAGTGCTTATTATTTCCACCTGAGAACTCCTCTTTCATTTCTGAAGAAATATATGAAATACATGCCCCAGATGCTGGAATTCCAATTATGTCCAGCTAACACATTATTGACATTATCTACATTTCAAAGACTAATTTATTGCAAGTATGAAAGAAGTCCGATACTTGGGATTCAGGCTGTGATCTTGCCATGAATAAGAATCTTGCTTTGGGAGGTGATTTTAACCTTTCCGTTACCCAGAGCTAACCAAGATAGTTAAGAATGCGGCACTAAGATTCCTTTGAGCTGAATTTGCACTAACCAAACAGATTGCCTTCAAAGATATCTAAATGTAATAGTCGGCATTCCTACCTTCATCCCCTTCTATCTTTATCTCCCTTTTCTCCAAATGAAGAGACTTCATTTCAATTTTATGTTTGCTACACTCATCCCCAGCTTGTTACAGAATGTACAAAATTCAATTATGAATGAAGGTTATTTTAATGTTCCTGGTTCATTTTCTCCTCTGCAGACACTGGGTAAAAACAGACATGCCACTAATGCCACTTTAATACCGCTTTAATATTTCTTATGCACGTTGCAGGGCTGTATTGGTGCCCTATGAAGCCCTGCAACATGCATAAGGAATGTTTAAGCAGTGTTAAGATGGAGTTAGTGGCATGTCTGTTTTCACCCTGTGGTTCAAGAGGAATACATTTGTTTTACACACACATTCCTCCTGCATGTTTGCTGTTACATCCTGAACTTTGTGTGTGTCTAAATCATTCACCCAGATCTTAAACATCCGGCTCTTTGAACTTCTGCGTAGAACTTCTCCCAGAACTTTTGTTTGTAAAAAGTTCTCCTGGTAAACTGCTTTGCTCCAGGCAGCTGTGGTCACTTGGTTTCCATGGCAACCTGTCACATCTACAGCTGCAGCTACTTTAGGCTGCCTCAGGGCAGTGTTGGTGCATCTGGAACTTACTTGTGGACTTGTAAACCCAGAAGACTGAAAAATCCAGAACTTTAAGGTGTGTGTAAAAATACCATTGACAGTAGAGCCATTGGTACAACCTTAGAACTGGCGGCCATAGCTGTTTTGCTTGCCACAGTGAACAAGATGGAGACTTGCTATATGTGGCTCTTCATCCAGGTTTTTCACCATTTTTTAATTATTAATTTCTGTTTTTACTTGTATTTTTATCCTGCCCTATCCCAAGGACTCAGAATGGGCTAGCATACATAAAAGCATATTAAATAAATACACATCAACAGGATTCACATAAATACACATAAATCCTTCATTCCAAACCTCCCCAACTCATATTCCCAGCTGAACAAATAAAAAAAAGTCTTGCATTGCCATGAGGAAGATCAGGCTTAGAGGAACTTCCAAGGGAAGGGAGTTCCATAAATGCAGAGCAGTTACGGAGAACACCCTTCTGTACATCCTTGCTGTATGAACTTGATGGGCAGATGGTACATGCGAGAAGGTGCTCCTGGCTGGCCTCAGAGACTCTGGGTGAAAACAGACATGACGCTAACCACCCTTTAACCACCCTTGGTGGTCATTTATGCATGTTTCAGGGCTGCATAGGGCACCAATACAGCCCTGCAACATGTATAAATAACCACCAAGAGTGGTTAAAGGGTGGTTAGCGTCATGTCTGTTTTCACCCTCTGATGGGACGTAGGGAAGGTCTTTCAGATATGTGGAATCCAGGTCGTTTAGGGTTTTATAGGCCTAAACTAGCACCTAATATGAACATAAGAAATGTGAACATTAGAATATCCATACTGAGTCAGACCGATGGCCTATCTAGCCAAGGGCATAACTGCCATAGAGGCAGGAGAGACATTTGTCCCAGGGCACAAGCTGGGGCGGGGGGCACAAATCCTTCCTGTCTTGCTTGCGGCACAGCCGGACGGAGACTGAGCAGAAGCGCTGGAAGTGAAAACACCTGAAGTGCGCAGGACGGAGCAAGCCGCGGTGGCAGCAGCACGAGGCAGGCAGAGATATTTTGATATTAGTTTCAACTCTGTTAATGAATTCTTGCACCCGGGTCCATTCCAGTTTAGCTACACCCCTGTACCTAGCCCAGTATTCTGCCTCTGACAGTGGCCAACTTCAGTTGCGTCAGAGATATTTGGATATTTGTTTCAACTCAAGTTTTCATTGGTTGTCCACTGTAAGCCAAATATTAACTGCACTGTCTATAAAAGTGGCCTCCTTAACTAGGGCTGAAATGAGAGCAAGTGTTTCTGTTCCGAAGGGAAATACTGAAATATCAGGAGTGCCTGCGAGTGTCTGTCGGTACTTCATCCCTTGCTGGTGATTCTGCACTTCTGCCATTTTTGGGTCACTTTCCGATACTTTCCCCGGCACTTTCCTGGAGTTTCTTTGGCACTTTCCAGGTATTATACAACAGTTTTACCGCAGTTTTACTTTCCAGCACTTCCCTGGGGCTTAGCTGGCAGGTTTTCATCTCCACAGTCCTCAGGGGTGCACGCGGGGCAGACATGAGGCTTGGAACTGGCCTGTGGCACTGGCAGCCCTGTTCAACGTGTGAAAAGTATCAGAAATTGGTGAAAACAGCGGGACAGCCAGTAAGCTTTCCATGTCACGTGACTCTCAGCAAATGCCTTGCTTCCGATGAAAGCAGCATTTGCCGAGATTTTTCATTTCAGGTCTACCCTTGACTTCAAGAAAACGGCCTTTGCGGATAAGCTGAATCCCATTTAACTCTCAGTCATTTATATCTTGGTTCCTCATCCCTGCTCTGGCTTTACTAGTTTGGATGATATCTTCACCCACGACTCAATAAATCCAAGAGGAATTTGGCTATAGAATCAGAGTTGGAAGGTCTCTCAAGGATCGTCTGTTTGATGCAAGAAGTCCACAGAAAATTTGAGAACAACATCCCCAGCAAATAGTTGTCCTGCCTCTTTTTGTAAATCTTCAGTGATGGAAAAGCCTATAACCTTCCATGGCACTTCGCCGTCGTCTTTTATGTGGCAATCCTTTGAGTATTTGAAGGTCGCTATCATGTCCCCCTTTAATCTTCACTTCTCTAGGCTAAACATACCCAGCTCATTCAATGGGTGTTTTCAAACAAGATGCTATCCTGCGTGGCCATCCAGGAGCCACAGATCCGACTGCCCATCTGAAGATGGAGTGGTCAGATACACGCCCCCATGTGTCACAGAGTGCCCGCTCCTGGCCATGGCTGGACCACTGCTGAGAAACCTGGAGTGCTCCATGTGGGGCAGGCCAAATGGATGCGTGGCAATAGGCGGCCACGAAGCCCCTCCCGGAATGAATGGCAGCAGCCAGCCACACCAGAAAACAGGCCTGCCACTCAGAGGCACTATGGAAGGAGGAAGCAGCTGTTGCAAGTCACAAAAATTGGCCAGGAGCACTGGGGAGCCTGGGTTCTCCAGCGCTCATACCTGGAACATGCCACTTGCAAAGACCAGACCGGTGCATACCCCTCCCCTATGGTCCATGTCAGTCATGCTGGGAGCTGCCCATTAGAACTGCACCCCACGTACTCTACTTGTGTCGGTGCTCTGTGGCAGAGCTACACTGTGGCCACAATCCTCCATCGCCTTGCTCATTTAAAATACCCATTGATGTCCCGTTTTGTTCAATGGGTTCAGGATTTTTGAATGGGTTTTCGTTATGCTCCCGCAAACCACGCATCCCCACACATCTACACCCATCCCCCACGCATGGAGCAATTGGCAAAAATGTCGGTTGCTACGTGTGTGAGGACGCATGCGGATGTGGGGGGGACTGGTGTGCGCACGCTGCAGCACCCCCACGGACCGACCCCAATACACACACACACACACACACCTGCCCATTTAAAAAAAGGCCTGTGTGACATACTTTTTTGTGGGGGGAGTTCACTCTGTGGTAGAGTGGACTGTGACAAGGCAAGATGGGGGCTTAAAAAAACTGCACAAAAAAAAAAGTGTGGCATACTATGACTGGCCCCAGACTCACCATGGGATAGAAGTGCTGCATGGGCCACAACTGACAAAAACTCTCTCCTGCAAGCTACAACCTCAAAGCTCTGAAACACTTTCAGATTCAGTGGAGGCTTCTCATGCCAGTCCCTTTTTCTCAGCCTCACGAATGCTTCTCTGGAGTGTAAACACCAGGCTATTAAATTCTATTAGAGCTGATAGAGCTGTTGGAAATATACTCATGCACAACATAAAGAGATGGTAAATAAAACCTAGTTTGGTGGTGTGGGGAAATGAACTCCAGGAAGCCAGGGAAACGACGATATAATTAACCCTTGCCTAAACCTGATACAATTTCTATTCAATGGGAATTGAAAATTCCTTTTTGACAAAGAGAAGAAGATAAGAGCCTCTGTACTGGGTGTTGGCGTGTTCTGACATGCTCAGGCATGTCCAGGACAGTCTACCGCTCTATATATGGATAAAATCAGCAAAGGCCTTATAAAGAGAAATGGCCGATGTCCTTGCATAAGTCTAGAAGGGTGCCTCCCTAATCAAATCTAGTGGCCAAGGGCCCCTCTCTGGCTTGAGCACCCTTTGTTTACTGATCCTGAAGATGCAGAGCCTATTCACGCTACCATAGGGGATATTATTAAAATAACATCTTGACTCACCCCCGCCCCTTCTCTTTTGTTTACCCTTCCCATTGCTTGAAGCTATCCTGTGTGGGCACTGCCATTTCAATGGCAGACTCAGAGCTTGGGGTTGTGGAAGCTCAGTCTTGTCTTGTCTGGATCAGTTTCAATTGGTATCACCCACTGATGCGAGGGATGTGCTTGGGTTGGTGAGGGAAACCAGTTGTGAACTAGATCCTTGCCTGTACTGACTAGTGAAAGCCAGCTGGGAGACATTGGGGCCATTGTTGGCTGGGATTGTCAACACCAAGAGGGGAGGGTGTTGGACGCCTTTAAAACAACAGTGGTTCGGCCCCTACTTAAGAAACCATCTTTGGATGTTGACTCCCCAGCGAGTTATCGGCCTGTCTCAAATCTTCCCTTTTTAGGAAAGGATATTGAATGGATGGTTGCCTGACAGCTACAGGTTCTTCTCAATGCTCTGGATTCCTGGATTCATTCCAGTCAGGGTTTTGTCCTGGGTATGGCTTTGGTCAATGACCTGCGTCTTGAAATGGACATGGGGAATTCTAACTTGTTGATCTGGGACATTTTTAGAGGAACAGGGGAATCTAGTGGATTGACAAATCCATTCTTTGAAAGGTCACTTGGGGAGCGTTTACACACACCGGAAGTTGCCGGCCGCCAATGAAAACAGCAGCACCCGGTGGCTCACATATTATTTTTAAAACTGGATTTGTAAAACCTCAATATTGATATCAAGGTTTTATAAATCAGGTTTTAAGAATAATGCATGAGCCACTGGGCGCCATTGTTTTCAATGGCAGCCAGCAACTTCCAGTGCATGTAAACACTCCCCACACGACTTTTTAAAGAGTGGATTTGTCAATCCGCTAGATTCCCCCACTTGTCTAAAAACACCCTTTGTTAGATCTTTCAGTGGCCTTTGATACAGTTGATCATGGGTGTTGTTGACATGGCTGTGGGACCTGGTGGGGGTGTGCGGGACCGCTCTTGAGTGGTTCCACTCTTACTGATCTAGAAAGTCCCAGCAGGTGGTGATCGGTGATTGCTCATTGTCCCCTCGGGATGTCCCCTTGTGGTGCCCCACAGGGTTCTATTCTGTCTCCTCTCCTGTTCAAGGTGTATCTGAAGCCACTAGGCGAGGTCATTTGGAGTTTTGGGGGTGAGATTTCATCAATAAGCTGATGACACTCAGCTTTACCTAGGATGGGCGAACAGAATGCGGTTCAGATGTTCAGTCATTTGGTTCAAAACCCGAGTTTGGGTTTGATGGTTCGGTTCAGCCAAGTTCAGTTTGGCCGAACTTGGCCAAACATTCAAAAATTGTGAAATCAAAACCGAAACGGAAACGAAATCAAAACGACCTCGAAACCAAAACCTAATTTTGGGCCCTGGAAAGACGTTTTTCCTGCCTCTGAACTCGTCCGAACACGACCGAACTGTTCGGTCGTTTGAGAGTTCCGTTCGGACATTCAGTTCGGACGTCTGAACAGACTGAGTTCGGTCCGCACTCCGAACATCCAAACCGCATTCACCCATCCCTAGCTCTAACTTTCTTTTTCATCCAACCCAGATCTTGTAGTCTTAGTGCTTACTCGATACCTGGTTGCTGTTGGGGACTGAATGAGGGTGAGCTGATTGAGGCTGAATCCAGATGAGACCAAAGTGGTGATGATTGGCTAGTCTTGTGACTTGGAGGGGATTAGGACACCTGTTCTTAATGGAATCTGGCCCCCTCTGATTGGGTTCGCAGCCTTGAAGTGCTTTTGGATCCCTCCCTCTGCCTAGATTACCAGGTGGCAGTGGTGGCCTGGGATGCTTTTCACCACCTCCATCTGGTGAGGAGGCTGTGGCCCATTCTTTCAGACTTGGATCTGGCCACTGTCATCCATGCTTTCACTACCTTGAGGCTAGATTACTGCAATGGGCTCTATGTGGGGTTGCCCTTGATGAGTGTTCAGAAGCTGCAGTTGGTGTGAAATGAGGCAGCTCGGCTCCTTTCGGGGTCGAATCACCGGGAACACATTACACCAGTGCTCCAAAGTCTGCACTGGCTCCCTGTAGCTTTCTGGGTGCAATTCCCACTGGGCAGGGACCTGTCTCCAAAAATATGTGACTGTAAAGTGCTGCGTATACCTAATAGTGCTATAGAAATTTAGTAGTAGTAGTAGTAGTAATTAAAGGTGCTAATTTTGACCTTTATTTATTTTTATTTATTACAAAAACTTTTTTCTCACACCCTCCTGCAGTTCGGCAGCTCGGGGTGGCGCCCAACATAAAAACATAACAATAAAACCATCTAAAATGACAATATATAAAATGGACACATAAAATTCCAATAGAAGCTAGCCAATGACGGGAGCCACCACCACCCCAGCCCTACCCACCAACATCACCTCCATCTTGTCACCTCAGTCGGCTCGCCCTCATCCAGTCCCCCACAGCTGCCAAGCACCAGGTAAGCACCGAGACTGCCGGGCCTGGGTCTCCAGAAAACGAGAGGTAACGTTGTGTATCATCGGCGTACTGATGACATCGTACGCCGAACCCTCTCATGACGTCATGCAAAGGTTGCATATACACGTTGAACAGGAGAGGGAACAGAATAGAACCCCGCGGGACTCCACATGTGACATTCCGGGGAGACGGCGTACATTCCCCGAGAACCACCCGCTGAGTTCTCCCAGCCAGGAATGAGCATAACCATTCAAGAACAATTCCACTCACCGAAGCCCGGTCCCACAGCCTCACCACCAACACCTTGTGGTCAACGGTACCAAACGCTGCTGATAGGTCCAGTAAGATCAAAATTGAGGATCTGCCCTGATCCAAGTAGGTCATCGACCAAGGCCATAAGTGCAGTCTCTGTGCCAAACCCGAGGCGAAAACCAGACTGTGAGGGATCAAGAAAACTAACCCAGTCCAGATGCCCCTGTAACTGTGGGGCCCCCATCCACTCAATAACCTTCCCTAAAAAGGGAAGATGCTGGCCGATAGCTGGTGAGGGAGTCAACGTTCAAAGATGGCTTTTTGAGCAGAGGCCGCACCACCACCTCTTTGAGATGGTTCGGCACCCTGCCCTCCCTAAGGGAAGCATTGGCCACCCCCGACAGCAACGGCCCTAGCGTCTCCCAGCTGGCTTTCACCAGCCAGGATGGGCATGGATCTAATTCACAACAGGTAGCCTGAACCATCTTATGCACCAGGACCCATTCTAACCTAGCTATGCCTCTTTGTGTTCCTGTGATAAGCTTAAACAACCAGCGACCATACCTCCTCAAAGCCCCTTGTGAGTACTGTTAAAAAAAACAAAACTGAGAAGGTGCAGAGATATAAACATTGATGGATGAAAATAAGGGAATAACAGAGCCCCTGCCACTGCTGACTCAGCACTCCTTGCAAAACATTTGCTACAAATGAGATTGCCGGATTAGCTACGCCTCTCCATTGTAAAGAGCGTCTCATGCAGGTGCTGTCATCTGTGAAATAAGTCTGAGCTTTCTAAATGAACTGCCTGATAAATCAGCAGTGTTGATGCTTAAACACACTAAGATAATTTGTGAACATTATGTAGGTCTAGAGTGTCTCTCCCTTTAAGCTTGCCACGGAATGGGGTCCCACAGGCTTGATGGGCACAAAGGGGGTGATAAAGATCAGACACTAAAAAATAAAAGCTATTTTTTCCCCCTGAGAATGGCTTTGCTTATCCATTCAAATGCCAGTAGCAATAGTGCTTGTAGTCATGACGTATGGCCCCTAGATGTCAGTGTATTATATCAAGGATTCTCAAAAGATATCTGGGGACAGACAAAAGCTATCCCGAGCCCTTTTTACTAGGGATGGGACACCGGGGAGAATACCAGATACCGGATATACCGGTATCGGATCTCCTTGGTATTGGATTTACCGGCATCAGCATACCAGATTTTTAACATTGGCCGCTTGTCCTGTTGAACAAATGTGCATATATTAATTAATGTAAATTAATAACCATTGAGGTGGAGTGGGGAGGGGTGTGTGTGAGATGGTTGAGAGCCCTACTACCAAGTTTAAATAAAGACAAAGGGTGCAATCCAAGCGGCGGCATATGCCGCCCACTGGCACAATGCCCCGCTAGGCGTTGGGCACACATGTGCAACCCGCATGCAGCAAGCCGCTCAGCGCAACAGCATGCCCCTGCTGGTACAGCCCTCCTGAGTCCAAACACCCCACAGCCTGGGGGATGGAGCAGGCACGGTTCCTGCTCCATCCCCCGGATGGAGTATCAGCTGGGGCATCTCATGTGCACCGGTGTAAGTAAACTGCGCCTGGCATAGACGCACATTGTGCAGGGGGGTGCGATTGCACCCAAAGTGTCAGCTATTGTGTAGACATATATACACAATAAGAGACAATGGGTGTTTTTACACACACATTTCTCCTGCATGTTTGCTGTTACATCCTGAACTTTCTGTGTGTCAAAATCACTCACCCAGATCTTAAACATCTGGCTCTTTGAACTTCTCCCAGAACATTTGTGTTTAAAAAGTTCTCCTGGTAAACTGCTTTGCTCCAGGCAGTTGTGGTCACTTGGTTTCCATGGCAGCCCCTCATGCCTACAGCTGTGGCTACTTTAAGCTGCCTCAGGGCAGTGTTTGTGTGAAGAATGCATCCAGGAACTGCCTCAGGGCAGTGTGTTTGTGTGTACAGTGTGTGTGAGAGAGAGAGAGAGAGAGAGAGAGAGAGAGAAGAATGCATCCAGAACTTACTTGTGGACTTGTAAACCCAGAAGATTGAAAGACCAGCACTTTAAGGTGTGTGTAGAAATGCCCAATGCGTGCCTTGAGCTCTTACAATCTGCATACAAAGCCAGACAGAGATTGCAATGAAAAACAGGAGTGTAGAGAAGTCAGGTGGAAAGACTTGCCCAAGGACACTCACAAGGTCAGTATCAGAAGCAGAACTAAGAACATAAGAAGTGCCATGCTGGGTCAGACCAATTGTCCATCGAGCCCAGCATCCTGTCTCCGACAGTGGCCGACGTTGGTTGCCGTTGGGAAGAAGTCCCCAACAGATCACAATGAGGCGATTCATTCTCTGTTGTTCACTCCCAGCTCCCGACAGTAAGAAGTTACATTCCCCAAACCTACCCAACTAATAGCTGCTAATGGACCAATAGCTGCTAATGGCTAAAACTCTGGACACCCCAGTGGAAAGATTACAGATTTATGTCCAAAAGCAGGGGAAAAGTTGTTGCTGGAGGTTTTTTTAAACTTTTTGTTTCCTTTCTTTCTTTGTTTCTCTGACATGTTTCTCCAATTTAACATCATCCCCATCTAGAGCTGTCAGCGAGAGATAAGCAGGCTTGTTTTCTAAGGTTAAGTGCTTTGTCTGGAAGCTTTCATAAAAATTTAACCAAATATGAGCTGCCAACATCTTCCTTGTTAGTTCAGGGTTTTTTTTTTAAAAAAATGGGAGACCCAATCCTCTAAGCACTGCCCCAGCTCATATCCCGATGGAAGTGAACGAGGCTTGTACCACTGCGGTGCTTTCTGGACTGGAGTTTAAGTGTCAGAAGCCATCTCTTCAGACAATTCCCTAATCCAATAACCCAAAGCCAAAGATGTCCTTCAGCTGCGGCTTACAACTTGAGAACTGGGCTGTTGGGGTCGGGGTGGGGTGCAAAGGTTAGCAGAGTTTTTTCAGATTGTAAAAAGGATTAAATGAGTAAGACCACTACCAGCCACAAAGAGAACCTGATGATGATGATGATTTAAAAAACAAATTCTAATCCAGGAAGCACTGCACTGATGCAAGTCTCTTTCATTTTCATGGGGTATGACTGAACCTATAAAGGCCACAAGGCCATTGGGCAAGGGGTGTCTAGAAAGTGGGGCTAGCTGGCACTGGACTCAGGTGGAGGTGTGAGAACGACAAGGCTGGAACCCAAGTGAGTCCTGAATCTTGAAGGAACTGCAGGTAAGGCCTGTATCCTGAAAAGACTTACTGCAGAGCGATCCTGAAACAACAATTTATTTATTTATTTAAATTGATATGCCGTCCTTCCCACAGTGGCTCAGGGAGGCTGATAATACATAACAAACACAACAATGACAATAAAAAAATAATGAAATTCCTAAAAAAACACCTTCTCTCCCACCCCCCAACAGCCCCCCCACCCAGACCCTCCAATCGACCCTTGTTTATCCCCACCTGCCAAATGCTTTTTCAAATAAGGAAGTTTTTCAGTGCCCGGAAGATGCTTAGGCTGAGGCTCAAACAAACGTCCCGAGGAGAGGGAGTTCCAGAGAACTGGGTCACCGACTGAGAACACCCTCCCATGAACCCTCATCCCGCAGACAAGGGTAGGAGATGGAACCTGCAAAATGGTTCCCCGGCTGACCATAGGGGATGCACTGGAACGTGGTCTCTCAGAGATATGGGGCCCAGTTCGTTTAGGGCTTTAAAGGTCAAATCCAGCACTTAACAACAGACGAACCTGTTACCGTCTCTTACTGACCAACAGTGCTGAGCTCTTCGGAAAAGCTGGCCACACTACGCACTGTTGGATGCACAGTAGCAACTGAGCCTAAATGAGAGTGGAATTTGATTTTGGATTGCTACACTTTTGAAAATCTCGCTCTGTATGGCTTCCCTGGGCAACCCCTTCATTGGAGAGAAGCAGGTGGAGGGTTGGAGGAAGGCAGTCGGAATAATGTCACCAGGTCTCTGAGGCAAGTCAAGAAAATCAGCAGAAACGGATTGGGTATTCCTGCAGGGTTTCAAGCACTCCAACCTTAGTTGGCAACGAGCAGAATGAGTAATGCCAGCTTGTTACTTTAACAGTGCCTGGGCTATCAGAGCCTCAATCAAGCGCTGGAAATTATTTAACACGAATGAAACATTTATTCTTTTTCCTGGATGATAATGCGCAAGTTGCCTTGAAATAGTTGCATGGTGAATAAGCTGAAGAGCAAAGCACTCAGATTGTCATCCTGTCTCCATCCACGAGACAGGAGTGAATCAGCTCTACTTAATATGGGCATAATAATAAAATCAGTCAGTCTCCTGGGGTCTTCTCTTTAGAGCACTCTACCAGGGGCAGAGAGTTATAATGCAGAGCTTGTGTGATCACCGCACAGCAGCAAAGTTCTGGCTAATGTTCTGAGGAAGGTGCAATCTAATTCTTCTTCTCTAAAGACACTCCCCACTCATTGTTCCTTTCAAATGTGGCGTGTTTTAGAGTCCATAATCTGCTGTTATTGAGCGGGACATCCCATGCTGGCTTCACCCCCGAAGTCCTTATGACGCATCCAACTGGGCATGGGGATGGGCAAAGTTCCCAAGCCCAAGAGCCACATACTAACGTTTTCGTATCTCCGAGAGCCATAAGATGCGTGACACTGGGCTCCATTCTATGCCCCCGCAGATTGCGCGCAGTTTCCACAGGGCCCAATGTGCCCTCAGTGCGGTTCCAGGGTTTGTGCATTTGTGCATGGTGCACACACGTGCACGCACACACACACACAATCCACGGGGCATAGGCTGGAGCCCACTGATTGTGTCTTCCCCTAATCCTGGGCGGGGATGGACTTAGAATTTTAGGGCCCCATGGCAATTCAGGCTGCCGACTCCTCCCCCCGAACTCTGGTGCACGTGTGGGTTGTCATCTGAGACAGGGGGAGAGACAATGGCGGTGGCCAGCACAGAAGCAGAGTCTCTTCCTCTACGCTTGGCACAACTGCAGAGCACATTTGGGGGGAAGGGCTCAAGAGTGGAACGGGGCGTCTCCAGGTGGGGATCAATGGGAGTCCCTCCCCCCCCCCCCGCAGGCTGCGGGCAGTGCGGGTGAGGCAGTGCAGTTGCGGTGGCGGCAGGGGGAGGGGGTGCTGACGTGCTGTGACGGTGCGCTGAGAACAGAAGCCCCCAAGCCTCCAAAATCTGCAACCCTCCAAAATCTGTCACTCTAGTCAGGTGCCTATGTTGCCTGCCCCTATGTCTTCCCTCACATCTACCCCCCACTTCCCATCAAAGCTCTAGCATCCAGGCAGTCTGGTGGATTTGGGCAGCAGTAATAGTGGCACAGGGCATGCTCCAACTGTTCCCGCAGCCCCATGAGCCTCCAGCGGCCAAAATGGTAGCTCAGTTTCTCTTGCTGCTGCAGGAGCTGCATGTACGCCCCCGCCCCCCCCAGGCAGGCGCTTCTGGCCAGAGTGACACAGTACAGGTGCCCAAGAGCCAAGCAGCAGCTCCATTGCCTACCTAGGAACTAGGCCCTTCCTGAAACCCGGCCTTCTTTCACCCATCATACTATACTACTCACCCCACCCCACCCCACCCCCACTTTCCCATAGGTACCTCCAATATAGAGGGGTTGTCAAACCGTGGCTCAGGAGCAAGGCTGAAATGGGCACCTGATTTATTACCTTTGGGTAATACCTCCAATTTCAAGGAAAAATAGTAAAAATCTGAATGGTCACTTGAAAAATCGGTCCTGGAGATAGGTATTCCGGGACCAGGAGTCAGTAAACTGGGACTTTGGGTAACCCTTGGGGGATTGTAGAGAAAGTAGGGTTTGCCATGTTGGTGCCAAGTATAGGCAATAGAACAAAGTAATCGTGATCTCTTTTATTGGACCAACTAGCTGGTGGAGGTGTGCAAACTTTCGAGGGTCTTTTGTCATCCCTTTTTGCACTGCCATCTCCTCCCCACCTCACATTCTCCTCTTCCTCTCCCCTTCCTCTGAGTTCAGTGAATGAATGAATAAACTTTATTGTTTCAACCATTAGGTTCTAACAAAATAAGCACCATAAAACAATAAAAACACAAGAAACGAGCACTTAATCAAATCAATAGCTAAGATTTGTGATGACAAACATTTATCCACCATAAAATCTTCAGCATGATTCAAACAAAATATAATCTCCAGTAACACAAGTTAGTTCCTCTTTAAGCTAATAAATCAAGAAAAAACTTTTTGCCCCCCCCCCCCCAATAAACGGAAAATTGAATGCGACTCCAGAAGAGGCTCAACTAATCTTCTTTAAGTTAACAAATCGAGCCGAACGTTTCTACCTCCCACACTAACCCAAGGGCAAATATGGCCCAGAGTTGGTCACACGTCTAAGCGCCTCCCCCCGCCTCCCCCCATCCAGACGTCTGCATACAACCAATATATTCTTACACTAATTGGTTATCTCATAAGGGGGTGGTGTCCTAGGCTTAACCCTAACTCTTTTCCGGAGCTTGGGTGTGGGGAACTCTTGGCCCCTGGGTAGTTACCCCATAGAACTACCAATTGATCAATAAATCTGGACTTGCCAAATTCTGCAATTTGTCCCGTTTATTAGATCTATAATCGTCAAAATGTTCAGATATTAATTTATTTTCCCCATATGCTGTTGTCCAAAGAAAAAGCAGTTTTATATTACTTTGGTTTAACTTTGCTTCTCTGTCTGAGTTCAATGGCTACATCCTCCACCACTATATATACCTCTGCTTTGGGATTGTTCCTTCATTTTGTAACCCTAGACCGGCCTGACAAAGGAACTGGTGAGGTCCAAAAGCTTACATACCTCCACCAACTGGAGCTGGTCCAATAAACAGATCACCTTACTACATTGTCTCTATTGCCCTTGGGAATTAGTACACGATGGTGGTAGGTTGACTTAAGTACCACAAATTCAACAGATACTTATTTTTGTAGGTGCTCGTTACAGTTCTGCTCAGAAGCCAGGAACATTCAAGTGTCGGTCTTGGGCAGGACTGGTCCTGGACCCAGAGTTGCCTTAAATCCAAAGAGTGGTCATCAATGACTCATCATCAAACTGGAGGCAGTTATTGAGTGATGTTTTGTCCTAGGTCCGGTGCTCTTCTTTTTCCTCTAGTATCTTTTTTACTTTTCTAACAACTTTCCTTGAGAGTCAGTGTGGTGTAGTGGATAAGTTGCTGGACTTAGACCCAAGAAAACAGAGTTCAAATCTCTCTTTAGTCAATGAAATCACTGGATGGCCTTAGACAAATCACAATGGGCATTTTTACACACACCTTAAAGTGCTGGCCTTTCAGTCTCCTGGGTTTACAAGTCCACAAGTAAGTTCTGGATGCATTTTTCACACACACACTGCCCTGGGGCAGTTCCTGGATGCATTCTTCACACAAACACTGTCCTTAGGCAGCCTAAAGTAGCCGCAGCTGTAGACGTGAGGGGCTGCCATGGAAACCAAGTGACCACAGCTGCCTGGAGCAAAGCAGTTTACCAGGAGAATGTTTTACACACAAAAGTTCTGGGAGAAGTTCTATGCAGAAGTTCAAAGAGCCAGGTGTTTAAAATCTGGGTGAGTGATTTAGACACACAGAAAGTTCAGGATGTAACAGCAAACATGCAGGAGATGTGTGTGTAAAAACACGAATTCTCTCAGCTTTAGTTCCCTATCTATAAAATGGGAATATGTCTGTGTCTGTTTTCCCCTGTGTGTTCCCCTCATCCCTATCTGTCTTAGACTGTAAACTAACCAACTGAATCGTGAATGGTTCTGCTCTTTCCTGGCTAGGAGAACTCACCGGGTGATCCTAGGGGATTGTACATCTTCTCCCCGGGACCTCACGTGTGGAGTCCCACAGTGTTCCATTCTGTCCCCCCTCTTGTTTAACATGTACATGCAGCTGCTGGGGGAGGAGGGGGTTTGAAGGTGTGTGGTGTCGCCAAGTGTTTGTCACAGTGTTTGGTGACTGTGGGGAATTGGATGAGGGCCAGCCATCTGAAACTGAATCCTGACAAGATGGAGGTGATGTTGATGGGCAAGGATTTGGGGGACCTGGGAGTGGTGGAGTCTCCTGTCATTGACGGGGTCCGTCCTCCTTTATTATTATTATTATTATTATTAACAAACATTTATATAGTGCCAGCAGTGTACCTGGCACTTTACAAAGTAATAAAATAGACATGGTCCCTGCCCCTAACATTCATGAAGATGCGAGGTCTCAAGTGCACGTACTTGGCTTGGTTACGATGAGAAAGCCTCATGCCTTTGGTCTCCCAAGTTCAGAGTCTTGGAGTGCTCCTCGATACACAGCTCTGCCTGGAGGCTCAGGTGGCAGCTGTGGCAGGGAGTGCGTTTCAGCAATTACATCTGGTCTGACCTATATAATACATATTGGCCATATATTTCAGACTCTGACCTTGCTCCCATCATCCATGCCTTTATCACCTCAAGATTAGACTATTGCAATGCGCTCTACGTGGGGCTGCCCTTGATGCTGGTCTGGAGGCTGCAGCTGGTGCAGAATAAGGCGGCCCATGAACGGGTCACAAGGAGCACGTAACACTGGTGCTCCAAGCGCTGCGCTGCCTTCCAATAGTCTGCCGAGCCAAATTCAACGTACTGGTGTTGACCTATAAAGCCCTACGCGGCCTAGACTCTACACACCTGTGGAACCACCTCACTCCCCATATTCTTGACCGGCCCCTGCGGTCATCGGGGGGGGGGAGCTTCTTGGAGGTCCCTCAGACCGATCATAGGGCTTTTTCGGTGGTGACCGCCAGGCTGTGGAAATCCCTGCCCGAGGGGCTCCGATTGGGCCAGAGCTTTGTCTCCTGTCACTGTGGTGGTAAGACCTGGCTGTTCCGGCAGGCATTTGGCGAGGGAGAGGGGTAGGGAGGAGTGGGGTTTTTATTTGACCAGTTGTAGTTTTTAAAAAAAAATTTGGTTGGTTTTTTTGTTAATATGAATTTGTATATATTTTATATAGATGTTTTTATTCTGGGATTGTATTTTATATTTGTGGTTTGCCACCCAGGGCTGGGTGAGATAAAAATATGATAATCAAATAATAAATAAATATTTTTTGGATTGGAATTACGGCTGAAATAAGGGGGAACTGTTCTGTTTTCGCGGAAATGTCCATGAAAATGGGACCATTCTTTCGAACCACCCCTACCCCAATGGCAGATGATGCAGCTGAACCAGAGAGCGTGGGTCCCAGAGGCTCATTTCCCCCAGTGTAGCTGCACCTTCTGTCCCTATTATGGCTAGGGCCAACCATACGTAGCAAGTTGCATTGTACTCCTTGGCAGGTAGAAACCGGCGGCTCCTACTCCGTCAAGAAGCAGCAAATTGCTAACGGCACGAAGAGCTTAAAAGTTCTGAGATGTTCAAGATCCTCTAGGGTGAATGGCGGGTCAGTCTGTCTTGTGCCTTGAAGTGAGAAACTCTGTTCAGGACTGAAACCAATCACATGTCTGTTCTAGTTAATGTTCACTGTCTTCTTGGGCTTCTGCACTCTGCTTGTTTCCTAGCCTATAAATTGAGAACACTGCGGCTTTGTGAGAAGAGGAATTACTTGGAGACAGATCTCAGCTCTGGATGTACACACAGAGCCAGGCGAGAGGACGCCTCCTTTGTTCGCCACAACGAGGGCAGCGTAATTTACACACACCCCGTCCTCATTAATATACAGTGAGACGATTTATACAGCGCTTTATTCATTAGCATATAAATTGCCACCAATATACTGTAGTCCCAGAGCCAAAAATAAAAAGGGAGCCAAGAACAAAGGAGACAAATATTTTCTGTCCTGGGGGGTTGTGTCTGTGAATTATGGCCCGACAGTCCTGTCCCATTCTGCAGAGATTCCTTTGATTTCCCTGCTCCATTCTCTAAATACCCCGCTGTTTTCTAAGGCAAGTGGAGGGCGTGACAGGCAAACTGAAACTGGGACCCAGTGCCCTAGCTGTCATCTGTGCTGGCAATAAGAGAGATCACGATACCAACAGACAAGTGGGCTGAGAATGGAAGCATTATCATTTTGCAGGCAGGGGAAACTGAAGCAGGGTCGGGGGGGAGGGAGAGAAAGTTAAGGGACTTAGGTATGAAAGGCTGCTCTGACTGGAGATTTTGGCCAATGCCAGGCTGCACAGAGCCCAATCCAAACCCAATGCCACGCCTTTGGAGCACCTGTAAGGACCCAGCCTTAAACCCACAACATCTAGGGTTTCTAAAGCAGTAGCCAGTTCTTTTGTGCCACTGCCATTCTGCCGTTGGCCTAGCCGCTCTCCCCAAGAGACCTCCCTGCCTTGCCCCTCTTGTCTGTCTCCTGCCCTTGCCGCACCCGGTAGCTTCCTGGTTGGCTGCCAGCCAGCATATAAGGCTTGCTGGTAAGAGCTAGATGGAACAACACCATTTCCTCCTTCTGACGCCCTGCCTTGCTCCAGCCCTTGTGCCTGTCTCTAGTGCCCTTGCTCTTTGCCTCAGTCCTTGCTCCCAGTCATGTCTCTCCTCCAGCCCTTGGCCCCAGCCTGGTCTTTTGTTTTCCCCTCTCTAATCCCAGCCACAACTCTGCTCCTGACCCTGTCAACGCCAAGCCCTGTGTCCACCCACCCCCTGGATCCCTCTCATCCTGCAACCCTGACAGCGCCATGAAGGCATGAGGCTTTGGAAGAGGGTGGAGCTAAATAAGAAAGGGCTGAGGCTTAGGGATGCTTCTACCCCCTTCCTGAGGGCAATCTTTTGGCGGCCACAGGGCACACCAGCTGCCATGTTGAGTATTATTATTATTATTATTATTAACAAACATTTATATAGCACCAGCAGTGTACCTGCCACTTTACAAAGTAATAACATAGACACGGTCCCTGCCCCTAGGGCTTACAATCTGAGAGACAGGAGCTGGGGGAGAGATTTAGGAAGGGGAACAGAGGGAGAGACAAGGGGTCTAACATTCATGAAGATGCGAGGTCTCAAGTGCACGTACTTGGCTTGGTTACGATGAGAATGACAGCAGGCAGGTCCATGTTGCAAGGATAAGGGTAAACCGATCGTAGGTATAGGAATAGTGGCTCAGCAGGATAAAGAGTCAGACAGAGCAGAGCGAAAGAGGTGAGTTTTAAGGAGAGATTTGAAGGTATGAAGGGAGGGGGCAAGGCGGATGTGGACAGGGAGGGAGTTCCAGGCATGGGGGGCAGCAAGTGAGAAGGGACGAAGGCGCTTAGGGGAGCAGGGAAGGCGTGGAAGGGTGAGAGAAGGGACAGAGGAGGAGCGAAGTGCACGGGCTGGAGTATGGAGGGCGATAAGTGCAGAGAGGTAGGGGGGAGCAAGGTTGTGAAGAGCTTTATAGGTGAAGACTAGGAGCTTGTGCAGGATTCGTTCAGGAAGGGGAAGCCAGTGAAGCGAAGAGAGGAGGGGCTGCACATGGTCGAAGCGACTGGCGAGGTAGATGACCCTGGCAGCAGAGTTTTGGACAGAGATGAGGGGAGAAAGGTGAGACCGGGGAAGGCCAGTGAGAAGGAGGTTACAGTAATCGAGGCGAGAGATGACCAGAGCATGAACAAGAGTTTTGGCAGACGAGACAGAGAGAAAAGGGCGAATCTTAGCAATGTTATGGAGGGAGAAGCGACAGGATTTAGCAACAGAGTCAATGTAGGGTTTAAAAGAAAGGGGTGAGTCAAAGATGAAGCCTAGGCTACGGGCTTGGGGGACAGGCAGGATGGTGACTCCATCAATAGTTATTGACAGTGAGGAAGGAGAGGAAGGATGAGGGGGGAAGATAAGGAGTTCAGTTTTAGCCATGTTGAGTTTGAGTTGACGTTGAGACATCCAGGTAGAGATGTCAGAGAGACAGTTGATGAGACGAGCTTGAACAGAGGGAGAGAGAGAGGGAGTAGAGAGATAGAGTTGAGTGTCATCAGCATAGAGGTGGTATTGGAAGCCATGGGAGGCAATGAGTTTGCCTAAGGATGAGGTATAGATCGAGAAGAGGAGAGGGCCAAGAACAGAGCCTTGAGGAACACCAACTGAGAGGGGGAAGGAGGAGGAGGCGGAGTTGGAGAGAGACACATTAAAGGAGCGGTCAGAGAGGTAGGAGGAGAACCAGTTATGGACAGAGCCACAAAAGCCAAGGGAGTGAAGGGAATCCAGCAAGAGTGAGTGGTCAACAGTATCGAAGGCAGCAGAGAGATCAAGGAGGACAAGAATGGAATAGAGACGTTTAGATTTAGCCACCAGAAGATCGTTGGTGAAACAGTAAACAGGGATAGCAGGTAAGTGTGTTTTTTCTAGCAATATCTTTAGGTGTTGCCTCCAAGCTCGTTTGTAAGGTTACAACCTAGAAGAGTTAATGGTGAATCTGGTGCAAAATAGCCCTGGATTTCTGGTAGTCAGACTTCTTTTTTTCATCTGAGCTTTTTGGTTCCTGAGTGCAAAATGTTCCTAGCTAAAGAGAAAGATCTTAGAATGCCCCCGTCCCCTCCGCCCCAAAGTAAACCAGAGAGTGCTAGCCCTAGCCCTAAGTGTGTAGGATGATCTAGCAACAGTATGGTCTATCAAGCAATGGCCATGACTTCTGGTTATGGAGACGTCACAGGGATTGGAAGAACTTTATGCTGATGTCCTAGTAGACAATTGGCTACAAAGAGCTTTGGATTCCAATCCATGTACTTCGGCAGTTTTAGCAAGTCAATACTCTCTCTTTCTCCTCATGTCCTGCTCCCATACATGTATATTTCTCCAACAACGGGCAACGTGATATGGCAGGCTTGGCCTGTAGCTTTGGCAAGGCCCTCTGCAGTACAGGGTTCCACCAGGGGCTGACAGACCCATTGTTGGTATTACAGGAGGCAGGGGTGGTAAATCATTCTGAGTTATGTCTCTTGAGTTATAGGAATGAAGACCGTCCTCATAATTGACTTGTTTGTGAACCTGTGGCTGCTCTCCATGATAAATGGCTTGTCCAATTGCTTCACCAAGTATCTTATTTTACATTAGCCCAAAACAATTCTTTGTTAGTATCAACCCTATTATCATTTGCAACGTTGTTTTTGCTTGCTTGGGAAGCTGGGAAGATTAGGACTCGGGGCTTATATTAAGACATGAATAATTACAGTGGGTCTTTTTAGGAGAGTTATAATTGTATTATCATGGTATTATTGTTAGAGCTGAGCTGATTTGAATTTTTCTCCACTTTTAATTTGTATCTTTGCAATATTTATGTGTTAGGATTAACACTTTGTTATAATACACTATGGCCTGATTAAAAATAAAATGTGATTCGATGTGGCCTATCCCATAAGAACATAAGTATACTGGGTCAGACCAATGGTCCATTGAGCCCAGTGGCCAATCTTGGTCACTTGGGAGGGTCCCAATGGGCAATCCATTCCCAGTTGTTCACTCCCAGCTCCCAAGAGTAAGACGTTATATCCCCTTAAGCCTACTTGGCTGATAGCTCTTAATGGACCTATTCTCCAAGAACTTATCCACTCCTTTTTTAAACCCAGCTATGCTACTAGACTCCCTTGACCACATCCTCTGGCAACAAATTCCACAAGTTAATAGCGGCACTGAGTGAAAAAAAACACTTAATTTTGTTTGTTAAGCAGTTAGTTTCATGGAGCGGCCCCTAGTTCTAGTACTATTTGAGAGGGTAAATAACTGTTCCCTATTTACTCATTCCTCACCACTCATGATTGTATAAACTTCTATCATATCCCCTCACAATCATCTCTTCTCCAAGCTGTAAAGCCCTAACCTAGTATCTAGCCTCCCTTTATACAGAATCCGTTCCATACCCTTATCATTTTTGTTACCCTGACAGCTCAGCTGGGCTCACCAGCAAGGGAGATGCCACTTCCCTGTTGTGACATCACAGTCATTGTAGAATCAGAGTTGAAAGGGACCTCTAGTGTCATCTCCTTATTCCTAGCCTTGCCTCCTAAGTCCCTGCTCTAACCCACCCTAGTCCTGACCCTGTGCTCCAACATCCACACACACACCCCATAGCTGTGACCCTTATATCCAGCTTGGATGGACAGAGTGCCTGACCTGTTGGATCCCATTGGACTTAGGTCTACCCAGACCTCCATTTAGGAGTCTACGGGTGTCTTTAGACATAACGTCAATGAGTGTCTGAATGTGTGTTTTGACCTTGATATGAACCAGTTTGGCCCTGTGTTCACCATGTGGCGCTGCTTAGACACACAGCCCATCTTGGGACAAATTGGTGTTTTGCTCGCCACATCCGATCTACGCACACAAGCACTGCTGCCTTGTTCCCTGACACGCTACGCATTAGACACAACATTGGCCATGTGTTCAGCCGGAACACGCAAATTGTCCTTGTGATGCAATGGTGTTCACATCACAAGTTCAACGGATGGCCAAACTGGTGTTGGGATTATTACGGTGCTTACACACAACGGCCAAACACGTGTTTAGGGGTTTTGACACCTGATCTTTTTTATGTCTAAAGATGCCCTGAGTCCCCTTTTGATAAGTGACTTGGGGGTTAACCGTGCTACCCTCCAAACAGATAGTTCTCACTATAGCACTATGGGTGTGATTCTCTACCATTAAAGTCAGTGGCAAAACTCTCATTGACTTAGTTGGCAGAGGCTTGAACCCTTTATGTAAGTTGCACAGTATTTCACTTCAGTGGAACTTGCACCTGCGCTAAGTCCTCGTGCTCACATTATGGCTTAGAAGATCGTGCCCTACATACCGTGGACGCTGAGGCTGCATCCTGAAACCACTTATTCCCCATTCATCCTAGTTTACTTCAACAGAACTACTTTGGAGGAAGCAGTTTAAGGATTCCCTCCATAGGCTTCTACTTCTCTTCATTGCTTTTGGGAAAGGAGCTTTGATGCTTTGGAGAACTTTACCCTCGGGGATTTCACTAAGTTTACACCAGATACCTGTGCCAGAGCTGAGAAATAAATCTCTGTCTCCTGAATAGAACTGAAAAGGAGTACCCAACAAAATGGGTAAACCAAAAATGGCATAAGAACATAAGAAGGTCCATACTGGGTCAGACAAATGGTCCATCGAGCCCAGCATCCTGTCTCCAACAGTGGCCAAACTTGGTCACTTGGAAGAAGTACTCAACATTCCCTGTTGTTCACTCCCAACTCCTGACAGTAAGAAGTTACATCCCCCAAACCTACTTGGCTAATAGCCTTTAACGGACCTGCCCTCCAAGAACATATCCAATCCTTTTGGGTAATAGCCAATATCTGTTTATGCTCTGTCAGATATCTGTTTTCGCTATTTCAAGCTGTTGGGAGGGGGGAGGTGTTATTTCAGCATTTTGGTCTTTTTGGTGTTTTGGTTCTGTCATTTTGGCAACATTAGCACTGTTGTACATGCACAATTGCCGCAAATGACACAACCAAAAGGGATTACTTCCCAAAAAAAGTAAGCCCATGTGAGAGCCAATGTGGTGTAATGGCTAAGTGTGTAGTACTTGGATCAGGAGGTTGGAGGAACCCGCATTCAAGTCTCATCTTAGCCAGAAATTCATTGGGTGACCTTGGGCCAGTGGCATTATTCTCTCAGTCTAACCTACCTCACACGGTTGTTGTGATGATTAAAAGTTTTATTAATTTGTTATATGGGAAGCACTCTGAGTGCTATGGCGGGGGGGTGCTATATAAAGATTATTGTTATTATTGTATGTGCGTTGCTATTTCCATCACAATTATTATTTAAATAAATAAAATTATTCAGGTCCTCAAAGAGCGACCCAAAAATGCAAATAATGACCAGGAATAATACACTACATACCCAGTGCATCTCTATTATTTATTTATTATTATTATTAATTTATTTATTTATTTATTTGTAGCATCCACAATGTGCCTGGCACTGAATAATCATTATTTTGGAGTCTTTCCCTCGGCGGTCCTGGAAGGACGCTATCATACGGTGCCCTGGCAGGAAAGGAGATGCTCCGCTTGTACGTTGCAGGAGTTGGATACCATCAGTCACATTTTGTTTGTTTGCACCAGTTATAAGGCTCTCAGGTGCAGTTTCCTTTTAACTCTTGAGGGAGTGTTTGCATCCGCCCCCCAGTGTGGGAGGTATAACTTATGCACAAATTTCAGGGCTTCTGCTCTGACACTGAAGGTTGCCATCTTTTGTTACCAGGTATGGCGCCTAAAAACTAGGAGTCAGATGAATTTGGAAATAGGTCTACTTCGCCAAAGGGGCCCAAATGATTTTGCTGCTTCGCCAATAGGCAATGCTGAAAAACAGGGGTACTGACAATGTCTTTATTGTTCTGGATGGTAGAAGGTTTGGGGCATTTATGGCCGGGTTATGATGTTGCAAAATTATGTGTGCATTTGTTTAATAGTATAAATGTATTTGTTGCTCTGTTGTATATAGCCTTGAGCCTTATGCCCTGATTTTATCAGGTGTTTAATCCCCTTTTTTTCTATTTTTATTGTTTTTATTATGTTGGTATGAAATGTTCATTGTACGTGGTAATGTAATGCCAATGACTATTAGTCACGGCAAATAAAGTATTATTAAGGAATAATCATTAATTAGAGACAGGTCCCTGCCCTGGGGCAGGCCTACAATTTGGGATGGAGAAGGGTGTGGAGACAAAGAACAGGGGAACATTGGAAGAGAGAGAGAAATGCATTTATGAAGTTGAGAAGTCATAGGTGCATGTGCTTAGCTTAGTTACAGGAAAGAAGGGAATCTCGATCTTGGCTGAATGCGTTTAAGCAAAGATCCACCCACCTTCTCCATGTTTGGGAGTAGAAATGTTGGATGAAAACAAGCAAGACAGGGGAGAGATGGATCCTATGACCGCCCCAGGGAGGGCTACTGTAGACACCACTTTTCAGGTTGGTGGGGAGGGAAGTTCAAATGATCAGCCACCCTTGGGGAATTTCGGGTGGGTGGGGAGTTGCCATCACAAGTTCCTCCACACCACGGGGTAGCTGACGAGCCGTCTACACTGGACAGGACTCCTGGATCCCTGCTGCCCAGCAGGATTGGGTGCTTCAGGAGGAGCTGTAGCCAAACAGCTGATTGGGGAGAGGAGGCAGAGTCATGTGATCACCCCGCCCAGCAAGCAGCTGCTATGGAGGCTTGGAGAAGTGCACTCACCTAGCGCCTCCGAATGGCGCTGGCACTCGCGAGCGCTGGCTTCATAACCAAAGTAGCGAAGGCCGGAGCTCAGTCTCACATAGGCACCAGAGAGGGTATCCGGGCAGCAAAGGAGCAGCTGCACAGCCGGGGAATGCCACAGGTCAGCTAGGGCCATGGTCTCCTGGTAAGTCCAGCTATGGGGGGAGCCAGGCGGTCCGGGGTGCGGGAGCCTCGGGGCAGCACTGCCAGCCATGGTCCAGCAGCCAGAGGGTCTGACCAGCAAGGGAAGAGGAGCCCCATGTTCCCATATGGGCTGGAGAGGGACGCAGGGGAGCTCCAAGGTCACGTGATAAGCCCACAGGTCGTAATGTGGGACGGCTAACGAGCGATGTGTGGGGAGCGGACCCTACACAGCTGCAGGAACTGAGCGCACAGGAAGTACAGCGAACACGGATAGCAGGGAGGTGATGACAACAGGCAACCAGCTGCAGACCACACTGGCGGGCGCATGCGGGCCCGGGGCACAAGCCCCCATGATGGGAGTGCAGGAGTACCCAGGAAGGGGGGGGCAGCAGTTATACACCAGCTGGCAGGCGAGCACAACAGGCATGAGGAGGTCTGGAAAGGCCCCACCGGCACAAGTGAGTAGCCCCAGGTCAGCTGGCGGTGGGGCAGCCGGCCAAGGGCAGCCAATACGGATGCTCCGGGGCCTGTCCCACAGGTACATGAGCAGAGCACAGAGCAGGAGTGGGCCCAGGACACGGGCAAGAGAGCCATGCGCCTGACCACACCATGGGCACGAACCGCTATGGATGCAGGCCAGAGGGACGTGAGGTGGATGCTCCTGGGGCTATGTGCGGAGTGGTACCGGCAGCACTCCAACCTCCAACGGCTCTCCACGGACCTGCTCCACCTGACCACCCTGATCCGGGGGTGGCTAGCCAGGAGCACTGTGGACTCCTGGCATGCCCACCATGGGCACCGGTGCTCCCAGGCCAGGTTCAGGGCCCTGCGGGCATCCGGGGTGTACAAACAGGCCCTGCGCCTTGCCCGAGGGCGCACTGTTGCCCTTCGCAAGGCTGCTGGCCGACACAACTGGCGCCGGGCAGCCATGCGAAGCGCTGTCATGCTCACCATGCCCACAGAAAGGTGGCTCTGGGTCATGGACCGGGCACAGGAATGGTGGGCCAGGGCCTTGGCATGGTGGGATGATACAGCATGGAGGCCACACTTCCACATGGACAGGCGGTACCTCCTGCACCTCACGGAGCTGTGTTGGCACCCTGGCTGGAGCAGCTGTACACTCCCATGTGCACCCCGTGGTCCAGTGAGTGGCCATCTCAGTCTGGGCACTGGCAACACCTGATTGCAGCTGGTCCATGGTGCAACACTTCGGTGTGGGAATGAACACCATCACAGGCATCCTCCATTTCTGCGAGGCTATGGAGGCCATGCTCCTGGACCGCGCGATCCAGATTGTGGACCAGGAGACCATGCTGGCTGGCTTCGAGGCTGTTGGCTTCCCCAACTGTCTGGGCACTGTGGATGGCACCCACATCAAGATCCTCTGCCCCCCCAATGGGGATGCTGCCGAATACATCAATAGGCACAGATGGGTACCATTCCTTGCAGCTCCAGGTGGTTGTGGACCACTGGGGCCGCTTCACAGACATCTTCACAGACCACTCCAGCTGCTGCCACGATGCCTGGATCCTCGCCATCTCACCCCTCTATGCACGGATGTACTGGGGGACTTTGCTGACATGAAGATGTCCAGGATCGATGGGGTGTTGCTGCCCCCCTGCATTCTGGGGGACCTAGCCTATTCGCTCCTCCGCTGTCTCATGAAAGCATATCTGGGCCCCAGGAATCCTGTGGAGGCACTGTTCAACTCCAGGCTATGTGCCTCACAGCCCATGGTTGAGAGGGCCTTCAGTGCCCTCAAGCAGCGCTGAAGGTGTCTTGCTGGTTGGCTGGACTTTGCTGTGGAGACCTCGGCCTTCGTGATCGGTGCCTGCTGTGTCCTGCACAACATTTGTGAGACCGATGGGGCTGCCTTAGCATTCCCCATGTCCCAGAGGCCACCAGGACCTGTGTTGCTCTACGTGAACGCAGAGAACCCACGGAAATACCGCTATCCCAAGTGGATCTGCGCTGCTCTGTCGAGGCATATAGCCAGTGAGCCCAGGGCCTGAGTGTGTTGGGCCGGCCCCAGGGCCCCCCTGGGGCTGCCATGGGACATCCCCGGTTCCCATGACCCCACCCCGATCGCACAGACAGGTCCCAGTGTCAGACGTCCCAGCAGCTCCATTCACCCACAGCCATGTGGGGGCCTCCCCATGGCAGGCCCCACCTGTCGGCATGCCTCGGCCACAGCGATCTCCTGCCCCCTTGCCCCCGAGGTCCCGGGGCATTTGTCTAGGGGGGCTGGGTCCCCAGAGTCAGTGCCTACAGGAGGGGCTTCCAGGGATGGGGGTACATTGGCCCGTTCCCTGCCCTGGACCACAGCGCTCCCCACAAGCCGTGGGGCAACTATGGAGCCCTTCAGGTGTAGGATGCGATCCAGGGCCTCGTAGTAGGGAGCGGTCCGTGCTCTGTGTCTGGACCTCCAGTTACTGTCTTTGATGGCCTTTTACCCCCTCTTGAGATCCTTGGCCTTGGAGCGGTATTGGGCCATGGTCCTGTGGTACCCCGCCGCCTACATGTCCTGCACGATCTCTGTGAACTCATGCTCATTCCTCTTGTTCATGGCTAGCTCCACCTGGTGCTCCAGGGACCCCCAGATCCGGATGAAGTCCTGGTCTCCTTGTGCCCCCATTTTCTCCCTCTCCGGTACCGGCGTCTCATGCGTGTGCCCTCCTCCTGTGGTTCCTCCTCCTCCTCCTCCTCCTCCGGGGGTTCTGGCTTCCGGGCCCTTTTCCATGTCTGTGGGTGGTATATGGGGGGTTAGGTGCCGCCTCGGTCCTTCCGACCCACGGCCTGCCTCCCTGCCCCCCTTCTGCCGGACACCCCTGCTTCGTGCCCCTCTGTCACTGTTCAGGGGCCCCCTCACTCTCCTTACCTGTTTCCAGGGTGCCTCCGTCCCCCGGCCAGTTGTCCCCTCTGGGGTGGCCTGCCCCAGCTGCTGCTGCTGCTCCTCCTCCTCCTTTCCTCAGTCGCCCTCCGCTCTCCTCACCCTTCCGCCTTGCTCCATCTTGCCATGTTCCCCTGCTGCTGTGTGCCCTTTAAATCTCCTTCCCCGGTCTGTGTGTTGCTCGTTGCCTGGCAGCGACGCTGTGTCCTTTCCCCACAGCTGGGGATCATTTTGTTCGATCCTGTCTGGTGGTTGGCGTTCAGTCATTATGTTCGGCGGTTTCCCAGTGGGAATCTCTTTGACCACGGTTCCGGGGATGATCCCATCCCGACCTCCAGAACCGTGGTTCGCTTTGGCCCCTATGGGTGATTGACTGTGGTGAACGTCTGGATGCCGCTGATCAGACATTCACAGCTCTTTGGCCACGCCGCGGGATTGTCTGTGGTTCATTGTGGTTGACTGTGATCTCGTAACGTCTGAAATTACCCACTGTCTATGGAAAGAGGGGAGGTCTGAGGACAGGCTGACCTCCAGTGGGAGGGAGTTCCATAGGTGTGTGGTGCAGCCACCGAGAACACCCTCCTCATAGTCGACACCCGGGAGACCCAGGGGACCTCAAGGAGGGCGCCCCCAGCCAACCGCAGAGGCCGGTCCAAAACCCAGAGGGTGAAGCGGTCCTGCAGATAAGTTGGGCCCAGGCCATTTAGGGCTTATGTTCTTATTAGTTCCTTACTGTAAGGGGGTACATTCGTATCATTTTCTTTTATTTACAAAAATGAACAGACTTCCATTTGGATACAAAAACGGATGAATAAGAAAACAATTGTCATTTGCTTTCACTCATTTTCATTAATAAAATAAAACACCTGTGCATGCGCAAAGTGGTTGCCAGACCATTCTGTGCACGCGCACCCTTTCCCAAAATGGCACCAGCAGCATAGGTGACATTTTGAGAAAGGGTCGCGTATACGCAGAATGGCCAGGTGGCCATTTTGTGCATGTGATTTTTAAATTTTATTTTTAAATTATTTTAAATTTAAAAAATAAAAATGAAAATGGTAGGGTCGTTCACAAAATCCCCTAAAAATGAAGGGTTTTTTTGTAAATGAAAATGAAAACAATTAGGGTGCCTTCTACACACCCCTACCTAAGTGTCATTGACGCCATATTAAGGAGCATCCAATAAGTTAACTTCTCCATACCACAGTACACCTAGCGTTCACTAACGTGAGCCCTCCTGTAGTCCGCAAGGCACCATGGGTAGCCAACCAGCCTCACAGAAAATTTATTAGCATTTTTCCACTTGACTATTGATGTTAAGTAAGTGTGTTTTTCTTCCCTCTTTGCTCTGTTAAGCAAGGCCAGCATTAAATATTTAGAAATCTCCCATGAAGCTAGCATACTTTATCAGAAGAGGCAGATTCTTTCAGTTTGTATCAGTTTAATACCCTTGTTCTCCCCAACCTCCTTGTCAGCTCTAGAAACAATTACTAATCAACAACAACACTAAATTAAGCTTTTTTAAAAAAGAATCCCCATGTTAAATGTCATTCCTCTGGAGAACGGCACTCAACTTTTCCTACCGTAGAAATAAATAGTCTAGTAATCACTTCCTACCCAGTTTTGGCAACGACACCATTTAATTCCACATCTTCACATCGCTTTAGACGAATTAAAAAATATTTCCTGACAAACTGAATTTGACAACACACGTGGATGCTTGTGTGCTAACGGCTGAGAGCGCAGAGAACCAGGGCTTCCTACTTTGGGCACGTACTGTCCGTGGACTATTTGAAAGTTTAATTTGCTAAAGAGGCAGGAAATTGTTTATTCAAGGCTTCAGAAATATATGCTCTAGGCTAAACTGGAAAGTGCTGTGTTTTTCGATGACTGATGTTGCTCGATTAAAACAGACCTTTGATAGACCTCTTGCCTTAGATAAATGTATTACATATAAATGAAAAGTACTGACCCATCTTACAAGGGGGACAAAAAATAAAGACTTTTAAATAATAAAACAAGACACAATGGCAGACCTTCTTTGGGGCATGTTATAATATTTACCAGTCTGTGCAAACTTGAAACTCCAGGATAGTCTCAGTTGTCCCCATCTGGATCAAATAAAAAGGAATCAACTTTATTCCAGATGGCTTCGAACTTTTCCCTTGATTGTTCTCTTTTGTACTAATAAGCACAAAACTCATTCTGCCTAATGATGGGATCCCATAAAGTGAACATCTGGGGAAGCGCAAGGTGTCTTGTTAACAGTCTTTCTAGCTCTACATGGAGGAGTTCAATGAATCCTTGATGGCGTGACAGCTGCTGTGATCTATTAGCAGAATTAATTAGCAGGCACAGAGCTAAACTTTTGCTTCAAGGTGGTTTCTTTATACCCAAGACTTGACCTGTCACCAGAATTCTTGTTCTTGATGATCCTTTTGTTTTCATCCTCTTAATTTGCCTCTTTAGAACCTGTGTCTGGGCAATTTTGAGAAGTCAGGCAATTGATTGTCTATTGCTAAAGATAATGGCAACATATTTGAAATCAGTTTTTAATAACAAAAAAACAGCAAGTACTTTCCCCCCTCTGTACCGAACAATCCCACAATTCGGGAAATACTTGCTGTCCTTATTGGCTGCTCCATTAATATCTGGAAGGAAGCAACTCATGTTGAATCATTCAAAAGGTCTACAGTAGTTCTGCTAAAAACATAAGAAGTACCATAGTGGGTCAAACTAATGGTCCATTAAGCCCAACATCCTGTCTCCAATAGTGGCCAATCTCGGTCACTTTGGAGGAGTACCCAACAGGTCATAATGGGGTGATCTGTTCCGTGTTGTTCTCTCTCAACTCCTGACAGTTGGAAGTTATGTTATCCAACCTACTTGTCTATAATAGCCATTAATGAATCTGTCCTCCAAGAACTTATTCAATCATTCCTTATCTAAAAAGAAGGAAAGGAAAGGGGTTTGGCCCAGGTGTATATAAAATCACAGTAAGCCCCCACCAAATGGGAGATCTAAGAGAAGGAGGCTCTTGTGTTTAATTAAGGCGTGTTTCTTTGACCTCATGCACACTTTTCTTCATTGCGACCCCTAAAATAAGCCCCAGTTTTCATTTCTTTTCAGGAAAGTTTGGCTTTCTCGGCTGGCCTTTTTTAAACATTAGAAGTATTGGATGTGATCTGCCTTGATTATGGTTGAGGTTGCAGATTCTGTGGATAAACAGAGAACCAGAGGGAAAATGACCTCTTTGGAGTTAGTTTAGCTTCCATTGTGGAAGGAGAGGACTCTTCCTCTACACCTTCCACATTATGCATCTTCTCCTCCACCCAGGCTGCCCAATAGAGGAATTTTGCCAGACTGGGTGATTTGAAAGGAAACAGTAGGATTGTGTGGCTGTTGGTTTCCAAGCAGCTGCAGCAATAGAACAGAGATCTCAGCTAGAATTTCCTATGTACCGCCTGCTCTCTAAGGTAGAATTTGTCTCCACCAAAGTCTTGATTTTTCTCTCAAAAGCCTATATCTTCTCTAGCTGGGAAGAAGGAGCAGGAGACATTGAAGGTTCTAGATGAAGTAGGTTATAGAGTGGGAGCCAAATGGAGAGTTGGGGAGAAATGGGGAATTTAGGAGGAGGAAAGGCGAGAGGATGAATCACAGAAAAAAATTGAAACTATTGAGGGATGGCGAAAGACAATTGGGAGAACAGTTAAAAGTTTTGAAATGTTAACTAATTTACCTCTTTTAGCCTCTGTCCAAGTTCTGGCTATAGATAACGAGCCTGAATTTATTTTGTTTATCATTGGGTTATTGGTTTCCCCTCATTGGCCACAATCCTATACAGTGTGTGTGCTGTTCGTATGAGTAGTTTACGAGGCCTGGGTTATTTTTCCAATAGTGAGGTGAGAATTTATACCCCACAGGAGAAAGATCTGGTTTACCAGAGGCTTAAGGATATCTCCTGGCAGGAGGATATGGGTAGGGTCCACTCTTCTGGGATGACATCTTTATACACATTATGGAAGTTTCATGTGGGCATAGAACCAATCATACCTAAAAATGGATTTGGATTGGAAATCGATTAAATATTGCAGACTTAGGACTGAGCAAATATCCACGGCTATATTAGCAGAGGAAGAAGGGAAGGGATCCTGAGGGATCAAAGGGTATGCTCTTGTGATCAGGGGGTGGTGGAAGATTAAATTCACTGTATTCTGGAATGCCCCCGCACACAAGTGCTTAGGGATAGATACCTCCCTCTTGAGAAGGATTTCCCTTGCCATAAAGAAAAATTAATTTGGTTGTTCCATCAACCTGACTTAAAAATTGTACGTAATTTGGCAATTTTTGCATTCAAACTAGAATGCAAAGGTAATTTCAAGGATGTTTTGAGCATTTGAGCAAAAGTGTTTCTATAGAATGATAAGCTAGTCATGTTTAGTAGTTACATCCTCCTGTGTTTAAAATGGGGGCTGGTACTCCCTCTTAGGGAATTGTACAGTTTGTTAATATTTATGTCCTGGTGCATGGCAAGAACTGAACCAGATTAATAATAAAATTTGAAGGCGTAGTTTACGCACTCTGCATGCACAACGAATGCACGCATATCGGTGCATGCACACTTAGAGTGTGCAGCATAATTGCATCTGGTAAGCATGCACCCTGGGCCGACCTCACCCTTTGCGCCCAACAGCCCAAGGGATGGAGCAGGTGCGTCGAGTGTGCAACCACTTGTGTCGCACATGCTGCGACCGTTGCCTTCACAGTGGAGCATGCACCCATGGGCTCTCTGGATTCGATGCGCACCCTTTACTTGCGCGTCATTGCTGGACAGCGTTGCGTGTGTACGTGCTGTCGGCACGCATGCTCTGTAGAGGATTGTGCCCCATGTGTTAAATGCTAATGGCTTTTTCCCTAACAGTTTGTTCCCAAGTGATTGCTTTCATAAATATCTATCTATCTATCTATCTATCTATCTATCTATCTATCTATCTATCTGTGATTTCAGAAGTGACATGGTGAATGTCCACCACAGTCAACCTCAGTCAAACACGGGGGGTGTGTGTGAAAGTGCTGTGCATGTCTGTTTGCTCTCATCCAGATGTTCACCACAGTCAAACGTGGCCCGGGGTGAAGCTAACCACGCTTTGTGCGGTCAGGGCGGGAGGAAGTCCAGAAGTGCGGTGAATGGTCACCACGGCAGGGGTGAATGAAAAGTAACTTCTGAACGGAGACCCGCAGCCGCGGTGGAAGGAATTGACCCCAGCCGCGGTGCATTCTGGGGCTCGAACCGCGGTCCACGTCTCCACTGCATGTCTGTTGTGTTCCCCCGGCCCATGTTCTCTCTGATTGCCCCCGGGCGGTGGTCACGATCCTGCCCCTTCTGTTGGGGCCGCACGTGTCACCACAGCCCGCGGTGAATCCGTTCACACCAGGGTGGGATTCACTGTGGTGAATTGGAACGCGTCACTTCTGAAATCACTCTGTGTCTTATATTCTCCAGTCTCTAGATCCAACTCTTTACATGCATGAGGAAGGGACCTGCGTGGCCTGAAAATTTGCATACTCTCCCCAACAGAAGTCGGTGACAAAGATGATATCTTATATTGGAGCAACTACTCTTGGTGAAAGTGTGCAAGTTTTGGGCCACACAGGGTGCTTCCTCAGGCTGATAACAAGTCAGAGCTAAAGACTGAGCAATGTAAGACAGGGAGGTCGCATCCCATTTACTTTATCTCCATCTCCTAAATTTGGGACAATAAACAAATCATGCTTTAAACTTTCAGATCATTATAATTCCCATTTTATGGATAGGGAAGTGAGGCTAAGATAATGGGTGTCTTTAGACATAACATCGACGGGTGTCTGAATGTATGTTTTGACCTTGATATGAACACCGGTTTGGCCCTGTGTTCACCATGTGGCGCTGCTTAGACACAGCTCATCTTGGGGCAAATCAGTGTTTTGCTCACCACCCAATCTCAGCACACAAGCACTGCTGCCCCAATCCCCGTGTTGTATCTGCTAACATGCCACACGATATCATTAGACACAACGTTGGCCACGTGTTCAGCCGGAACATGCAAATTGTCCTTGTGATGCAATGGTGTTCACATTGTGTGTTCAATGGGTGGCCAAATTGGTGTTGGGAATTGGGATTGTTATGGTGCTTACACACAATGGCCAAACACGTGCTTAGGGGTTTTGACACCCAGTCTTTGTTATGCCTAAAGACGCCCAATGACTTGATCAAGGCCACCCCGTGAGTTCATGGCTAAGATGGGATTTGAACGACAGTCGCCCAGAGGCAGGTTACCTTATCCATTAGGCTACTCTTGCTCTTCAACCCAAAGCAAGCCACAGGGCTCCATTGTCAAGGCCAGAGTCAGGGCCAGGGCATGGGGCAGACTCAGGGATTGAAAGGCGTGGACAATGGGTGATCAGAACTGGGGTACAGAGCAAAGCAAAGGTGTAGGTGAGGGCAGGCCAGTTTCCTGGGGCTACCAGCAAGCCTTATATGCTGGCTGGCAGCCAACCAGGACTCTGGGGTGTGTGGCAAGGGCTGGGAAAGAGTATGTGACTAGGCCAAACAAGGAGGCCCTTGAGGGAGTGGCTGGCTCTAAGGTAAGGTGATAAGAACGTAAGAAGTGCCACACTGGGTCAGACCAATGGTCCATCTAGCCCAGCATCCTGTGTCTGACGGTGGCCAATCACGGTGGCTTGGGAGAAACACTCAACAGGTCACAATGGGGGATCCATTCCCTGTTGTTTTCCCCCAGCTCCCGCCATGTTCCCCGATCCTGTCTGGCTAATAGCTGCTAATGGACCTATCTTCCAGAAACTTGTCCAAACCTCTTTTAAACTCAGCTATAGTACTGTCCTTACCACAGCCTCTGGCAGTAGGTTCCACAACCCAATTATACGCTGAGTGAAAAAATATTTTCTTTTATTTGTTTTAAACTTGCCACCCATGAGTTTCATGGAGTGTCTTCTAGTTCTAGTACTAGCTGAGAGGGTAAATAACTG